>JADLZL010003628.1:0-467224 GCA_015844335.1 Chrysopogon serrulatus | reverse complement strand
CATGGCTTATTTAGCAGGTCCCTGGTTTGTTGAAGTAAGAACCGGTCAGCTACAAGATGGACGGTGCCTTGCTTCTTCTTCGACTACTTAGCTAGTAATTAGGACTATGTATGTATGTAATGAATGTATATAGTGGCATTAAGATGCCCATGCCCTGGTATTGAGGTTCGGGCATTTGTATGCATCAATTGTGGTTTGGTAACTGTTATCTTTGGCAGCAACAAACCTGAGGGTGTAGCCATGTAGGTTGCCCAGGTGGGAGATGTATGTTTCTTTCAGCAACGATCTTTGTGGAAGTGATCTGTAAATAGTCTACTGTTTAATAAGCAATGTTGTGCAACTTGTGCTTGTAGACTTGCACTACAGTGGCGCTTTTCTTGTGACGGCTGTTTGCTTGAACCACACAGTTGCACTCTATTTTCGTGGCTGTGTTTTTTCTTGTCCGAGGAGCGAGAATCAGGGGACCGGTTCTGCAGTGTGCTCTGCCCTTTGTGGCTCATCACTGTTTGCAGCCTTGCTGTTGCTGCAAAACACTAGTAAAAAAGAAGAGATGCTGCAGCCACAGCCATGAGAAAAATTGCTCTGTTCGGTTTATTCGTTCATGTGCCAGCTGGTTACGCGTCAATGCTCTATAGAGAACCCGTATGGTCTCCTTGTCCTTGGTCCTCACCCACCTTCTGTGCATCTCCTCCAATCACTGTGCTCCAAATAGAAATCCCAATTGGTACTAGAGCCCTCTATTTGAAACTGTCAATTTTGGGATAGAGCGCCCAGCACTCCTATGCCGCTATGCGTATGCTGTCCATGCTAATATCCAATCCCCATTCCAAATTCATTTTCTTTCTTCTCTTTCTTTATCCCTTCTACAGATACAGATCCATGAGGTCACACGATGTATGGAGAGGAGCGTTGGTCGAACTAAAATTACCTGTACCATGTAATTGCAATTGTTTGTGTGACCAAGGAATTAGAAGAAGGCAAGTTTAATTTGGATTTATTTATATATATTGGCAGGACAATTTTTTTATGGATGTATGTATCTCAATGAAAGTGTATTTGTGTGAGCTGATAGGGTAATAATTCGAGAGTTCCCCTGCATCCCGAACCTGATAGTTGTGTTTATAGTTATCTCAAATACTGTTAAATTTTTAAAAATTTGTTTAGTTTTGCACTTATTCAGTTTTATAATTTTGAAAGATAAAAAAATGTTAAATTACTGATCTGAAAATAGAGGTAAAAACACAAAGAGAAAAGAAAAATAGGGGTAAAAACGCATGGGCAAAATTGTCTATTTGTGCAAAAGTTAACACCGTTAGAGGTACTTCACGGAATAGGGGTAAAGTCTTTCTTCGTTTTGAAATTATAGGGGTAAAATCACAAAGTTAAAAAAGTAGGGGTAAAATCACCATTTAGCTTCAAAACAAGGGTAGAAATGCGTAAGCCCCAAAATAAAACATACAAAACCAAGTAGCATCACAAAACAGTACCTCAGAAACTTCCAGTACATAACTTGCTTGTGAGAAATATGTTCAAAGGCTTATCTAATTGTGCTTCCATTTGTTTAATTGCACAGCAGGTTGGTACACTTGGATCATCTATTGGAATAGGAACTCCAGAAGAAACATTGAGTAGGATCGCTTACGGAGGTTATCCTTATCATCTGAATGCCACACGTGGTGGGGGTACATACACTCCTGAAGACGATGATTTTCCATTGCTTTGAGATGTTGTATTCTAAGGATCATAGGCTTAGAACCTACTAAGATGCCGGTGTGCTCACTTCTGATTATTTTGGGTGTTTTGCGCTTTGGCTGCACTATGCAGCAGAATTGCTCGCTTGCTGCTAGGTTGCAGTATGCACCTGTGTTGTAGTAGTTCAGTACTTCAGTTTGATCATTTTGATGGCACAAGTGTTTGTCTTCATGCCTCTAATGAGATAATGCAACAACTAACAATATGGATTAATGAATGTTAAATCTTGATGGAAACAAATCATGTGTATTGTGTTATATTTGAATTCAAATATATATTGTTTATTCATGGTAAGATCTGCGTTCTGTTAGTTCTCTATAAAATTCACCCCCTAGGGAAATGACCTTTACAGGTAGACAAGGAAATGGCATGTCAGCAGATTTCCCTAGGGGTGAAATTACCCTAGGGATATGATTTCCCTAGGGTTTTTCGTGATACCTTAGGGCACTTCTTGGTTTCCCTAGGGTATCTTTGCCTTTTCTTAGGGTTTTTGGCCCTAGGGAAACTGGAGGATTCCAGTAGTGAAACGACATGACAAGATACTCATACAACCCATATCTGGTGACAAATGCAGTATTTGGTATATCTTTCAAACGGATCTTGATCTAATGGTATCCTGATCTCAAATCAATCTTGAAAACACTTTAGCCTTGGATAACTGGTCAAACAAGATATCGATTCTTGGCAGGGGATACTTATTCTTGATTGTCACGGCATTAAGCGGCCAATAATCTACGCACATTCTCAAGGATTGATCCTTCTTCTCCACGAAAAGGGAAGGACAGCCCCACTCAAACGTGCTTGGTCTGATGAAACCTAGCTTGGAAAGCTGGAACAACTGTTTCTTGAACTCTGCTAACTCATTGGGAGGCATACGATAGGGTCTCTTGGATATAGGTGCAGTTCCAGGCAATAGGTCGATTGCAAACTCAATCTCCCTATCAGGTGGAAGGCCTGGAAATTCCTTATGAAAGACATCTAGAAACTCACATACTACAGGAATCTCTGAAAGGGAACAAGCTTGAATAGCATAAGTTAACTTGGCAAGATCTACTTTCCAAGGCAACCACACTTGGAAAGTGCAATGACCCTCTGGGTCTTTTAGGGCAATCACTCTATTCCCTACACCAATCACTACTTGTTGCCTATCCTTCATCCAATTCATTCCCTGAATAATATCCAAAGTTAGACCAGACATGAACACAAAATTGACTCTATATCTTCTGCTTCCTATCATAAGGGCAACCCCGTCAACCATCTGATTAGATACAACTTCCGCACCAGCGGAGGACTCTGGCACAGTGATCACGCGGCTTCCCCCAAGGTGTATGCGCCGCTACAGTCCATGTTTGCCAAGGCCATGGAGGACCTAGACTACAAGAAGGCCCCGCGGTCTCCATCCTGGACACCTGCTATGACCTCAGGAGCGTCGAGGCAGGCAAGGCGCTCCCCACGATGTCACTGGTGTTCCAGGGCGGCGTGAACCTAGACGTGGACGCGTCAGGGATCCTGTATGCCGTCAGCGCGTTAGAGCTGTGCCTGAGGTTCGCGGCCAATGACAACAACTCCAACATCGCCGTTGTCGGGAACACGCATTCTGTGGACTGTACTTGTAGCTAGTATGCACAGAAAATTAATTAAAAGATTAATTAATTAGTTGGGATAGATTAGATCCATGTGTGATTGCATATGTAATAATGCATGAACGAATAGTGAGTGGTTCAACCTCAAGCAAGCTCCTGTTTAGTATAAAATCTTGAAAGTTAATTAATTAGTAATTACATGCACCGGCTGCTGACCTTGAGGTTTATTGACGGGTGGCTTTAGAAAGATACCAGGTGATGGAGGCAAGCATAGAGTGGCCATGAATAGACCTGAATAATGTATGACCCCGCCAAGAAGATCGAGGTCGTTCAGCAGCAGAGGCAGAACTAGGGGGGCACGCCCCCCCCAGGGGCCACACACCGCGCAGGCCACGGCCACCCAAAAAATAATAAATTCTTTTTACTATGGAAAAATAGTTTTTATATTTCATCTGAAAATTCAATAGAAATTTAATTTTTTATAAAAAATTCAATAGAAATCCAATTTTTTTTATCAAAAGTCCAATGATATATGATAAAAAATTTCTCCTTTCACCTATTTACGCCATGTCATCTATTATTGCTTGGCCTTCTTTATTTAAGAGCGCTGGTTCCGCCATTGTTCGGGCCTGTTCATGGCCATACTACGCTTGCTTCCATCACCTGTTATCTTTCTAAAGCCACCCGTCAAAAAACCTCAAGGTCAGCAGCCGGTGCATGCAATTACTAATTAATTAACTTTCAAGATTTGTACTAAACAGGAGCTTGCTTGAAGTTGAACTACTCACTATTCGCTCATGCGTTATTTCATGCGCAATCACACATGGATCTGATCTATCCCAGCTAATTAATTAATCTTTTAATTAATTTCCTGTGCATACTAGCTACAAGTATAGTCCACAGAATGGCAAGGCAAAATGATTGAAGTTTTCTAGAAAAAAAATAAAATGGTGCACTTGCAAAAAAGAAAAAAAACTCACCTAGAAGCCCAGCACAATGTTGGGTTCTACTTTTATCTGGCACAAACTATTACAACACGTCCTAAAATCCTATGTTATAATCATCGGGAACATGCAGCAGAAGACGTGCGCTATACTGTGTTAATTCGCCAAGAAGGTCGAGGTCGTTCGGCAGTGGAGGGCGGAACTAGGGGCAAGCCCCCCCCCACAACAATGAAAGTATTTTTACTATGGAAAAAAATAGTTTTATCAAAAATTCAATAAAAATCAATTTTTCATCTAAAACTTCAATAGAAATTTAATTTCTCATCAAAAACTCAATAGAAATCCAATTTTTTTTTAGAAATTTAATGATATATGATAAAAAAAATTTCTCCTTTTACCTATTTATGACGTTATCTATTGCTTGGCCTCCCTTATTCAAGAGCGTTGTTTCCGCCATTATTCGGATGGGCCTGTTCATGGCCACTCTACGCTTGCCTCCATCACTTGGTATCTTTCTAAAGCCACCTGTCAATAAACCTCAAAGTCAGCTGCCAGTGCATGCAATTACTAATTAATTAACTTCCAAGATTTGTATTAAACGGAGCTTGCTTGAAGTGAAACCACTCACTATTCATTCATGTGTTATTACATATGCGATCACACATGGATCTGATCTATCCCAGCTGATTAATTAATCTATTAATTAATTTCCTGCATCTATCTATCTGCTGCTAGCTATAAGTACAGTCCACAGAATGACAAGACAAAATGACTGAAGTTTTCTAGAAAAATAAAATAAAAGGTTGCACTTGCCAAAAAGAAAAAAAATCACCTGGAAGCCTAGCACAACGTTGGGTCCTACTCTTATCTGGCATAAACTATTACAACATGTTCTAGAATCCTATGTTATACGTCGTCGGGAACATGCAGCAAAAAGACGACACACTGTGTTGTATGCGTTGCAATGGAATTTATATATCGTGCACATTTGTTTTAATATTTGTTCAAATATGCTTTGTAATTTATATTCTATGTCGTTATTTGTTCCAGTGTGTTTGTATCATGGCTAGACATGCACTATTCTAACTTGTATGAGCATGTATTGTGAATTCTGTTACAAAGAGAATAAGTTAATTAGGACTCTAATGTCTAATTTATTACCGTCGTGATTTTAGGTCACAAACGAGACAACCTTAATCTTTAATTCATCACGTGCAGACTCTTAGTAAAACCAGCTAGAATTCATATGGTACAGTCTACAGAGCACCAAGGAATTGGCCTGAGATCCTCCATGGTCATCACTCCTTTTTTTGTCCATGTTCTCTGGGGCATAGGTCGGAACAGGAGCCCTTTTGCTAAGTCATTTATTCTGTATAGGTCCAAGAATAACTATTTGAAGGAGAAGGAGTATCAGATGGGCGTCATGTGAAGCAGTCTGTAAGGGCGACATCCTGCTTACTTGTATAGGTGTTATGCTATGATCATTTGAATTAGCAATACTGGCTACAGTTTATGGTGGATTTACCTTCAGAATAAGGGTATTTGCTTTTATCTTTGAAGCTTTTTCGAAGCACCTCGAGAGTTAAAGGTAATACTAATGCTGTGATCTACAAAATACTGGCTACATCATTTTGTGTGCTTACTTCTATATTCTGCCAGTTGCCAGATTTGCTCAGGCATTACTTGAAGTATTGCAGTGCAGCTCTCAAGAAGACTACAAAGTAAAAATGCAGACATATGCAACCCGGCATGATGGATCGATTTTCCAAGTCGTGCGAGCGTCACCCCAACGCAAGGTACCAATGAAAGGATATTGACCTAGGAGGTGTCAGAAATTTTATTATCTCCCAGATCCCTGTTCTAGCACTATAACTCATCTTGCTTTCTTAGCATGCAAATCAGAGATTATTACTGCTTCGTCGCTCTGAACCCGTGCTATGGAACCAACACTAGATTTTGGGACGATATATGGATAGGTGATAAGCCTCTCAAAGTTAGATATCCGTCTTTATATAATATAGTGAGAGATCCTCATGTAACAGTCTCAAAAGTAATGACTACTAGCCCACTAAACATATCTTTTAGGAGGGCTCTAGTGGATAATAAGCTTATAGAATGGCTTAGCTTAGTAGCAAGGATCTCTTACGTCGAATTGGTGGATGGTTCAGATTATTTCAAATGGAGTTTAACCAAATTGGGTTTATTCTCTGTCTGCTCCATATATCTCAATCTTATAGATACACATACACCTTTTTGGCATAGGAAGATCTAGAAGATAAAAGTTCCTCTAAAAATTAAAATCTTTCTTTGGTTCTTGCAAAGGGGTATCGTCCTAACCAAAGACAACCTCGCTAGAAAAAAATTGGAAAGAGAGTCAGAAGTGCATCTGCTATAATAGAAATGAAATTATTCAACATTTATTCCTAGACTGTCCCCTTATCAAAATGATATGGAGGATTATCTTTTTTGCTACTAGTTTGACCCAACCAAGATCAATCAGCCACATGTTCAGTAATTGACTAACTATTCAAAATAAAAAGATTAGAAACTTGATTTGGGTGGGGGTGGCTGCCATGTTTTGGGCTATCTGGAGATGCTGCAATGATGTTGTTTTTAATAAAATAAAATCTAATTCTATTATGCAGGTAATTTTCAGGGGAGCGTACTAGTTACGCTTTTGGGCCTAGCTGTAGCGTGATGAGACAGCTAAGGATGCACTCTCGATGATGAGCAAGAAATTAGAAGTAATTGCTTTAGAGATATCCAATAAAGGATGAAAACATTTATATTGTTTGAACTAGTGTCCTGGTCGATCTATAAGACTATGGCTCTCTCTTTTTCTTTCATCTAAAACTTTGTAATAATGGGCTATATACATCCTTAAATGTAGAGACCGGATATTTATATTCATTATTAAAAAAAAGTAATTCGTTCCACACCGCACAAACCTGGAGTCCTGCTTCAATGCTTCATCCATCTGCAGATGACTGGCCAGACGCTCGGAAATATATCTGTAGCTTTATTCGGAGCATATTAGAAATTTCTCTTTTTGGTAATTTATTGTTCACTCCCATTTGCCTGCAAGTGCAATTGATTATTTGTTGTCAGACTGAGAAGTCCACCTTGTCTAGGCCAGTGTTGACGAAGATGGACGTCGTCTCACTATATGTTGTAGGTGGTGGTTATTTCTCTAGTTCCTTTGTAAAAATATGGGATGATGTCTTGAGGATAATAAATAATTCATGCAAGTGTGCAATCCAAAGTGGAGGAATGGAAATCCAGAAGTTTCCGATCAATATTCTTTTGAAGAATAGTCAACGTTATCCAGAAATGCACATACAATTTGATATAGTCCATCTTAATCCCAAATCTTATTTCTCAACTAGAATAGGAAAAACAATTAAAGGGACTGGGACAGACAGTACAATGTTTCCTTTTAATAAAGAGATCAATATAATGGTGAAAAGTATCACGACTAAAAGCTGATTCATAACACAGCCTGGGATTACCTCGTCCTCTCAGATACTGTAGAATAGGGCACTCACATGCCAGAAAGACACATTAATGATGCACCTAGGCAGTCATCTGTGCATCTCTAATGTGAAAAGATCTGTGGTGCGCTTTTACACATCACTGATTTGAGCTATCAGTGACATGTCTAGCCAAAACACGTCACTGATGTGAGTTACCAGTGACATATGTATAGCCAAAAATGCATCACTGATAGACAAATGAAAAATTATTTTGCCATTTGTTCATTCCAATATTTTTTGCATATATAAGTCAAAAGAATTGTACATGAAAACAGAAGTTGGTGCATGAAGCAGTCATTCCTGTTTCAGTCATGCCTGTCTAGGTGCATGAAGCAAAGTTTTATGTACAGATCCAGGTTCCTATATATAGTAGCATTACTTGATATATTTGTTGATTTCTTCTCCTTGGCAACTAATGCACTCGATAAGAAATGTAAATGCACTGAATAAGAGATGTACTCCTAGACACAGAGAAATGCAGAGTGCCAGAATCCAGTCCTCAAGTTATAATTTATATATATCACAACAAAATATAGCAAGCAGTTAGTAACGACACCACTCCAGTAGCCTAGCGCATCATTTTGTGAAGCAGGAAGAGGTCAATAAACAGAAAACTGAAAACCTTGCAACACGGGAAAAACGACTGTGACAATTGACAAGCACCAAAGACGAAATAAGATTTGACAAGAAAATTAAGGCTAACTACTAGCTACAGAAGAGATGGTCCTAGCATGGCAAAGTGCATGTTCAGAGCCCAACTGCTCAACGCCAATGCACACACCTGAAAATTGAAACCAAACCCAATTTAAATTTGTGTGGACCAGAACTCATGTTAAAGGAAGGGGTGGATGTAAACATAAGAGCAACAGCTTTCACAAAATCATGTACAAAATAAGATTGAATGACCATACTACTTTAAGACAAATACATTCAGACTATTATCCAGGAAAGAAACTAAAAAAAATTGAGGTATAATAACCACCCACAAAGTCTATTATCTGGGTTTGAATTAACGATACCCTTGGCATCTCTTCCAAAAGAAACTCCAATCCATCAGTCACTTCCATGGGATCTCAAGTTAGCCTCTAGAATCACCTGAGAGACAAGCCAACAAAAAAAAAAGGTAACACTAAAGCTCCTAGCACCCAGCATTTTGTCATGGTCGGGAAGGCTTGAGGAGGGGATGCTTGATCTACACGAGCCCTACTCCTCCGTCATTGAGCCCCCAGGAGCCGTAATAATGATGCCTACTCCTTGATCAGGAAGTCCTTGCCAGGTCTAGCCACTTTAGAGCCGGCGTTATGGCTAGGGGCAGAGGACGAGGGGAGGAGATGGGAGGTATGGCGATGGCGACAAATAGTAGGGGCGGCAGAGGGGATGAGAGATCGAGAGGAAGGGGACGCGAGAGAAAGAAGAGGGGCTGGGAACATGAAAGAAAGGAAGGGGCCGGGGAGATTTGGAGTCCAGACTTGTTCTCCTTATTAACCAATTTTGATACAATAATATTTTCAGGTCTGAGAGACATGTTTTATTGAAATTCATCACTGGTAATTTCTTCTGTTATCAGTGACGGTCGCGTCCAGTTGGTAAGAGAAGGATCAATACAAGACAAGATGCACATTTAGCATCCAGCTCTTCATCAGCTGTACTGCAGGGCAGCCTTGTCAATGAAATGCAACAAATAGTTTACATATTCTCGACATTGAAATTGCTGTTCAGGCTCTAAAACAGATGGGGCATGCATTCCTTTAGCGTTAGGGACAAGAGGATACAGATCCATATATACAAGTGCCCTCTAGTCAGACATTTCACCAAACATCTAGAACACACCACAACAGGCTTGCTCAACTTCGCTTGCACCTCTAGGACACTTCATTGGAAGCCGACAGGTTAGAATGAGTAGAATGCTTGTTGCACCAGCGAGGAAGCGAGGGCATGAGTACAATGTGGGGGTGTTGAATAATGGGGACTGTGTGTGTGTGTGTGTGTGTGTGTGTGTGTATAGAAAAAGGGGAGAAATAAAGATATGTGTTTCTTGAAGCATCTCCGGAGTTAAGGGTAATAATCCAGTCCTCTTGTACAAACTAAAAATCGACTTGATTTTCTGTGCTTATTTTTATATTCTGCCAGTAGCTAGATTAGCTCAGACATTACATACTACTTATATATTATGGTAGTCTGCAACTTATGAGTTGTAGATGTAGCTGCACGTGCGGTTCTGAAGTGAGCCTAGCTCACTTGGCTAGGTGACTCAATGTGGCACTACACCTAGCCACCTAGGTTCGAATCCTGTCGGGGGAAAATTTAGGTGCCTATTTTCTTTAAAAAAAATCAGTACTATGGGGAAATTTCCCACAGTCTTTTCGTGTAAAAAAACAGAAGACTACAAATACAAATGCAGACTTGTGCAATCCAGAATGTTGAATTAATCAATTCTCTAAGAGTGGTGTGTGAGTCTATACAGTTCTAGTAGCCTATATAAAGAGGCACCCAAAAACATAGGCAAAGTGCTAAATTTTTGGGATGTCTAAAGGAGACGCAATTGGTTTGAGAGCAATATTAATTTATTTGTGTTCTTGGTGTCGGATTTATTATGGGCTTGGCCCATTTTAGATTTAATAAATCAATTAACTCTATGGTGTGTAATTATGGAGAATATTATTTATACCGGATTGGCCAAGGGACGTTGCCTTAACTTATATTGTGGAAATTATTCCACTTAATTTGAGAAGCAAAGGAACGGACCAAGGCGTGCCACGCGCTTGCCGCCGCCGCCGCCCGCCCGGCCGGGCGGGCCGGGCCGTGGGCGTGGCGTGGCGTGTTAAATTTTTAGCATTCACTAACCGCGGGAGTTTCAACTCGGTTGAACTCTTCAGTCGCCCGTCTCCTCAATTGCCTGCGCGAGTCTCTTGCTCTTCACCTCCCTCCAGGCGCCACCTATATAAGGGAGACGCTCCCTCCTCTCCAGGACTTGATGCTCAGACACACAATCCAGTTGCAACACAGGGTACTCCCCATCTCGTGATTCCGCGCGCACGGAGAAGCGAGAGGGCAGGTGCCTCCGAAGCCCTTGCCGTTCGAGACCTTGCACGGGGGATCGGCAATTAGGTTTTTGGGGAGCGTCTACGCGACTGCCCGATTCGTCACCGCCGATCGTCGTCGGCTTCTTCATCCTCGAGAGAAGCCGCCACCGTTGATCTTCCTCACGCACGAGAGGACGCCGCCGTTCGTCTTCCTCACGTGATCATCTTCATCCTCTTCATCATGACGAAGGAAGTTGGAGAAGGTTCGGGATCGGGATCGAGTTCCTACACCGGAGGGTATGAACTGCTCATCTTCTCTCTGCTTTTCGCCTTCCGATCATGCCCATGTTGCGTAGTGTTCTCGGGTTGTTGCGTATGCTGTTTTCAGTTCGTTTCGTATGCTCGTCGGATCATTTAAGTGATATATCCCGTGTCGGTTTTAGTTTCAAGATATATACCATGTCTGCTTTGTTGCGGTAGTTCTGTTTTATACGTTTCGTATGCTACTGTTTTCATTTTCCAGTAGTTCTATCTCATCGTTTCATAAGCGAGTTCGGTGCTTGTCGTTATATTGATATATATGTCATGCTTTGATGTTGTTACATATGGATCATGTCTTCTTGAGTTTAATATTCAGTTTAATGTTTATATGCTTCACATGTCGTTTGATATCATGTTCCATATTATTATGGATATATTTGATATCATGTTTTCTACTATTAATAATCTTTTATATGTCGTCATCATAATGTTAATTTCTAGAATTAAAATGACATGGAAAATGCCTAATTATCTAACAATCTAAAAACCTAATTATAGGCTATTTTCTGTCAGAGGTTTTGCTGCTGTGTTAAAGGCTCATCCTTTTGATGGTAAAAACTTCTTGATATGGAGAGCTAAGATGGAATTGTGGCTCACTGCTATGTCCTGTTATCATGTCACTGAGGGCAAGCCTGCTAACTTGTCTCTTGAGGATAAGGCTAAGTTTCGGGCTGATGACAACCTTTTTCGAGGTGCAGTTATCAGTGCACTTGATGCAAAATTCTAGATAAGCTATATCATCCTTCCCTCTGGGAAAGAGTTGTGGGATGCTCTTGTTGGAAAGTTTGGAGTTACTGATGCTGGTAGCGAGCTGTATCTCATGGAGTAGTTGTATGACTACAAGATGGTTGAGAACCAATCTGTAGTGGAACAAGCTCATAAGTTTCAGGCACTAGCTAAGGAACTTGAACTTTTCCCTTGTCCTCTGCCTAACAAGTTTGTGGCTGACGGTATTATCGCCAAGTTGCCATCTTCTTGGAAGGACTTTACCACCTCTCTCAAACATAAGAGACAAGAGTTCAATGTGGAAAATCTCATTGGTACTCTTGATGATGAGGAGAGGGCTAGGGCAAAGGTCAATGGAAAGGGTGTTGAGACCTCTACTGCAAATGTGGTGCAAAAGAGAAACTCTAAATTCCGCAAGAACAAGAAGAAAACCCAAAATAAACAGGAGAATAAAACTAAACCTGTTCAAACAGCACAGTTTAAAAAGAAGAGCAACAACAAGGAAAATGGAGGATGCTTTGTCTATGGAAGTGATCAGCATTGGGCAAGAGAGTGTCCTGATCATAAGTTCACACCAGACAAGAAATCAGCAAATGTTGTGACTATTGATAATGGAGATGGAACATCTAGGTATGGTAATTCTTTACCATTTGTTCTCTCTGTTTGTAATTCACCTGAGTGGTGGATGGATAGTGGTGCAAACATACATGTGTGTGCTGATGTTTCTTTATTTTCTTCATACCAGGTCGTGAGGTCTGGCGCCTTGATGATGGGCAATGAGTCACGTGCTCATGTTCTTGGTGTTGGTACGGTCATTCTGAAGTTTACTTCGGGGAAGACGGTGCCATTGAAGAGCGTGCAACATGTGCCCTCCATCAAGAAAAATCTTGTTAGCGCATCTTTGTTGTGTCGTGATGGCTACAAGGTTGTTCTTGAGTCCAATAAATGTGTTGTGTCGAGACATGGTTCTTTTGTTGGTAAAAGATATGATTGCGGAGGTCTGTTCCGCTTATCATTGCATGATGTGTGTAATAAGATGGTGAATTCTGTTGATATTTCTGATGAGTCGGATTTATGGCATTCACGCTTTTGTCATGCAAGTTTTGGCTGTCTTATGCGGTTGGCAAATCTGAATTTAATTCCTAAATTTAACTTGGTCAAAAGTCTAAGTGCCATGTATGTGTTGAATCAAAACAACCTCGCAAGCCTCACAAGGCTGCTGAGGCGAGAAATTTGGCACCTCTAGAACTTATTCATTCCGATTTGTGTGAGATGAACGAAATTTTGACTCAAGACGCTAAAAGATATTGTCTCACTTTCATAGATGACTCCACTAGGTTTTGCTATGTATATCTCTTAAAAACAAAAGATAAAACATTCAATTATTTTAAGACCTATAAAGCTGAAGTTGAGAACCAACTTGAGAGGAAAATAAAACGGTTAAGGTCTGATCGAGGTGGAGAATATTTCTCGAATGTTTTCGATGAGTTCTGCGTGGAACATGGTATTGTTCATGAGAGGACACCGCCATTCTCACCACAATCCAATGGGATTGCTGAAAGGAAAAACCATACTTTGACTGACTTGGTGAATGCCATGTTGAGTATAGCGGGATTATCCAAGGAATGGTGGGGTGAGACGATTATGACAGCGTGTCATGTCCTGAATAGAGTTCCCACAAAGGATAAAGAGATTACACTATTTGAGGAATGGGAAAAGAGAAGATTAAACCTCTCATATTTGCGCACATGGAATTGCTTGGCTAAGGTGAATGTGCCAATCAATAAAAAGCACAAACTTGGGCCTAAAACTGTTGATTGTATTTTTCTGGGTTATTCTTTTCACAAAGACTGGATATAGGTTCTTAATTATAAAATCTGATGTGCCTGATATGTATGTTGATACTATCATGGAATTTAGAGATGCTATATTTTTTGAGAATGAGTTTCCCATAAAGAATACACCTAGTGAAATAAGTTATGAGACTATAATTCCCCATGAGCAAGAACTGTCTAATTCTTTAGATCATGCTGAGGATTCCTATGTGCACATGCCTGAGGTGGATGACACTATAGTCACTCGAAAGAGTAAGAGACAAAGGGTTACAAAATCCTTTGGTGATAACTTTATAGTGTACCTTGTGGAAGACACACCAACCACTATTAGTGAGGCATATTTCTCTCCTGATGCTGACTTATGGAAGAAAGCAGTAAGGAGTGAGATGAATTCTATTATGTCAAACAAAACGTGGGAGGTCGTTGATCGGCCTTATGGTTGTCAACCTATAGGTTGCAAATGGATATTCAAGAAAAAGCTTAGGCCTGATGGTACCATTGAGAGGTACAAGGCAAGGCTTGTGGCCAAAGGATACACCTAAAAAGAGGGGGAAGATTTTTTGATACCTATTCACCAGTGGCTCGATTGACTACAATTCACACACTGATAGCCGTGGCAGCCTCATATGGTCTTATCATTCATCAGATAGATGTAAAGACAGCTTTCCTGAACGGAGAGTTGGATGAGGAGATCTATATGGATCAGCCAGAAGGGTTCATTGCGAACGGTCAAGAGAACAAGGTGTGCAGGTTGATTAAATCGTTGTATGGCCTAAAACAAGCACCTAAGCAATGGCATGAAAAGTTTAATAATACACTCAAAGCTGCTGGCTTTGCTGTGAATGAATCTGACACATGTGTGTATTATCGGCATGGTGGGGGTGAGACTATAATGTTGTGCCTTTATGTTGATGACATATTGATCTTTGGATCAAACGTCAAGGTGGTTGAGGAAGTGAAGAAATTCATATCAAATAGTTTTGAGATGAAAGATTTGGGAGAAGCTGATGTTATTCTTAATATCAAGCTTATACGAGAAGGTAATGGTGGGGTAACTTTGTTGCGATCCCACTATATGGAAAATGTTCTAAGTCGCTTTGGGTTTAGTGACTGTGATCCTGCTCCTACGCCTTATGACCAAGTGTGCTATTGAGGAAGAATCAGAATATAGCAAGGGATCAATTGACATACTCCTAAATCATTGGCTCGCTCATGTACCTTGCGAGTGCTACGAGGCCTGATATCTCATATGCTGTGTGTAAATTGAGTTGATTTGTTTTAAATCCAGGCGATGATCATTGGCGTGCTCTTGAGAGAGTGATGCGCTATTTGAAAGGTACAATGACCTATGGTATTCATTACCAGGGATACCCAAAAGTTCTAGAAGGCTATTGTGATGCCAACTGGATCTCTGATGCAGATGAGCTGTATAGCATGAGCGGATATGTGTTCTTGCTTGGAGGTGGCGCTGTCTCCTGGAAGTCTTGCAAGCAGACTATCTTAACGAAGTCTACAATGGAAGCAGAACTCACTACATTAGACACTACTGGGTCTGAGGCTGAGTGGCTTCGTGATCTCCTAATGGATTTGCCGGTCGTTGAGAAACCGATACCGGCTATATCCATAAACTGTGATAACCAAACTGTGATCATTAAGGTTAACAGTTCAAGGGATAACATGAAGTCTACTAAGCATGTCAAGAGAAGAATAAAATCTATCAGAAAACTAAGAAACTCTAGAGTTATTGCATTGGATTATGTCCATACATCTAGCAATCTGGCAGATCAGTTTACAAAGGGCCTGTCACGTAATGTGATAGAGAGTGCATCGAGAGAGATGGGTATGAGACCCATTTGAAATCTGCTATAGTGGTAACCTGTTCTATGTGATCGAAGATCCCGTGAAGTAGAATGGTGAAACAAGCTGGTAGTAGGTTGAGAGGAAAGATCCCTTTCTTTAACTCATCTCTGATACATATCTTTCCTATCTGTAAGGTAGGTTGGTATTTACCTTATTTTACTCCAAGAGTCTTATGAAGATGAGATGTTGTCCTACAGAACATCTCTTGAGGAGTACACCTATATGAGTCAGACTGCTGGTCACAGTCTATGGGGTTTGGGTAATCCCTAAGTACTCATAAAAGGTACATAAGTGTGACTTATATGCTTCAAACAGCGGGAATGCCTTTTACAGCCTAGTACCAGCAAAGGACTTGAGTGAATCTCATCTCGCACAAAACTGTCAATTCAAGGCTTAGTCCATTGTTTAGTTGTGAGTGAGTGAAACTCTTGCTCTAGGTGGATGTTCAACTTAACAGTCTTCATCGAAACACTGGTATATCAAAGAATTATGATTCTGATGCTTGATCGTTATAAACCCTAGAGTTTGGTGGGGATTGTTGGATTTATTATGGACTTGGCCCATTTTAGATTTAATAAATCAATTAACTCTATGGTGTGTAATTATGGAGAATATTATTTGTACCGGATTGGAAGTTCAAGGGACGTTGCCTTAACTTATATTGTGGAAATTATTCCACTTAATTTGAGAAGCAAAGGAACGGACCAAGGCGTGCCACACGCGCAAGACGCCGCCGCCGCCGCCACCGGCCGCGCCCGCCGCCATGGCCGTGGCGTGGCGAGGCGGCGCAGGCGGCGAAGCGGCGCGGCGTGGCATGCTAAATTTTTAGCATTCACTAACAAAGTGGGAGTTTCAACTCGGTTGAACTCTTCAGTTGCCTGCGCGAGTCTCTTGCTCTTCACCTCCCTCCAGGCGCCACCTATATAAGGGAGACGCTCCCTCCTCTCCGGGACTTGATGCTTAGACACACAATCCAGTTGCAACACACGGTACTCCCCATCTCGTGATTCCACGCGCACGGAGAAGTGAGAGGACAGGTGCCTCCGAAGCTCTTGCCGTTCGAGACTGCCCGATTCGTCGCCGCCGATCGTCGTCGTCTTCTTCATCCTCGAGAGAAGCCGCCGCCGCTGATCTTCCTCACGCACGGGAGGACGCCGCCGTTCATCTTCCTCATGTGATCATCTTCATCCTCTTCATCATGACGAAGGAAGTTGGAGAAGGTTCGGGATCGGGATCGAGTTCCTACACCGGAGGGTATGAACTGTTCATTTTCTCTCTGTTTTTTGTCTTCCAGATCATGCCTGTTGCAGTAGTGTTCTTGGGTTGTTGCGTATGCTGTTTTCAGTTCGTTTCGTATGCTCTGTCAGATCGTTTCGTGATATATCCTTTATCAGTTTTAGTTTCAAGATATATACCATGTCTGTTTGTTGCGGCAGTTCTGTTTATACGTTTCGTATGCTAACTGTTTTCATGTTCCAAGTAGTTCTATCTCGTCATTTCATAAGCAGTTCGGTGCTTGTCGTTATATTGATATATATGTCATGCTTTGATGTTGTTACACATGGATCATTTCTTGAGTTTAATATTCAGTTTAATGTTTATATGCTTCACACGTCGTTCGATATCATGTTCCATATTATTATGGATATATTTGATATCATGTTTTCTACTATTAATAATCTTTTTTATATGTCATCATCATAATGTTAATTTCTAGAATTAAAATGACATGAAAAATGCCTAATTATCTAACACTTGGTGTCATTCCAATATAGGCACAGGACTAGGACTAGGAGGCATTTGGAATTTAGCTGCTACCCCAAACCACAATCATGGGATAACTGTATATGAATACAGCAGGTCCAAGCACCATTAAGTTGCTGGTTTCATGCTCCTGTCATCGGTGACTCCTCTCTGCTTTGTTCTCCTACCCACTTCCCTACTTCCGAACTCGGTAGTGCCGCCCACACATATATACCATTATGTTTTGATATTAATTTGCTAAGGTGGTAGATAGGGAATCTAGTACTTCTATTGGTACTTGTGATTGTCATATATTTGCCCCTTATAGATATTATTGATGTAATTAGTGGACTAAACTCATTTAGTTTAAAAAAGGTGCTGCTTGTGTGTTCCAATGAACTAATGGTTTTTTTTTTTCATTTTGTCCAAACTTTACAGTACTTTAAATATCTTGATTTGAACCTCAAGATGTAAACTTTAGACCATTGCATCAAAATAGCGACACCCCGTGTATATGTACACAGAATGACTTCACTGGAGCTGTAGGGTGTGTAGGCCTGTTGCTGGCCTGATGGAGTGAGGTCGTGCCCTCAGTGCTACAGCATCCTAAACTCAAATATTTCAGCACTAGAAATTAATTTTGCATGAAGAAATTATTAATGAGGACAAGGCTATGTGTGTCTCTTGTTGAAGGTTTTCTTGAAGGGCCTTGTCTACCTCAGGAGTTAAGGGTATCAGAGTCTCCTGTCAAGAACGAAGACTACCTACAAATACACAAGTGGTGCCACTTTGCATCTTCGCAGCGTCACACACCAAGCAAGAGTATCTTACTACTAGTGAGCTTTCTTATCTGAAAATTTGCTACTCCTAGTAAGTGGCTGAGTCCCCCTCTTCTAGTGCACTACAAGAAACTGGAATTACCTTGAGGGCCAAGGATTACCTTGAGTGTTGAAATCAAACCGCTAAGGAAAATGTACTTTTCTTGGAAGTGTTATTAAAATCTCAAGGAAACATATATTCCTTGGCGGTTGAAGTAAACCACCAAGGAACAAATTGGGACAGAACCACCTCCTGAACTGCTACAGCGCCTAGCAAATATTGATGCCCGTCGTCATCAGGTTATGCATACTGACTTATTGTTTTGGCAATTTCTCTATTATGCTTGGAGGATGTTTATCTAGACAGTAATTATTGTTTGCTGGCAGACTGCCAACTTGAGTTGCACCAGTGAACAGGTGGCTTCCTTTTGATTAGAAACGACTTTATCAGTCTTATTAAGTGGTAGACTTGAGGTGATACATTTACTGCTACAAATAATATGAATTGAAAGATTGCAACACTTATATTTGTAACTAGTTGGCCCCCTGCGCTTCGCTGCGGTGCACAGTTATGTTAGGAAAAAAATGTGTTCAAAGCTAAAGTAGCACATTAGGAATGAAGTGCAAATTTTGTGGTGAGGAATACGTACGTGCAAGTAATTTAAGAGAGGAAGGTATTAGAGGGCAAATAAAGCTCAGATGAACCATGACTTACTTTTCAACTTGGTGACTGTCGCACAATATCCTTTCCTTATTAGAACTATCTTATGCATTGATGAGTTTATGAAGATAACAATAATCCGAATACATTTTGCTGCACGCCGTCAAGACAGTGGGAAACAAAAATCTAAGAATCAATCTATACACACCCTGAACCGGAGGTGAGCATATGGAAAGAAAGTGAACACACGCGAACATGATAGTTTGTAGAGGCCGAAACAGGTCGATAGCAATTGCAGAGGTCAGGAGCACATCTGTTCATGGTAGAAGCAAAATGGGATACATACAACATACTCCATATATAGATATCCTGGCACCACATTTTCTTGAAGGAAGCAAGGCATGGAGGTAATTGGAGCAGTTTTTTTCTTGAAGTGTCATCAATAACAGAACCATGGTTTGGTATCTACAAACATATAGGAAAAGGAATATAAGAGAAGGACACAGTTTAGCTCTTTGATTTGAGGAGTAGAAGCCTGTTAGCATAGTTTGATGAATAGAGTGTTCAGTTATGGCACCATGCATTTTTTTTTATGTAATCCTACTGACTAAGTGAGTGGTATAATATGTACTGAGCGAAATTGGAAACAAAATAATACTTTTGACCAGCATTGGTTTGCAATGCTTAAGAGAATTGTTGACCTTCGTCACAATTGCAAGCGGCGATAGCTAGATTTGTTAAATATCATGCTGTTACAAACTATGGTGAGCTTATCTATCTTTCTTTGTTGTGTTTGATTGGTTGTACACTGAAACGGGGAATGCCAAACGCCCAAACTTACATGTGTTGTGTTCATAACATGTCATTAAACAACATTTTAGGAAAGATTACAGTGGCCTGCAGTGGTTTAAGAGTTGCAGTTTAATTCCCAAAGGCTTAAGAATGGAATATTTGTGTTCGCGAAAGGTAAACAAACTAAAAAGCAGAGTCATTACGTACAATGAAGGGACTCGTGGTGTGCACCACACAATATAAACAGTTCTCTCGAAAGAGCATATTGTTTATGCAGCCCTTAGATCAAACCTGAAATAGCAAGATTTGTGTTAATGAACAGTTTGATTTTGGTAGATGTTTCTGAAGAAAATACTATGCAATGGGAGTACTTGCCTAACCTGAGGACACTGATTTAATGGGGACTGTGTTCATTCTGGAACTGCAAACCTCTTGGAAGCCACTAAGTTTTTCAAATAATTGCTTGTATGAATTCGTAGTTTGACGTTAAGCACAATGTCGGACGAAAACAATGATGTTCTAGTTTTTGAAGAAAGGACTCCTACCAAATGATGCATGGCATTTCTTTCCTGCTTTGAGTTGCTTTGGATGCAGAAGTGAAAGTATATTCCGGTAGCAAGGTCACAGCCAACAATTTTACAGCTATGGTTCTCGAAGGCACTTGTGGTCTTGCAGATGTCACGATGATTAGCTGAGGCAAAAGAACAAATAAAGTGACCACATATTCATAGGGAAAATACCATGTTTATTAAAAAAGAGAAACAAAAATATAGTGGCAGCAGGCATATAAATAAGAATATAGTCAACAAAGTATGAGAAGTAGGCAATTATAAAAGCTAATGTGTCACAGTTGTACAGAAATGTAAGCGAATCAATCTGTTGAAAAGACAAAAATTTAAGCAAAACAAATCTCTTAAGTTCTAAGAAACATAGAGCTTCATAGGCAACCTTATCTAAATTAGCATGGTGAGAAGAACAACGATATGGGATCGGCTATATATCTGTAGCTCGTACATGGCTCCATACAGTGGATGGATGAACCCATAGAAACGGGGGAAGGGAGTCAGTCTAAAAATGTTGAAAACATCTCTGAATGATTTCAAACAGTAATTTGTATAACAGGTTTTAATTTTTCTCTTATCCCAACATTTTGAAAGTTATATATTAAAGTACTAAACACTGCCTGCATAACAAATTGTAAGACCTTTTGCCTTTGTAATATTCACACTTTGGATTGGAAGGAGTACCTCTGAAAATGAAATAGGTTCCTACAATGAAGATTGAAGAACCAAATGTGACTACACATCCTGTCTTTGCTTCTGAGTTGACACTCTGCATTGACCAGAAGAAAATAGAGTTTGGCTCTGAATGAATCTCAGGTACATATCTGTGGAACCCGTCTGTAACAAAATATTTAGTGGAGCCAAGCAATCCGTAAATGCACAGTGAAACAAAGACATGAGAGTAGAACTATACACAGTCACAACTGGAGGTTACCAAGTGGACTGAAAGTAAACTGCACATAATAAAAGCCCGATCTCTATGACCGGATGAGCAGAAGCATATGTCTGTGTATACATAGAGACCAACATGGATTCGCATGAACTCAGATGAGAGACGAATTCGAATAGAAATAGCTAAATAGCCTAGGTTAAGAATTGAGTGTTGTGGTCTAGCTTAGCAGCAAGTTAAGAGAAAGGGTGGGCATACCTGATGCGGGCGCTCGTCGCCGTCGAGGGGGCCGGGTGCGAGGGGCCTGGGCACCCGGCATACGGCAGCGCAGGCGCGCTGTTGGGCGGTGGGGGCGGTCTTCGCCGATGAGGAAGGATGGCTGGCATGGCTCCGCCGCGTCCCAGCACGGCACCAGGTGCGGCGGCGACACTGGCGTGGAGCCCTCTCCGGTTGGCGCGGCACCCGGTCCCGGCGTGGGTTGCTGCTCTGCCTGCAGCACAGGAGCCGGAGGGAACGGAAGGGGCGAACTGAGCTCTGAACAGGGCACACGGAAGATTCGAGGCTGGGGCCACCTTGGCGTGTAGGACCGGGCAGCTACGCTATTTTCCTCTTTTTTTCCCGTCATCCATGCGGTACGGGTAGACGTGGAAGCCGTGGCGAGGGTCCGTACGATGAATAGGGTAACAGGAACTTGAAGCCGTTCATCTACGATTGTATTGATCTTTATTGATTGATGATGCTGCATGCTATTACATCAGTTTTGCTTGTCACAAGAATCCTGAAAATAAGAAAGTCCATTGTATATTGTGTATTTGGCAGGCTACTGGATCATCATATGGATATGATGGCACATACAATGATCCTAATTTAGAAGATGATGATGATAATGATGACCACACCTGGTGTGGAAGCGATAACAATAATTACCTTGAATGTGATGGCCACTTTGAAGAAGACAGTGACAATGACCTTGAAGGCAATGGTGAAGGCAATAACTTCTCTCCAAGATGATGGGGATGACACCAATGACAATGATGAAGGCAACTACAGTGACCATTCATCAAGTAGTCCTACAAGCAGCAGGGAGATCAACATGCTTACAGATGGAAGTGACACAAGGGCAACTAACTAATGCTAACTGCTCCAAGTGGCAGGCATGGACTTACTTTTGGTAGATTTTGGTACAAACTAGGATGATGTGCAGCTAACCTTTTGCTAACGTTTAGTTGCTGGCAATTGTTTCCGTATACATGTGGTGTTGACATGTAGGAATGATATTATATTGCCACCTAGCTAGACCTAGTAATATTTGCAGACTGTTAGGGTATTGCCATCAAGGCTTGAACTTGTAATGAACCACTATGGATGAGTATCGCCATCTAGGCATGAACTTGTAATGAACCACTATGGATGTTGGCTGGAATAGATATTTGTATGGATGCTTTCCTGGCTATATTTGTTGTGCATGATTCATCAGACGTATGCAAATAAAATTGAATTGTAATTATCATGCTGGTTATATATGTATATATTCAAATAATTAAATTGGCGGTAATGGTAGCCAAGGAAAACAATGGTACAATCAAGGAAATATGAAATTACTTGGCAGCCCTGCACCCAAGGATTTATAGCCATACCCTCACAGATAAAAATTAACTTGTCAGCTGCCAACCTCCAAGGAAATGATCTTCCTTGAAGGTTTGTCACTGCCAAGAAAATATGTGTTACCTTGACTGTTACTAGCTCTCAAGGAAACTAGTTTACTTGGCAGCTATCGACACTCAAGGAAATTAATTTACTTGGCGGCTATAAATCCTCAAGAAAACTACTTTCCTTGGCGGTTGCAACATTTTCTTGGTTGTATGGCAAATTAAGTATCCTTCTAATTTCCTTGGCGGCCGGCCTACAAGAAAAGTATCCTTGACTGTTAGAACCGCCAAGGAAACTAATTTTCCTTATGTCCTATAAACGAAATCCCCACTAGCTAATTTTCTCTCCTCTCCTTGCGCCACGTCACCGTCGGGAGTTATCTCCACTAAACTCTTATTTATTTTCCACTAGCTATTTCTTTTGAAATAGAAAAAAAAAAGTCTTAGCACCTAAACCAAGTATCGTAATTAAAATCTAATTGCACCATGGTGTTCCTTGCAATAAACTCTTCAAAACAAGACCCCACATGAATATATTTCGATAACTTTTTTTAAAAAAATTTAAACTGTTTCTAACAAAAACCGTTTGTAAAGTAAAAACACAAAGAAAACTGCATATCACATAGATTACATATAGTCCTCTAAAACATGCGTATAGATGAGATTTGGGTGATGTCCTGTTCAAATAATCTATACCATGTCAATAGATACAACTTCCACAATTGACCCTACTATATCCATATATATATGTATCTATTAATTCATAGTTTTAACACCAGCACACCGTAGCCAACCCATCAACCTTAAAATAAGGTTAGTCCCGACGAAGAAGCATTTCTAAATATTTCAGTCCATATTCAATCAAATCATTTATAAGATGGGCACTTTGTTAAGATATTTGGTTTCATTTTGATTTGTTCGCATGACCTTAATCACAATAGATGGACACCGATTTGTTCACATCATCTTAATCAGAATAGTGTTTGCTTTAATCTTGGTGTTTCAAAGCTTTTCCTGTTATCTCACATGTATCATCTTTATAACCAAGGATCAACACTAATGACTAAAAGTGTGTTTGCAGACTTCCCAGATGTTTACTTCTATCATCTTAAAATGCAGAACACAAACCCAATTGCTTACTAAGGACACCTGAAGACACCATCAAAGATTATGAAAACAATTTAGTTATTAGCTCGAGTTAAATTTTATCTTATTTTATTGAACATGTTTACTTGAAATGTTTCTCACACCTTACTCTCAAAGCTACTGAAAACTTGGTATTTCGTGAACCATTTCCTATATGTTCATGCATAATTTCTTACACAAATTCATATTGAAAAATAATAAATAAGTCTTTTTTTGCATACCCAAGAGAACGCGGAATCCTCCTCCTAGTTTCCCTTATCTCATATTCTTGAGTGAATTTGCTTCGCGGTTGATAGTCAAGGATCATTTCCTTGGTGGTTTTTGGCACTCAAGGCAATTCAGGATTGTTGTAGTGGTGATCAATTAGTAGTTCATTGCTAGTGTCACAATTTCTCCACAACTCAATGTTACATTGTTAATATAATTTATAAACATCAACACAAACAATAGTTTTATTGGCATTGAGCACGTGGTAGTAATTGGCACTGAGTAAGGTTTTCTAGAAAAAAAAATACTGGGACACCGATATGTGTTTGTCTTTGAAGCTTTTTTTTTGAGGAAACAGGGGGGGCTCGGGAGTCCCTACTGAAATTTATTAAAAAAGGTAATCGGAAAGTTACAACAAGAAGCAGAAAAAAAGACGCAAGCCCAAAGGCAAGTTCAAGAGAGATAAAAAAAGAGACAAAGAAAATGAGGAAAATTACACAAGCTGATCTATCCATGTAACTTTATGTGGGAAATACTTCTTCTTGGAGGTGCCCCTAATGATTGCTTTCGATGATCTATATAAAATGGTGATGGACCCGGCAATTTCGGTTGTTGATCGTTGGATTGAAAATGAGTGATATGTGCATTTTAGGAGATCATTGTCACCTCAAGAGTTGGAGAGATGGAATGTTTTGTTGGAAATTTTACATCAGTTTTCTATAAATGAGAATTGTAGGGATTCGGTAGTTTGGGCTTTAGAGAAGAAGGGTCACTTCTCAACTAAATCTCTTTACAGATTTATAACCAATGGGGGATTTCCAAATAGGATAGCTGGAATTATCTAGAGGTGTAGGGTTTCTATGAAAATCAAAATTTTCTTATGGAAATTGTTTAATAACAAACTGCAGGTGGGTGTCTGTCTAGTTAGAAGGGGGTGGAGAGGAAATGGGAGCTGCTGCATATGTCATGTTTCTGAAACTGTGGATCACATTTTTTTTTCATTGTGTTCTTGCCAGACTAGCTTGGAATATTGTTGCTGAAGTTTTCAAATGGAGCTATGTACCAAGATCATTAAAACAGCTTTCAGAGACTTGGCTCATGGGCTTGGGGCCCTTACCCAAGAGATTAACCTTGTTTGTGTTTGCAGGTTTTTGTTGGGCTCTCTGGACTACTAGAAACAAGATGTCCATTGAACAGAGATTTCCTGTAACAGCCAGTTTTAATAAACAAAACTAGGCTTACCATATGTGTGCCCAGGAAGTCCACACATACAAAAACAGAAGTAGAGAGTATCAAAACCAGTGTTATATAGTGGAAACTTACATATATTTAACACTTACATCAGAGTAACGCGGAACGGTAACTAATCTTTTCTTCAAACTCCATCTTCACAGGGACGGTTGACTGGGGGTACATATGCCTAGCACTCACTAACTCCTCCATCTGGTACCCATCTAGGATTTTCCAAAGAATTAAAAGTAAAGGCAAGCGTGTAAGTACATGTCGTAGTCAGCAAATATAACATGGGATTCATGAGGATCAAAGGCTGACACTAGTTTACTGCATTTAACTTTTAAATGATTAACATTTATAGCATTAATAGCAACAAGGTAGTAGCGATTCTCATAACCATATGATCAAGTGAACAATAATAAAGAATAATACATTACAACATGATTAAACAACACAATTAAACATCATGCACCAGTGATCAACTATTCCGTAAGAATCCCCGAGGCTGCCCGTGTCCGTGGGCACGGCTAGTATACCAGTTTAATAAACTCTGCGTAGAGGTGTACACTTTCACTGTGAGTCATGATTTACCCTTTTGCCCGAGGCGGCCAACCTCTTAGCCCACTACTAAGGAAGGCCGGTAGGGTTCATTATGAAGCTTTCAAAGGTTCCTCTAACAAGTTAGGGCCGCTAGATTTACTCGGCAAGGGAATATAGAGCCCTCCTTCCAGATGGTGTAAAGACCCGTAGCCTACACACATGTGGATAGAAGCCGCACTATACTCAGCTCGCAAAGCCATTCTTATGCCAATTAGGTAACCGCTAATAAGCTAGAAAAGTTCCTCATACTGAACTAAAGCCAGAGCCATATAGCCCTCACAGCTGTAGTGTAAATCCCAGTGATCACATATAGATAAGTCCTTACAGAGAGAAACTAGAGCAATATAAAATACTAAGCTCCAAATCTCTATAAACAGTAATGAGATCATCTCTTAATGTTGTTGCATATTCTATTATTCATATTACAAGATTATAGTTATATATCCAGCGCTAGCAATTACTACCCATATGCACACATCCCAAAGTCTTCAAGGTAAATAGTATTCAACACTAAGTCATCCTTATTGGGGTATCAAAGACACATGCATATAATATATGGTGGATATTTGTGAATAGGTAATCAAAGAGATCCCAAGCTATACTTGCCTTTTACACTTGCTGTCTACTCACGACATCTTTAGCCTTTATCTCCTCTCAACTGCCTACAGGTAGCTCTTCTAATCGCAGATCGTAGCAATCAAGCATGACGACACTAATACAAGCAAGAAAATAAAGACAACTAAGAACAATACACCAACTCAATGCGAAAACTTTAAAAGCGATGCACTAAAGTATACGGCTCGCTGCTACGGTTGATAAAGAGAAACAACTATAATTAAGCTTGATTTATTTTAGTAAGCAAAAGCAAGCGTGAACCACTAATTCAGACTAATTAGGTTATATTTTTATTTTAGAAGTCAAGTCAAACTAAGCATGTTTTATTTCTAGATATGTCTCTTCTTTATTTAGGGTTAATTTGAACGGTACCATTATAATTTTGTGAGTTTGGAAATATACCATTACTATTCATGATATTGGACACGTACCATTACAATTTTACGAGAGTTTGAGATATACCACTACTTACCCCTTCAACTTATTTATCTGAACTTTTAGACTAAATTGCCCTCTTCTTCCTCCTTGGTCGCTCTCTTTTTTAAGAGCTGGACACCGCCGGATGGGTGCATGCCGCGCCGCACCTCGCTCATGTGTGCTGGCCTCGCAGCACCTCGCTCCAGCTCCAAGGCTCCAAACGCGGATGCAGCTGCTTCAGCAGAAAAGTCCAAAAACCCGAGAAAGAAGCAGCCGCATCCATGGCCGTATACTGGTCCTGGTCACGAGGTACGAACGCGAGCTGCAGTGGTACAGCCACAACACCTGTGGAACATCGTGGATTCGTGGTGCGCTTTCGGCTTCATCGACCACTCCTACGGCCACGTCAATACGTCATGGAAGACATCATCAAGCGGTCATACTCTTTAGCCACCACTGGGGAGCCGATCGAAACGAGTGGAGCAAGAGGTCCTAAGCATGTTTGTGCAGACCAAGCTTCCATGGATTTGCAGCAGCTACAGCGACATTAACAGGTACTGCGTGTTTGTGCGGGGCTCAGGTGCCGATGCAGCTACGGCGGTGACCAGCAAGCATGGTGACGTTGGCATGAGGAGGCGAGCACGAGCGAGGTGTGGCACTGGTTAGCTCGTACATAATGGAAGAGGAGCTAAGGAAGAAGACAAGGGCAATTTGGTCAAAAAATTCAGATAAATGAATTGAAAGGGTAAGTAGTGGTATATTTCAAAGATTTATGAAATTGTAATGGTACACTTCTAATATCACGAATAGTAATGGTATTTTTCAAAACTCGAAGAATTGTAATGGTACTATTCAAATTAACCCCTTTATTTAAGCCATTCAAAGTTTAGCTTGGAAAAGAAGTTGACATGTTAAGGAATCTACTCAAACTGCATAAGACGTGGAAGCTTAAGAAATTATACTTTAACATATTATTGATGATAGCAATTAAATCACGTTGAAGTTTTTATATATAAACATCACGTTATAAGCCTATGTTGCTTCTATTTTAGAAAACTAATATGCATATTAATCTATTAAATTATAAAATTTGGAAATACTCGATACGGTACATCAACACATATACTAACAAAAAGACTAAAGCCGATTCAGAAGCCATTAAACGACAGGACCGCAAAACTACAGAGATTTAACTGGCATTAACAACAAGGGAGACGGAACGATTAGTAAATAAACATTTAGAGAGAGACCTGTACGTCTGTCCATCTGCTAAACGTGAATTTGGTGGATGACTGTTGCTAGCTGCTGCTCGCATGAGGGAGGAGCTCTGGTCGCAAGGGTCTCGGCCCGGCTCGTCGACGCACGCAGCGGTGGCACGAATCCATGGCGCACGCCAGGTTGTGAGGCCCCTGGCAGCAGGGTTCAGCAGCAAACGGACGAGAACAGCCGATGGGAGTAGGGATGTGAAGCAGTCATCCTCCCGAGCAGTGACACATTCAGGTTCGAGGTTGGTGGTAGAGATTGATTTCACCATCTGAAGCTATAGGCAAGGCAGATAGATTTGGCATGGTAAATATCAAGGGCTTGGAAACGTTGACATGAGAGAGATGAAGATAGGATCATGCACGTACTAGGAATCCATCTGAGTGATGAATCGATCACGGCCTAGACGGTCGGCGTACGGACTCCATGGGTGATGACGACGACGAGGTCCAGTGACGAGGAGACGGTGCCAATTAGAGCAATCCAGTGGAACGGCTCCATGGCAGCCTGCAAAACTCCGGCGAGATCGTGCGGAGGCCAATAACAAACGTAGCGGCGGCTTGAATCATGACCCATCGACTTGTTTTTCAAGCACTAGTACACAGATGTTTTGTAGTTGCGGTGGTGAATCGATTTTCACTGGCGTTTTTTCCAACCGCCAGTGGGAGAAGCCAGTGAAAATGGCCTATTTCCACCTGCGGTTGGTTGAAAACCGCCGGTGGAAATAGAACCACCTATAGAAATCGCTGCCCAGAAAACATCCAAAAATTAAAAAAATATTTTTAAAAAGACAAAAAATATTTTTTGAACCGGGGGAGGTCGCGCATTTTTCGCGTAAAATCGCGAGCTACGCAGCCGGTGGGATTCGAACCCGCAACCTCCCCCTCGCGTGTACCCTCCCTTACCACTGCACCACACACTCACTTGTGACTATATCTCATTTTGTTCCCCACATATTATACAAACCTAACAACAAATTGAATATTTGAAGGTCTAAACGATTTTAAATGAAAAAGTGGTGAACTATAAATTTTTATAACTTTTGAGATCTACAACTTTCATTTAGAGTGTTTCTCCATCCGAGGTCATTTGCAAAATTTGAATTTCAAATTTTAAAATTTTGATCGTAGTTTTTTATAAAAAGATGACTTCAAATAAAAAAAGTTGTCAACTACAAAGTTTCATAACTTTTTGAGATCTACAACTTTTATTTTGAAAGTTTCTCCATCCAAAAAGTTTGAAAAACTCAAAAAATTAATTTAAAAATATTTCTACCGGGCGGATTTCTTAAGAAACCGCCAGTAGAAAATCGATTTCTACCGGCGGATTTCTTAAGGAACCGCCAAGTAGAAATAGTCGATTTCTACTGGCGGTTTCTATAAAACGTCAGTGTCAAGAGAAATCGTTTGTGTACTAGTGAAGGGTTTGGAAAAGGAACGACGTGGGCTTGGTTTGGTATTTATAGACCGGCACGACAATATGCAGTCCTTGGCTTCCACGGTATATATCGTCGTCATTGATAGATTGCAAAGGAAAACAAAACCGATGGGTTGCTCTTTCCTAGAGCAGCTGGCAGGCGGTATAACCTGGTTGCTTGCTTCCTTGATTGGCTGTACACGTGTTCTCTCGTCAAGGCAAAATGGGCCAAGAGAAACAAAACGAAAAGATAGGTAGAACATAGATCAACACAAGATACGTACAGACCTTGATCCATTAGTCAAGAACCGAAAGAGATTTTATTTGAGATATATTTGGATCAAATTAATTATTTTTAGAATTAATTAATTTGGTGAATAAAATAATTCCAAAAAGTCTAGAATTATCTTTTGACCCACCAAAAATGCTCCAAAAGCTCCAGTAATTATGGGCAAATTCCGAGAGACATCTTAGAACATGATAAACCCAAATAAAGAATCTTGAGCTCATTAAATGATATTTAGGAGCATCTAAGAATTAGATTATTGTCATAGAAAAGTGGGAATAATGTGTTCTAGAAAAGCCAGGAAAATTCCTAAGAAGTTTTCAGAGATAGGTTGAATGATGATGAACCTCATAAGAGTGATTTGGAGAAGAAAAAGATAATCTTGAGATACTCCAAATGAAAAGATTAAGATCAACAAAATTTATGATTTGATTACGGCAAAAGACAGAGATAAGCCGAAGAACGATAAACGACTTACTAATTGTGATTTGAAAACTTTACTCACTCTCACAACACACAAAGTCAGGCAACAAGCAAACATTACATTATGCGACACGGGTCAACTTAGTTTAGAAAAGTTTAAATTCACATTTTTTTCCTACAATTAAATTTATACTAAATTAAACTATACTTTAGAAATTTTATTCAAATATTAAAACCATTCATTTTATTTATTGTTTTTTCTAAGCACAACCCAAAATTAGAAATTTTGGGGTGTGACATTTCCCAAGTCTCCTACTGATGTCATCTATCTTGCACTATCTTTTCTACAGAAGTGGAGCGTTCTACTTAAGGGCGAAGACAGGGAGCGCCTGGAGACGGTCGAGGGGGGAATTCGCAAATGGATGAAATCATTCAAGTCAAACAAGATCTTAGATTTTGACATTTGCGAAATATGGTCGTTTTCTATAATAGGCTTCTCTAAACTACTTGTACTGAAACGCTGGTTTTCCTAGTGAATGTTCTGTTGACATTTTGCTTTATAAAAGCAGAGGCTCCTCCTCTTTTCAAAAAAAACTTCTTCTTGGCCCTCCACAGAAGTTGCATGAAATGGAACTTGAAAATTTCGAGACCTCTTAGATTACTTGCAGGTATCTTCCTGAAAATCACATCATTCCTCAATGCCTAGATGGTCCAGCACATAATGATCACAATTTCCATGAAAAAAAGGATGTTTAGCTGTCCCTTGACATCCTCAAAGATCTAGATGGGTCTTCTGCATCAATGATCTCAACTCCAATAAGGCAATAAGACTGCAACATGCAATGGCCAGATTACACTTGAGGAAAAGGTGCTCAAGGGTTTCTTCAGCATTGGACTCACAAAGAACACAGCAATATGAGGGCAAATAGAAATTTTTTCTCTTCAGGATGTTGCAGGTGCTGAGCTTGTCCTTTGTCAGAAGCCAGAAAAACACCTTGTGTTTATGCTGACAAGAAGACTTCCAGAGCCATATGTGGATTGGATGAGTAGCACCTGTCCCAGTCAAGTGTTTGTAAGCTTTACTGGAGGAGAAGATGGAGTTTCCCCAAATGTAATTCCAGGTATCATTATTAACTGTCAGATGGATGCCATGGAAAATGTCTTCTAGTTGCTGGAATTGGACAAAGGCCTCATTGGAGAGAGGGAGGTTAAACATGTTGACAACCGGATGGAAGCAGGCAGCATTCTAAAGGGAGATACCAGGCCTTTTTGAAAAAGAGAATAGCTCCAGGAATTCCATCCTAAGAGGTTGTCCATTCCAATAATCATCCTAGAGGAGACATGAAGAGCCACTTTGGACAGCTACAGATGCCATGATTTTGAATTTGTCAAGGAGCTTCAACAAGTCCTTCCACCAGAAGAAACCCCCTTCTTAACATGAGAGGGGAGTCTACCATTGCTGTAATACTTTTCCCAAATGAGGTGCACCCAAGGAACGTCAGCCTTGTTAAAGAATTTGTGTAGGTTCTTCATTAGCAAAGCTTCATTTTGAGTTTTTAGATCCAGAACACCTAGACCCCCATCCTTCTTTGGCCTGGTGACAAGGGCCCAGGCAGCTTTAGCATTGATTCTGCTGGTGTCATCAGAGCCTCTCCATAGGCAATGCTTTTGGAATTTATCCACCTCTGCTCTTTGACAGAAACGTGAAGCTTGAAGGTGCACATGAAAAATGTTGGAAGGGATGTGAAGACAGAGTTGGTGATTTGTAGTTTCCCCGCTTGTGACATGAAGAGGGAAGTATTAGCAAGCCTCCTTTCACATCTAGTGGCCAAGGGGAGAAAATCCTCAACTCTGGGCTTAGTAAGCCCCATGGGAAGCCCAAGATAAGTAAATGGCAAACTGCCCACTGAACACCCAAAAGTGGCAGCCAGATGCTGTATCTTTTCCATAGATATGTTGATTGGAATCATCATGGATTTGGCAAAATTTACCTTGAGTTCAAGAGAGCCTTCAAAAGAAACAACTGTCTGCCCCATCCTTCCATGATGATAAGTGTGTCATCAGCATAATGAAGAATAGAAAAGTCATTTGTGTAGAGTAGAGGGATGGGCAAGTTGAGCAGCCCCAAGTCTTTGGCTTTATTGACAATAGTCTGAAGAAGGTCAACTACCAGGACAAAAAGAAGGGGAGAAAGGGGATCACCTTGTCTGACCCCCTTCTATAGTGGAAAACCTTCCCAGAGGAACCATTGAGCAGGACAGAAGAGGTCCTAAAGGAGAAGATGAGCGTCATCTAGGCAATCTATTTATCCCCAAATCCCATGTTTCTTATAATCCGAATCATTGCTTCATACTCTATTTTATCAAAGGCCTTTTCAAAGTCTAGCTTTAGGATGATGACCTCTCTCTTGGAGGTATGGCAAAGGTGTAAGTATTCAAATGACCAAGCAAGATAATCCTGGATGGTTCTATGCTTGATAAAACCATACTGATTGGAGTGAACCAGCCTTGTAATGAAAGGTTAAAGCCTGTTAGCTAATAATTTGGTGATCACCTTGACTGAGGAATTGAAGGGAGATAGGTCTAAATTCACTAATTCTGGTGGTGTCTTTGAAGCTTTGTAATAATAATGCAGTCTTCTACAAATTAAAAGCCGACTTGATTGTCTGTGCTTATTTTAATATTTTGCTAGGAGCCAGATTAGCTTAGATATTACTTACTACTACTTTATATTCTGGCAGTGTGCAGCTGATGAATTTAGACGTGCGGTTCTGTGTGATCGGCCTATCATGAAGACTACGAATACAAATGCAGACATGTGCAACCTGGCACGATGGATCAATTTGCCAAGAGTCGTGTTGGTCGTGCGTGCAATGTTTGCAGCGTCACACCAAGGATATTAACTTGGGAGGTGTCAGAAATTTTATTTTTTCGGCAAACCAATTTCACGGTTCTCGTATTCTAACTCATAATTCTTTCCTAGCACTAGCATGCAATTCAGAGAGTATTACTAGCAGCATGTGTAAGTGTTAGGCAACTCCTACTATCCATAGCCTTCCATAGTGTCACACATAATTCCTCGAATCCATTTTTGCCCTTGGGGGCTAGGGGAATTTGTTATGTTATTATAACCAATCAGTCCATTTTGTTTTACTGATCAATCTCACACATGGTTCAGTGCTGTAACACCCCGAATTTTTGAACCTTTTTTGAAATCACTAAAAATTTGAATTTTTTAAAACTTTCCAAAACTTTTGCTTTGATGTGTTCAGCAGTATAGGACTAGTGTGGCATAGCATATAACTCACCCCATGCATTTTTGAAATCCAAATCCATTCAAATTCATAAGCACATGCATTCAAATATGGGGAAAAGAAATGGAAAAGGAATAGGGAAAAGGAAAATGGAGCTCGGGCTCCATCTCCCCATCTGGCCCAGCAGCAGCCCGCTACCCTTCCCCTCTCTCTTCTCCTCTTCCCCCTCTCTTTCTTTCCCGCGTGGGCCGGCCCAGACAACGGCCGCCAGGCCTGCACCACGCGCGCGTCGCTCTTCCTCTCCCGCGCCAATGACAGGCGGGCCCCGCCTATCATCGCCGTCGTCTACCTCTCGCCAGCAGAGGAACAACGTGAATACCGCGTCGACGAGTGCCGCTTCAGGCTCGCCGTTGCCGCCTTACCCCGCCGCGCGAGTGGATAAGGATGTCGACATCCTGAGCGTGGCGTGCCTCTCTCCCTCTTCTTCTCTTTCTCTCTTCTCTCTCTCCCGCTCCTTCTCGCTGACACACTGCCGCCGCCGCAACCTGACGAGGCTCGGATGAGCACATCCATGGCTAGCGCCCACGCACCGCCGCACTGTGTCGAACTGCCACCGCGAATTCAAACACGCGCGCCCGGAGTAGCCTCGACGGCGCAGAAATATCTCCCCGCCGAACCGCCATTGCCGGCCTATAAATAGGCCTAGCCGGCGCCCCTCCACCCTCGCCCTCTCCACTCCGAGCTCCGTGAGGGGCAGGAACCCTCTCTCTCCCCTCCATTCCTCTTCTTCTTCTCTCTCTCGAGCTTGAGCTCGATTGCCCCGACTCGGGAGCAACCGGCGCCATTCGAGCCACCGCCGACATTCAAACTTGTCACTGCGCCATTGGCCGATTGGGTTCGAGGTGAGCTCCCAGAGCCTCTCCTCTACCTTTTCCTCCCTCCAATTTCCTCCCTCTCTCTCTGTGTCGCTCCACCGCGGTGCGCCGCCATCCGCCGAGCGCCATTGCCGCCGGACACCGGCCATCGTGGCTCGGCTGGGTAGCTTAGCACCTCTAACTCCCTTTCCTAGCTACCCTACACGCACACACGCATAATGCAGGCCGATTAGGCCACGCACGCGCACACTGCACTGCACTGCTGCGCTGCCACGGAACCTTCGGGCGGGCCGCCGTCACCGCTGCGGGCGCCCTCCGCAGCCGACGAGCTCACCCCCGAGCTGTGGCACGGCTTCCCCTACCCGTACACCACTCCTCTTCCCCTTCCGAGACGCCACGTCGCCGCCGACGAGCACTCCGGCGAGCCGGCCCTCCTCTCCCACTGTTCCGGACACCCTTCCCCTCTCCCTCTCTTGCTGGTACATGGGGCCTGCAGGCCAACGGCGCCCACGCGCCGCGCCGCTCCGCGCCGTTCCCCTCCCTTCCCTTTTCTACCACTGACACGTGGGACCCCAGAGCCAACGGCGTGAACCGCCGCGCCATCTCACGCCGTCACCGCCGTCCCCCTTCTCTCCCTCACTGGCACGTGGGCCGCAGAGCCGGCGCTGTCCAACGCCGTCACACCACCCAACCCCACCTGTCATACACACACGCACACAGCACACACACCCTTCCTGGGTACACTAGGGGAAAATGCTAGGTGCACCCGGCTATTATACACAGTGTTGTTTCTCTATTTTTCTAGTGTTAGGAAAATTCCAGGAAAATTTATAGATAAACTATTTGACATGTAGAATTTAATCATGTAGTTTGCACACCAAACCATGCAATATAAATTGCAACCAAAATTCGATTTAGCATTTAGGGTTTTGAATATATTGGAATAAACTTTGAAAATGTATAACTTTTACATCTTAACTTCGATTCAGGTCAAACCACTTCCTAATCTCTTGTAAAATCATGCTCTACACATTGCATCTAGTGCCACTACCTAGTTCTATACCTGCATGTGGATGTTTCTTTATCTTTTAGCGGTAGTCTTACCCGATAGAAAGTCCCCCGCCAGAGGAGGACGAGCATCAGGACACCAAGGACTCAGACTACGTCGTGGACATCGACGGTGTTGACCACGCAGGCAAGTCCTAATTTCCCCCTTTCTACCACCCTTCTATCTTACTCATATAATAACTATTGTACAAAAGATATTATGAGATAATGTGATATCGTGATAACATGATAATGAAATAATAAGACAAGTGACTATATTTGCTATGACTTAGAATGGGTAGGGGTAATCTAGGTGTAGATTACTTGGCAGATATTACTGCGAAGGATATCCTATCGGAGATACCTGTTCTAGTCACCCCTAAGGACCGGTTCATAGTCTCTTATTCATCCCTGTGTGATATTTCGTACAGCCACACGTCTATATGGGTAGGCTTGATCTCACATCCCGTTAGGTTGAAGTACATTTCCACTTAGGGGGCCGGTGTAGGCAAACGGTAGAGCAGGAGACGGCGTAGGATGCTAAGTGATCTTCCATGGTCTGGTTGGGCGTGGACGCTAAGTGATCTTCCACGTAAAATTATTGGGTGCACATTTGCTAGCTATATACATATATCTAAATATTTTAAATGTGGATGCTGAGTGATCTTCCACAAGGTGTGAGGGCATGGGTTGCGAGTAAGCTTCCATGTCCAGGTTAGGCGTAGGATGATACGTGATCTTCCTCATCTAACTTTTTCCCAACCCCTGAGCGCCGTAGTGGGAGTGTATGGAAACCTAAGTTAGCGCCCTCTCGGGTACGAGATCTCGGTAGTTCTTTCCAACCATTGGCCGTGGAAGGGATCGTAATTACCGTGTGGGGAAAAGTGTACAACCTCTGCAGAGTTGCTAGAATCTATTCGAATAGCCACGTCCTTGGAATGGGCAAATGCCGGGATGGGACGCTATGATTAGTATATGATTAATGAGATAACGTATAACCTTGTGATTATATAATGGACTAATCTGGGACTAGTGAGGAGGATAATACCCTACTAGGACCAACCCTAATTTTTATCATCACTCTTTTCCACCAAGAAGTTGGGACTTGCTGAGTACGTAAGTACTCACCCCCCTTTGTTATGCAGACTACGACCTCGGAGATGATCGCGACTATGAAGAAGAGGTGGACCCTGATGTCTAGGAGCTACGTAAGGACCCCGACGCGTTGGAATGGCTCGTAGGAGTTAGGGCTTCGACCACGCTCAAGATACATGTGGAGTAGTTGCTACGCTTCGTTAGGATAATTAGTGTCGTCTTAGAATCTACCCTGTAATAAAGCCGTACACCTTGCGGCCTCAGCCACTCTATATGTAACCCAAGGGCTATGCCCTAACGATGTAGAACTCTTTTATTCAATATCAATAAAGCTCGGTACTTTTTCCTTAAAATCTGTGTGCCATTTCTGTGCTTTATAAGTGTATTTGTGCGTGATCCTGGCACAAATACATGTATTTTTGGACTCTCAAAATGAGGGGCCGACAAGTGCCACTGCATCCATCCATTTTCGGTTGATACCTTCTAATTAATAAACCTTTTCCTCTCTTCTCTTTTTTTTCAGAATGATTTTTCTTCTGTTTTTTTCAAGAGATTAGTCAGTACATAAGGACACATAGCATGTTGCACAGGCAGTTAGACAACTTACAGGGTCGGTTATTCAAAATAATCTCATCATGTGTTCCAATCTATCTTGGAATCAAACTTTTGTGACATGTGTATATCCTAGAACCGGACTCTGCACATTTGCTGCATACATTGCTTTAACTCATGCTGCATGAAAAACAGCAATGGGCGACCTTTGGATTAACACAAATGGATGTCTCACATTAAGTTAGACTACCTTTAACTTTTTCCTTTTATGTCAATCTAATGAGAGAGATGATCCTTAGTATATCCTTTAATATTACTTGCAAAATAACAGTTGGAATTGTTGTACCAGTGTAGCTTTTTATAAGATGCTTTTAAGATGGAAGCAATGTCTTTATTTAAAAGAAGAAGACTTAGCGGATCACAATTTTTTAACCTTTGGGTCCCCTGCAAACAAGATATGCACCATCAGTAAATCAGAGGAGCAAGACGAAACAGGTCACAGAAAACAGAATTCATATATTCGTCCTAGTCTGAATGAAGCCTGCAGGCACAATCCTCACCTTCATAATCACTTGTCCTCTCCTCCTTATACTATATATTCAATGATATGCGAGGGAGCAGCCAGGTGATAGTGTATTCACTCTGCACACAATTCAAAGGCAGCATAATTCTGGATTATGTGAGCCAAACAGGATGTGGGGGTGTAGCCAGAAGTTTCTGCATTCTTCACGTGTCAGGAAGTTCCTATTGGTGCAGTGTAGTTTAGGAATTGGAGGCATTGGAAATTTAAGCTGTGCTATTGTTGACGGAAAATGGTAGGTTGCTCATGGACGATAGAACAGGGCACAGCCGAGTCGCTGGCTCGTACAGGACATCAGGAAGCAGAGACATATTGGTCATGAACCTGAATCGAACTACTGCATGCATCCATAGTTATTCTGCCTCCACATTTGACTGGCCGTTAGCCCTTTATCTTGTAGCAGACGTCTAGTCAAACGAGAAATTCAGGCACCTTCATTTCTTTAATTTGGGGCTGTATGCGCGTGTGCAAGTTCGATGGCATGTTCGTGACGCACCAACTGATGAGGCAAGTCAGCAAGACAGAAATCACAAGTCCCTAGTTGTATGTGGAGAGGGTAATTGTTCCTAAGATCGAAGTCAATCGAGCTCCAGAGAACAATTTTGCTCTACCATCTCAAGTTCGTCCTTGATTTGATGTATATTAGTAGTAGACTACTGTATGAACAATACAAAGAGTTCCATATGCATTAAGATACACGTGCCCTTCGGACATAAATAGCTACGACAACAATAGAGAGAGTAGAGAGAGTATCATTTATTTGGAAGCATGGAAATGTCAATTTCCAAGGAATTAGGAAAAACAATGGCGCCAATAGATACATTATTTGAAATACCAAAAAAATGATAAGATAAAACGAATGACGCATTGAGATGTCTTTTTTTAAAAGATCCGGTTGCTTGGCATATATTAATAAAAAGAGAATAGAATTACATCAAATACGCGAGGGACACACTCCCTATAGCAGACCGCCAAAGAAGGTGAAGGTTCTTATTAACTAATTACTCCCTAACGTTAAAACAACAAAAATGGGCTAAATGGATTTGCACCTAGCTCTAGCCCAAACTGAACTGTCATCTTTGATTTTGTAGAACGAAGATAGCGCCGTGCACTGAGTCTGATTGAAAACTACCACGTTTCGTTGGTTCCAAATTATCCATAAGGTAAGGATTGCTAAGTTGTGTGTCATTTTAGTCCCTCCATCAATCACTGAAAGGATCCAGAAGAACCAGTCCTCAACATCTACGGCATCACCCAGCACGAAGGCTGTAGCTTCTCACAGCCGCGCTCCAGTTGGCCATCTGCTCCCAAATGGCCCTGGCAATTGGGTATTCCATAAAAAGATGTCAGGTGGTCTCCAGGTTTCAAATGCAAAGCCCACAAAAAGTCTATCTTGCAAGAGAAGCCACAAGAAGAACTTACATTTTTTAGGCGCCCAAGCTTTCTAGATTAAACATGGGAAGTTTGAGGCAATGCAACCCCCAAATTGGATGGTGTAGGCGGACTTCGTCGTGTAGCTTCTAGACATGCAAAATCCAGGTGATGCTATCCTCCTCCATGGTATCAAGGTTCAGATTCAAGAACTGTAATACCTCCCAAAGGCCAAAGTGTTAGATTGATCTCCCCGTCCAGCAGGCCCAACGGCCTCTTGGGCCTTGTCTCGCGCCCTGATCGGGGGCGTCCAACCCTAATGGTTGGTGGGCCCCGTCGCACAGCTCTATATAAAGGAAGGTGGGGGCCGGGGCACTCTTCATGAGGTTCACCTGAGCCGCCAGTCACCCCACCTACATTCCTAACCCTAGCCGATCTAGGGAGTGCTGCCAGCGACGGGAAGTTCCACCGCCGCCGGCACTGCTCCACCTCGACGTCCGTGCCGCCTCCACTGTGACACTCCTCTCCACCGACTCGATGGCGCCACCGGCGAACGACGGCGGCACCAACGGCACCGCTCCACCGAACCCACCGCCGGCGGCACCCACTCCATAATATACTCCCACCTTTGATGGTCTACACCTTCACACCCGCTGTTCTACTTTCTTATACTAGTAGATGATGTCTAGATCTTCTCTGTATACCGTATTCATGTATGAAATGCATCTCGATCTATTACCATGCACTGTCCCCAACTAGTTTTCCACTACTAGAATCGATCTTGTACATCTATCAATGGTATCAGATGAGCCTACTAGAGTGGATCTAGTAGCTAGGGAATCCAAAACGAAAGAAACAGATCGATCCGAACCGGATCGGTGAAGAACTCCCTCCCATCGGACGGGAAATAGTATGAAAACGTGAAGAAATCACTGATCCGCAATGGATCGGGCAAGAAAACCCCGAATCGAACCCCGAAACGAACACAAGTTCAAGTGTGAAGAATAGATCGGGAAAGAAACAACGAAACCCTAACCCTACCTGGGGCTGGCCGCCGCTAGCCGGAGCCGCACGGGCTGCAACCGCAAGACACCGCAATCCACGCTGCCGGCCGGCCGGGTCGCCGCCGCCGCCGCGGCCGCTTGCCTATGCAGCCGCCAGGCGCTGGGCCACGGCACCGCATAGAAACCGCCGGACGGCGGCACGCCGACCTGCAGGGGAGTGTGTGCGCCGCCGAGGGACAAGGAGCGGCGCTGGCCTTCCTCCTCCCGTCTGGCTGCCGCCGGGGGTGCTTGGCGCCCGCTGGTGGTGGTGCTGCTGTGAAGAACGAAGGGGAAGGAGAAAATGAACTTAGGATTTTGGGGGCGTCGGCTGGGGGGTTTTGTTCACGTGAAATTCTCTCCTGGCCGTCCGATGAAGCCATCCCTAGATCGAATGGTGGCAGCGATCGGCCGGGCGCAAGCTGGGCCGCGATGGGCCCTACCGGGCCGTGAAGGCACCAGCGCGCCTCAGGCCGCCATGGGCCGCGCTGAGAAGAGCTGTCTTGTCTTGCGGGCTGCGGGCCAACGTGGGCCTTCGGGCCAGATTTTGAATGAACAGCGAATTGAATTATTAATTTCCAGAAGCTACTTTTATATTTTGAACGATTTTGAATAGAATTTTGAAGCAAATTTTCCTCGCGTAATTTTGTCCAACGATAATTTTACTCGAGAGAATGAAATTGTATTAAATGTTTCTGGAAAATTGAATTATGAAATTTATTATTGTTTCCGCTGTGAATTTTGAATTTATTGTTCTCATATTAAATTTGAACCAACGGGATAATTTAATTTTAAGAGAATTTCTAATTTTACGATAATTTTGATGAATTATAGTGTTGTTATTTTCTGACCAACATTGTTAATAACAATATTATAATATTATGTTGATGATGAACACTATGCATTAATTTTTACCTCTGCCCAACGGTGATGTAGAAATTTCTGTATAGCGAACATGATTGTTGTATGTTTTAAATTTGAGCAATGTTGAATTAAAAGCATGCAATTTCTCTTATGCATAAATGTTTCTCACTTTATTTGGAATGATTTTAGGAGGCAAAGCCCTGATAAACGTCAGCAACATCCCGACACTCAATGGGAGCAACTATCGAGTTTGGCGGGAGAAGTATGAATTGGAGCTTGCGTTGGGAGAGGTCGATATGGCTATCACCACACCGTGTCCCATTGCTCCTGAGGACCCGGTGAGGGGAGCCAATGAAACTGATGCTGATTTCACTGCACGGCAGCGTGATCATGCAATTGAAAGAATGAAATATGACCTCGAACACAGGAGATGGATTCTCTCCATCTGTAAGTGCCTCATGGTGGCTAAGGCTACCATAGATGAAGCTATCAGGGGGTCAATCCCAGAATGTGTCACCACCACTGAATACCTGGAAAGGGTGAAAGCTCAGTTTACTGGGTCTTTCAAGGCCACAGCAAGTACACTGATCAAGAAACTGGTGACTACGAAGTACATTGGTGGTGGCATTAGAGAGCATATCCTTGAAATGAACACCATGGCAGCAAAGTTGAAGCCAATGGATTTAGGAATCAAGGATGAGTTCCTTATCCATCTGATCTTCCACTCCCTACCTAGGGAATATGAAACTTTTGCTGTGGGTTATAACATGCAGCCTGAAAAGTGGGATATTGAAAAGCTCATTGGGATGTGCACTCAGGAGGAGGAGAGGCTCAAGTCCTCACACGGTGACTTTGCTCACTATGTGAAGGACAACAAGAAGAAGAACTTTTACAAGAACCCGAAGCCTCAGAACCAGAAACCTCAGGGGAAACCCTAGGGTGAGAATGAATCTCCCTCCAAGCCACAGGGAAAAGCCCCTTCGAACTCTAAGAACCAGTAGTACAACCCCTATGGCGATGCTGAGAAAGATCAGTGCAAGTATTGCTACAAGAGGGGTCACGACAAGAGAGACTGCCCAGCCTTTCTGAAATCTATGCTTAAGAGTGGTGATGATTTTATCACATTTGTAGTTGAATCCCTGTATTTATGCTGTGCGAAAACCACTTGGTGGATTGATTCTGGAGCAACTTTTCATGTTGTGAATTCAATGCAGGGGCTAAGTGGGAGGACAACTCTACAAAGAGGAGAAAGAACAATTAAAGTTGCGAATGGAGTACAAGCCGATGTTGAAGCCATTGGAAATCTTTCCTTAGAATTAGAAAATGGTTTTGTACTTAGACTTAGTAATGTACTCTATGTTCCCTCTTTGCGTAGAAATTTAATAAGTGTTTCGAAACTTGATGATGATGGATTTGATTGTCATTTTGGCAATGGCGGATGTAAGATACTTATTAATAATGAATGTGTTGGTCTTGCCTTCCGACAAGACAAACTTTATTTGCTATCTATTGCTGAAAATGTGAATCATGTATCTGTTGAAAATGTGAATCCCTCCACGTCTACAAATGAGAGTAAGAAGCAGAAGAGAAAAGATAACGTCTCTTCAAAATTATGGCATTGTCATTTAGGCCATATTTCAAGGGGGAGAATAGAACGTTTAGTGAAAGAGTCAATTCTTTCGCGCTTAGAATTTTCAGATTTAGAACAATATGTTGATTGCATTAAAGAAAAATATGTCAGGAAAATAAAGAAAGATGCAAAACGAAGCACAGGAGTATTAGGAATTATTCACACGAGATATCGTGGTCCGTTTTCTATGAAAAGCGTGGATGGTTATGATTCATTTATAACATTCACCAATGATTACTCCCGCTACGGCTATATTTATCCAATTAGAGAAAGATCGGAAGCGTTGGATAAATTTAAAATATTTAATGCCGAAGTTGAAAATCAACACAATTTGAAAATCAAAATAGTACGCTCGGACCGTGGTGGAGAGTACTATGGGCGACATACCCGATATGGCCAAGTTCCTGGACCCTTTGTAAAGTTTCTACAGGAAAATGGCATAGTCGCTCAGTACTCCACACCAGGGGAACCTCAGCAGAATGGAGTCGCCGAAAGACGAAACCGTACCCTCATGGATATGGTAAGAAGCATGATAAGCTACTCCACGTTACCGATTAGTTTATGGATGGAGGCGTTGAAAACCGCCATTCATATACTTAATCGTGTACCAAGCAAGTCGGTGCCAAAAACACCATATGAATTATGGACAGGAAGGGAACCCTCACTTAACCACTTGCGTGTGTGGGGCTGTCCAGCTGAGGCAAAAGTTTTTAACCCAAATATTGGAAAGTTAGACTCCAAGATAGTCAGCTGCCATTTTATTGGCTACCTAGAAAGATCGAAAGGTTTTCACTTCTATTGTCCTGACAGACATATGAAGTTTGTAGAAACAAGACATGCTGTTTTCTTGGAGGATGACATGATCAGGGGGAGCAGGGCATCGCATGAAATTAGCCTTGAGGAGAAACGGGTATATGTACCTACTCCGATGGTTGAGGAACCATTCTTTGTGCTGTCTGCTATCTGTTGCACCATCAGTGCAGGACACTGCGGTGACAACACCTGTTGCCAGTTCTCCTGTTGTGACAATGGAAGAACATGAGGAACCTGTCCATCAGGGACCTGTAGAACAAGATGTCGTACCTAAGGAAGAACAACAACAGCCCGTTGTGGAACAAGTGCCAGAGGCCCCTAGAAGGTTTCAAAGAACCAGAAGGTCAGCCATTCCAGACGATTATGAAGTTTATGAAACTGAGGAATTTCGTATGGAAGACGACCCAAGAACTTATGAAGAAGCCATGAGAAGTGCTCATTCATCGAAATGGCATGAAGCCATGGAAGATAAAATAAAATCGATGAGTACCAATAAAGTTTGGGAACTAGAAAACATTCCTAAAGGAGCCAAAACAGTGGGCTGTAAATGGGTCTACAAAATAAAATATGACTCCCAAGGGAAAGTTGAAAGATATAAAGCACGACTTGTGGCAAAAGGATTTACGCAAAGAGAAGGGATTGATTACAATAAGACTTTTTCCCCAGTCTCATGTAAAGATTCTTTTAGAATTATAATGGCACTTGTTGCTCACTATGATCTAGAATTGCACCAAATGGATGTGAAAACAGTATTCCTATATGGGGATTTAGAAGAGAATGTCTATATGGCACAACCAAAAGGTTTTGTCGTTAAAGGAAAAGAGAATATGGGATGTCGTTTGAAAAGATCAATCTACGGATTGAAACAAGCTTCTAGACAGTGGTACTTGAAGTTTGATAGAACGATAAAGAGTTTTGGGTTTAAAGAAAATGTCGAGGACAATTGTGTATACACGAAATTCAAGAATGGGAAGTACATATTCCTAATCCTATACGTGGATGATATTCTACTGGCTAGTAGTGATGTCAATCTACTGTTGGAAACAAAAAAATTCTTGTCCTCGAACTTTGATACGAAAGATCTTGGTGAAGCATCATTCGTTCTAGGAATTGAGATTCACCGAGATAGAAAAAAGGGGGTTTTGGGATTATCATAGAAGGCATACATAGAAAAGGTTCTAAAGAAATTTAGTATGCACTCCTGTAGTCCATCACCTGCACCTATAGTCAAGGGCGATAGATTTGGGGAACATCAATGCCCCAAGAACCAATATGAAATTGATCAAATGAAAGCGGTACCGTATGCTTTGGCGGTTGGAAGTTTGCAATATGCTCAAGTATGTACTCGCCCTGACCTAGCTTTTGTGACCGGGTTGCTTGGTAGATATCAAAAGAACCCAGGAATTGAACATTGGAAATTAGTGAAGAAAGTCTTGCATTATTTGCAAGGTACGAAAGGTCTCATGTTGACATACGAAAGATCTGATTCCCTAAAGATAGAGGGATACACAGATTCTGATTATGCGGGAGACAAAAGAAAGTCCACGTTAGGATACATATTTACTCTCGCAAGAGGAGCAATATCGTGGAAAAGCTCCAAACAAACTGTGACCACATCCTCAACAATGTATGCCGAGTTTGTAGCTTGCTATGAGGCCACGGGGCAGGTGAATTGGCTAAAGAAATTCGCACCCGGATTGAAAATAATAGAAAATATAAATGAACCACTGAGGTTGTATTGCGATAACAATCCAGCGGTAGAATATGCTCACAACAATAGGTCAAGTGGTGCTGCCAAACACATTGACATTAAGTACTATGTTGTGAAAGACAAAGTTTGGGACCAAATAATAAATCTTGAGCACATACGAACAGAAAAGATGCTCGCGGATCCGCTCACGAAAGGCCTTCCACCCAATGTGTTCAGAGGACACTTAGCCGGCCTTGGTTTAAGGGAGAGCCTATGATCTCCGAACGTTGAAGGGCCCATAAGAAGAAGGAAGTTTCGTTTTCCAAATGGAAAGGCACATAGTGGCTGCTAGTCCAACGGCACTAATTGCTGTGACGATGAGACATGCTGTATGAGCTGGCCCGTGATGGAATGGAATGGAATTGAGAAAATTGAAATTTGAAATTTGAATAAGAACTTGTAGAATAAAAGAAGAATGAGAGATCAAGGGGGAGAATGTTAGATTGATCTCCCCGTCCAGCAGGCCCAACGGCCTCTTGGGCCTTGTCTCGCGCCCTGATCGGGGGCGTCCAACCCTAATGGTTGGTGGGCCCCCGTCGCACAGTGCTATATAAAGGACGGTGGGGGCCAGGGCACTCTTCACGAGGTTCACCTGAGCTGCTAGTCACCCCACCTACATTCCTAACCCTAGCCGATCTAGGGAGTGCTGCCAGCGACGGGAAGTTCCACTGCCGCCGACACTGCTCCACCTCGACGTCCGCGCCGCCTCCACTGCGCCGTCACGCTTCACCGACTCGATGGCGCCGCCGGCGAACGACGACAGCACCACCAACAGTGGCGCTCCACCAGCGGCACCAACACCCACCTTTGATGGTCTACATCTTCACACCCGCTGTTCTACTTTTATGTACTAGCATATGATGTCTAGGATTCCCATACATGTACTGCGAATGTATTACACTTCGATCTACTACTACTGTGAACTCCCCATGCTTTTTCCACTGCTAGAATCGATCCATGAATCTTAACACAAAGAACTCCCATAGCAGACCATTGTTGAGGTCATGGGCAATGTCTCTGATCCAAACTCTATCTTGTAGGACCTCCTAGATAGTCTTAACTTTTATCCTGATGTGACGTACTAAGATGTCTGATTACTAATATAACTAGAACAGCGACCAACCCCATGGATCCAGCCTGAATGCACTAAAAAGTCTAAAATTGTGGGCCATCGGTTCTCCCAAATCAAGGACAGGTCTCGGTGGCCGGAGCTTACCGGGCTTGAAGAAGATGGAGAGGCCGAAGTTGATGGCCTTGAGCGGTGAGTTCTCCTTCTTGTTGGCGAAGAGGAAGTTCTCGGGCTTGAGGTCCCGGTGGATCATGCCGTGGTGGTGGCAGAGCCGCACGACCTCGGGTGGGCGTGCCTGCAGCCACCGCGTTTTCCGTGTTGTGGCCCCTGGCGACGATGCAGTCGAACAGCTCCCCTCCCTCACAGAGCTCCATGACGAGGTGCATGGCGCCGTCGTCCTCGCACGCCTCCTGCAGTGTCACGATGCTGGGGCTCTTGGGTAGGTCCCGCATGATGGCCACCTTCCGCCGCACGTCCTCCACGTCGATGGGCGTCTGCAGCTTCTGCTTGGAGATGGACTTGCAGGCCAGCAGCCCCGCGTGCCCCGGTCCATGCACAGGTACGTCACCCCGAACTCGCCGCGCTTGAGCTCTCGGTCCAGCGCGTACTTCTCCTCGATCTCAGCGCCCACGTCACAGCCCTCCTCCCCGAGCACCGACAGCCGCTTCTTCTCCCCAGCGCCAGCCCCGCCCTCACCCCCGACGCCGTTCCGCGCCTGGTGGGGCTTCTTCTTCCCGCCGGCCGAGGCCGGGAAGTCGATGACTTGACGTCCTCCCGCGCTGCGGCGGCCGGTGAGCGGCAGTAGTTCCCCATGGCTGCCGCGCGAGATTGGGAGTGGGGGCACTAGGGTTTGCGCGGCATTGGGCACTGTGTGAGTGGGGGAGGAGGTGAGGGGGCTAGAGAGAGAGAGGGAGGGAGAGAGAGAGAGAGAAGCGAGGCGAGGGGCAGATGAGACGAGACGAGGCCAGCAGGCTAGACCTGTGTCGAGGTATAACGGTAAGGACGAGGCGTGGGGGATGGGTTTTCGGGGTATAACGGTAAGGACGAGGTGTGGGGGATGGGTTTCCAGGGACGCGTAGCGGGCACGAAGGACACCCCCAAGTCGAGCTGTTCTTAATTAGAGCCAATGGTCCACTGAAACACGGGCCTGGAGTGGGGTCTGGTAGTTCAGGTGGTAGGCCCCACAACTACCCGGGACGGGAAGTTTGAGTGTTTGACTGGGTCCGAATGCGGACCAGGGAGAGAGAGTTTCGATCGACTCGACAGTCCGTGTAGGCAGACCAGCGGTTTGTAGAGTAATTGGGCCAGTAGCAACAAGAATAGAGAAGAGGTTTTCATTGTTGGGCAGAGGAGCTCCATTGATAAAGCTTTATACTTTTATCAGTATGGAGCAGTGTCCTTTACGGCTATACATTTGTATCAGAAGTTTGTTGAAGCCTATATCTACACCAAAGGATGCATCCTTTTTCCAAAAGATAACTTGGAACTTCTTTTTATTGTGAGTAAGATAACATGGAACTTGTAGCTTAGTCACCAAAAGATTTGTGCATCTTCAGAATGAATAGTATCTGCAGAAAAAAGTATGAAATAATGCTACAAACACATAATAGTTATTGCTATAGGCTATATTCAAGTAGCACAATAAGGGCACCTCAAGTCTACATGGCTGGGAGCATATTGCCTAGAAGCCAACCAATATATGTGCATGTTCATTTATTTTGTACTGAATGAGATCTGAATATTTAGAGCTGAAAAAATGATAGTGAATATGATAAAGTTGGTTTGGTTATTTTGTGTGAAATAGTATTTAAGCTTGTTTGTGTGATGACTACGAATGAACTGCTCCAAATGGTTAGTAAGTAGGATAACATTCTTATCTGAATGAATACATAGATATTGGGGAAGAATAGAATAACTCTGTCTGATTTTAACAAGCTAGGAGTACAAGACAAGATTTTAGAGGATCCACGTCTCAAGACTGTACTATATATGTATTTTGTAGTACTCAAGCCATAAGGTGCAAGCTGAACATGTGCATATGAATACCAAGGCAAAACAGCACTTTTTTATAATAAAGAAATGTTGTACTTGCAACAAATTTTATTAAGCACAAAAAATAGTCTTCCGTATATGTTCCCAGTATAATTTAGAGAAGGGACTGTTGGCCAGTAGTTTTGGAATTTTCAGTTAGAACTTTCAGTTAATATACTTCGCCCCTCAACTTGAAAATAGGTTAAACATTATGCAGATATCTTTACAGTGCCCACTTTTAAGGTCATGGTAAATCAAACCATAGTACCAAAACCAAAGTATGAATTGATAAATTAAAAAACATTATTCACACTCTATTCAACTCACCATCTACAACGGTAGATGGTCAAACTGAATAGAGATCCAAAATATGAGATTTTTAAATTGAGAATGCGAATTAGCATGTTTACTTTACAAATGATTTCAGAGATATAAATATTATGGATTAATTGAGTTGAGTTTCAGAGATACAAATATTATGGATTAATTGAGAATTTGAGATGGGTGTTGTGATGAGGACATGATATTTTCGGATACAACCATGAATGATAAGGTGAGCTCATTCAGTGACTTTTGGTGCAACTCACTTAGTTCCACATGTATATGTCCTTATTTTCTTATAGGTATAAATGATAAACAGAAGTACAAGGCAATCAAGAGTCATCGGTGACCCGATAGTACCTTGTTGGGAAGGCTGTAACTCAACTATCCGGGATGCGATTGAGGTCAATGAGAACTTGATGGAAAGCTTATTTGATAAGCTTTCAAATAAATCAGGTTCCATCTTAATATCACGTTGGCAAGACCTCCAAATCATCAAGACATTCTGTCGCTGTTGCTATCAGGAGCTACATCATCGTCATGGGCTTGATATTCACACTTAGGACCCTGGCCCAAGTTGGAGCACATTCCGAGAAGATGAAAAACACACCAAGGAAGCCCTTGGATGTCCTCCTCCTTGGCCACCACCTTAGGGGGCAAGCAAGGATATCCAAACCAAGCCAGAGGCCCAGTCCAACTCGAGTTCGTGTCAGTCTCGGCCTTTAGGACCAGCCAGTGATAAATTGAACGTCCAGAACACATCCAAACTCTATTTTCGATGATCCATATATGGATGGAAAGATAATTTCATAAGCTAACTAATGGTTTCAGTTTGAGGTCCAAATTCCATCGGAGTCAACGGTAATCTTCAAAACAAACAGCGTCCAGAATCTATCTTGGTGCCACGTCAACTTTTTTGGTCTGTTGGGCCATGTGTCGTGTTTGAGCTCATTAATGGGGCGTGTCCAGGAGTAGCGATGACCCTTTGACCTTATATTCAGTAGCCGCTGCTCTCGTTGGAGTTTGGGTTTTACTTTAGATCAATCTGTCATTGAATAGTCGCCATTATCGGTTTGTGAAACCCCACGTTGAGATCTTAATTATATATCTACAATTGTCACTTCACTTGAGTTGCGTATTATCTTGTTCTTGCTTGTGTTCTTCGATTCATAGCAGGGATTAGCCTTCTTGGTGAGGTCAACCGGATTGTGACACGGTTGATAACCAGAGGAGACGTGGTGCTAAGGTTGCAGGGTTTGAGTCTTTGTGATCTGAAACCAGATCGGTGTGTTGCTCTCCGACCAAATCAATAGTTATCTTGAACCTGACGAAAGATCGGGAATCACGTCCCCATCAAGTGGTATTCAGAGCTTAAGGTATACCATTAGGTTTAAAGTTATCCTTTAGTTTGTGTTTTATCTTCATCCCATTATCCATGGCCATAATTGTTTTCCATCCTAGAGCCAGCCATGCCATAGCCTTTGCATAATTTGGTTTTAGAGTTCGTTATATTGAATTTGTGTCCTAGATCAATGTCTTATTGCTAGTTTAGATCATGTTCTTCTCTAATTTGTGTTGATCTCTCCACCTGTAACCATTATATATCATCATCGATTTGCATCTTGTGTCTACATAAAACTCTAATTGGGACTGCCTACCTTAAAAAGTTATAACTTTCTCGTCTAAACTTGAAACGGGATGAATTTTATATCTATGGAGAACGCCAGGAAATTTGAGATTTGTTTCATCCCAGCAAAGCTGGGTTCGCAAAAATTAGATTTGTGAAATTCAATCAGCAAAATTGAGTTTTTGGGGCCTCAAATTTTGGTGTTATTCTGATAGTGAAAGGACCTTGATGTCGTCAAGATGGCCTAGAGGGGGGTGAATAGGCCTGTCAAAACAAAACTTGAAACTACTATTAAATTACAGAGCAGAACTTCTGCTCTGTGAGCAGAGCGTAACTTCGCCAAAGAAGACTGCCGACAGGAGCAACACTTACTTCGCCGACCTGACAAGCTCAAGATCACAATTTAAAATCTACCCAAAGGAAAATAGATCAAGTAATTTACTGAGCTTCCTGAGGTAGTGCTGAACCTATTCCACCACTTGAATCGAGTTGAAAGCTTATACACAAGTAGATCGGGACCAAACCCTAGAATCACCACAAGAACAAGTAGAGAGCAATACAAAGCAAGAACACACGAGAGATAAGGATTTATCCCGTGGTTCAGCTCGTCACCAAGGCTTGCCTATGTCCACGTTGTTGAGGAAGCCACAAAAGGCTTAGGCTTACCACCAAGGCTTGCCCTTCCCTCGTTCTCAAATCAAGAGAGTGAACTCTTGAAGTGAGGGGTGATTTCTTTGCTGCAATGGCTGATTACAAACCTCCCTAGGCTACCACATAAGTTGGCAAGCTCAAGGGCGACGCTCTAGCCGGCTAGGAGCCTTGCTCAAGAGTAATGAACACAATCCACCAGCTTGAACGTGAACAAAGTGCTGTAGGCAATGAAGAATAGGTTGGAGAGCTCTCTAATGCAGTTTGAAGGCTCAAACTCTCTTGGATTTGGAAGGAAATCAAAGGGAGAAGCTTGAGGGGCTCCAATGGTGAGTGAGGGAGAGAGAGCTTCTCTGGTTACACCTGGAAGGGAATGGTCGTGGATGACCGTTGGGAGAGAAAGGGGGTGAAGGAAATACCCCTTTCTCCAACGGTCAGATTTTAAGTTGCAGAACTTCTGCTCGTCGAGCAACAGTTCTGCTCAGCAGAACTTCTGCTCCCCGAGCAGCAGTGGTGCTCTACCCTGGCAGCCAAAAACTGAAGAGTGAAAAACCTGCTGCCAAAGCAAGGAGTTTGAGGATATTTTGGTGGGTAAAGACTGCACTTGGTTGCACATAAAAGCTTGTGCATTGTATCCCTCTTTATAGTATGGCTTTGCCTAAACTCAAATTCAAAATATGAAATAATTTAAAAGCCTTTGAGTCAATTGCCGCTTCCATTTGTAATTAGAGGCTCCACCATAGAATGCATTATCCTCTTTCTCAATATTACTTTATAAAGGACTTGCAATCATCCTTATCTCCTCACTTTCAAAAACACTTTTGATCATGTGACTTGAATCACTCCAACACATTTGAGTTCAATCCATGGCTTCAAGTCATTTTCACTAATGATTTGATCCTCAACATAATATGACTCCTCATAGCTTGATTAGTACCTCGACTCAATGCAAGTACTCTCTTCTTCACCTTAGCCATGGTACCTTAGTCCTTAAGCCGTTGCTTGACCTTCACCTCCGCTTAGTCCCTCGAAGCCCTTTCCTTGCTATCTTCACCTTATCAAGTCATGCTCAAGTCATATCATATTAAGTATCCATTGAAAACCATTTCTTCAATATTATAATCCTTGCTTGAATATCTTCTAGATATAAATATTGAGATCAATAATCAAGCTTTAGTTTGACTCATATAGAGACATATATGGATCAACATCAATATAATCAAGCCAATTCATGATATCTTAAATCCTCTTCATTTTGGTTTGACACTCACTTCAATCTCTTTCTTGATATCTCTGGCTTGATCATACAAATGCAAAGTGACTTTTTAAATCTTTATCCATACAAGCAAACCAATGTAGAGATAGACATATATCCAATATGAATTATGTATGTTCTTTTGCCATTTCTGCTTTGCTTGGCATTTCCTCACTTATACATTCTTAATTCATTCGTCATCCATGATCAAAGCTAGTCCACTATCAAACTCTTCTTGTCTATGTAAAGTAAGCCATTATAGAGACCAATCCAAAGTCATCAAATCATGTCTCATTTGTTATGTGCTGAATATGCTTGCTTTCACATGATGCAATGATATCCCACAACATATAAGCCATTTTATCAATTCTATTTAGGTTGTTGTATTTTGCTTGAACTAGATTGTTGTTTCTATGATCTTCTAATACAACAATACACAACTTTGGTCTTTAATTCAACACTACATGGAATACCATCAAGTTTATCTTAGTTGAACCTTTGATATATATCTTGCTATATAATATTTATGCATATGTAACATTTCTGATTTCCTGCTCAACACTTAGCAAACTTGTTAGACCTTTAATTGAGTTGTCATTCAATTCACCAAAACCCATTAAGGGCTAGATGCACTTACAGATAGCACAATTCTTATTTTCTATACACCACATCTTTTATCCAACTGAGCTCAAATTTTTTATAGTTTGTTCTTGTATGCTCCTTACTGAGAAAAAAATATCAAAAGATCAAAATAAAAAGTTTGTATAAAAATAAAAAATAGTAAAAGAAAAGAGAAGAGAATAGGAGCACATAAAGAACAACTAATTGCTCTATTTTGTGTGGTGTCTTTGCCTTCTTCGTGCCCATTGGTTTCATTCATAATTGTTCCTTTCCTTGTTTCACTCCCTTGTTTATCATAATTGGTGCTAGGGACATGCATAGGTCGGCAACTAGAACAAGTACTTTGGATATTTATTCAATATTGCTATCTGTTACTAAATTGTGTGCCAGATATATAAATTTGTTTTTTGTGTGCTTTCCAAGCTCCATATATATACTTCAGATCAGTACACAAAAAGACCCTTGCAATTTTCGTGCCTTCTCATAGGTATCACGAACCAGCCGCCGGTTGTACCGTCCACTGTCTTGCTTTGGTAAAAAACTTGTTAGGATTTGGTAAGGCGTGTCCGTGCGTGATTCCACCGACCCATAAATAGCTGATAGGGAATTATTTTTATCGCTAACAATGTCAAACAATAAATTTTTTTTAAGTTTGACTTGCAAAAATTTAGGGACGAATTCTCTACAAAGGTAGATGAAATAATTGCAAAAGTGGGCACTGTAGCCTCCTCTGCTGCTATAATGACATCGTCACCGTTACCTCCCTATGTACTATAGAAATTGCACAGCAAGTACTCAATTCTCAAATGGAGAAGGCGGAGAAAAGCCAGTTCAACAGTGTGTTCCAAACATACTTTGTTGTGAAAGATCAACGTTGTCGTGTTATAATTGATGGCGATAGTTGCAAGAACCTTGCAAGCTTAGAATTGGTCGAGAAGCTTGGCTTGACCACAAGCCCACATCCATATCCATACAACATCAAATGGGTGAATTCTTAGGATAAGGTAAAGGTAACTGAAATTGCACGCATTAAATTTTCCATTGGTACTTATAAGGATAGCGCAGAATTTGATATAGTACCGATGCAATATTATCAATTGCTATTTGGTAAACCATAGATATCTGAAATAAGGTTATGCACAACATGATTGCTAACAAATATTCATTCAAATACAATGATATAAACATTACTCTCATACCTATGATCGCCGCTAAAATTTTAATAGAAGATTCATACCTATGACTGCTGCTAAAATTTTAATAGAAGATCTTTTAAGAATAGAGAGAAGAAAGAATGAACCTTTTAGGAAAGAATGGTTAATTTCTAATGTTACAATACCTTCTTCTAAATCTAAATATTTATAAAATAAAGATGTTGCTTTATCTCTTATTGAAACTAATAGTTTGCAGCATATATCTATAAAAGAGGATAAGATAATAGAGAAAGAACAGGTAACTGTCTTGTTAACACTGAATTTTGGTAAAGATCAAGACAATGACAGGTGGGCCAATTCTGCGAAGTCCATGAGGAAGCAGGATTTCAACGCGTTCGGCAAATGCTTGTGCGGTCGGCTAACCTTGAGCTATTCGGCAAGTATACATACGACCGACTCGACGGTTCGGCAAGCGATCACGCGTGTGGCTATCTTTAAACACGGTGGCTCTATTCAGGAAGCAAGGTGGCCGACTTTAAAGGAAGGAAACGTGATAATCAAGGATTCCGAGAAGGGTGAAGATGACGGCTATCGTGCTTGCCTTAATATCTTTGTAATCGTATCTGTTTAGGACTTATGTCTGTCCAGGGTATAAATATAAACCCTCAACCATTGTAATTGGCATTCACAATCAAACCAATACAACCGGCCCCGTACCAAGTTTTGAATCCTTTTGTTGTGTCGTCGAGTTCTTCGATAGGAGTCATCGATCCGTCGACCTCCATAAGTACCGGCAACCTTGTTATCATGTCTAGTATTATACGGTGGATTTAGATATTGATACAAGTAGCCTTGTTTATCTCGGGATGGCCGTGCGGCAGGCGTCTACTTGATGATCAAGAAGTCTTTGTTTATGCTTAGTTTATCTCGACTAGATGGCTGTGCGGCAGGCGTCTGCTTGATAGCTTTGCAAAGCAAGATAGTTATCGGCTCTACTAGATTTGGCAAGATCTAATAGATTCATTAAGTTACCACGTGTTGCGTAGCCGAATTATTTATTTATAATACTCTTTTGCCCGATCTAGATTGGTCAGTTTTCGGCTCTTTATTTTATAGATCTATTTGCTCTCTAATATCTTCATGTCGTCATGATAAATAGATTATGTGTTTACATAGCCGAATTAGATCAATCTAAGATTGTTACATGTTGCGGGTTCTTGCACATTAAGTACGTTTAGATCCTAATAGAACTAAGTATCGTGCGGCAGATACAGGTTTTATTAGGTTTGATCTTGCTAGCCTGTATGTTCCTTCTTCATGGATCCCGAGTCGGCTAGTCTGACGAGCTTAGTTATGCGCTAATGTCAATGATTAGTTTTAATTATTTAAACATGTCTTCTCATGCATGCATGTTCGGCAATTAATGCTTTACGTGTTTCTTTTCTCACATTAGCCGAATGAATCATGTGCATGATTGGCGCATGCCTTCTATAGCCGTATGTCGCCGTAAGAACCTTCGGGGCCGTATATACGAACTGTTTGGTCTCATCCGGTATGTTTCAATTTTGTATTTAACAATCTTTTATCCCTTGTCAGTTTTCAGGTCAAATTGACTGGCACGCTTCTGGATCTCTAAACTGTGCGGCTGTCCGTTTGAAGGCACGTTTTTCAGCTTGCTGTGTGCTTGGCGCAGAGTCACTTTTTGTGTCTACACACTTTTTGGCACGCTCGGTGGGACCATCTTCTGATTCAGGATGTCGGACGTCAACAACAATCATGTTCTGGACATGACATTTGATGAATTGCCAGAGCAATTGAGGGCTACAGTCGAGCAAGTATGCGAGCAATTCCAGTATAAGTGCTTAATGTCTTTCTCCAAGAACAAGAGCAACAAGGTTTTTCAGAAACAGTCATTGCCAAGGGTTCTTCTTGCACATCAAACTGATTGTTCTGAAGAAGAAGAAGCTCAGAAGGTGTCAGATTTGGTCCATAAGGCTTTGGCAGACACCATCAGGAACCATAATATAGCTTTTCTGATTACTTTCCGGGCAATCATGGTTAACACTTTCGGCCAAGCGGCTGATAAGTACTTTGAAGATGGTGTAGGAACAATTCGTGGGCCAACGCTTTTCAATATTCTAAAATATCAAGAGAAGCGAGCTGAAGATGAAGGAATATCTAGGTTGAACAAAGATGAAGCAGAACATCATGAAAAGCAACCACCTCCTACTTATGGTCAAGTGACATTTGGCACTACTGAAAGGGTACCGCAATCTACCTACAAGATATCTCTAGCATCAAACAGGCTACAAAGAAGCATGCATGGAGATGGATATCATGAGTTCACTAATTATACTGCTCTAGATGCTCTACCGAATCCAGGATATAGAAGTGCAACAGGGGTACCTTCTGGAGGACAAACACGTAGAGCTCCGAAGATAGACATTGACATAATCATGCACAGAATGGCTGATATGATGCAATATCAATTGGGCCTAAAACCGAAGAATCAATCCTACTCATACAAGTCTGCATACCTGGAATGGTATAACAGAGTTGCACTGCCACCAAGGGTGAAGCCACCGATGGACTTGACCAAGTTTTCTGGCCAGGATGACACCAGTACCACAGAGCATATTAGCCGATATCTGATACAGCTTGGGGAAGCATCCACAGATGAAGCTTGGAGGATTCGGTATTTTCCACTGTCTCTCACAGGCCCAGCTTTTACCTGGTTTGCTTCTCTACCAGCTCATTCCATTGGTACTTGGGCAGAACTTGAGCAAAAGTTTCATGCTTATTTCTTCACTGGGATACTGAAAAGAAGCTGGTGGATCTTACTAGTTTGAGGCAAAGAGCTAATAAAGCACCACAGGAATATCTTCACAGGTTTAGAGAGACTAAGAGTCTTTGCTTTTCGCTAAACTTGCCAGATGATCAGTTGCCTGGAATAGCAATAGCAGGGATACAGCCGAATGTCAGAGAGAAGCTATTCAGCATGGAGTTTGATGATCTTGGTCAACTCGCCTAAAGATTGGCTGTCATGAGTAATCAGGCTCAAGGTTTCAGAAGGGACAACCGTTATCAGAAGAGTAATGTTGCTAGTGAGATGTATCAAAGCTTTCTAGAAGAAGCAACTGAGTATGATGATGAAGATGAAATAGCTATAGCCGAATTGACTTGGGATAAAGAGCCTACCCAAGTTAGCCAACGATGGTTGAAACAGCAAAAAGGAACTTATGATTTTGATGTCTCCAAATCAGATAAGCTTTTTGATCTGTTAGTAAGGGAAGGACGTATCAAGTTACCAGAAGAACATCCCATGTTGCGCCCTGAAGGAGTGAAACATAAGAGGTATTGTGGTTATCATAACACTAATTCTCACTCCATCAATGATTGCCGAGCGTTCAGAGTTTGGATTCAGAAGGCAATTCAAGAGGGACATCTAAAGTTTGATGGTAAGATAAAAATTGATGGGAAACCTTTTCCCCAAGAACATGATTTCTTTCTCTATAGGCATGGTTTCTACAGATGATCCTAAAGGAAAGGGGAAGATGAAAGTATTGACCTCAGAAAGAGCTAAGAAAAGTGGTACTATAGACCCTAACCAACAGATTACTGCTGAAGAGCTAAAAGAGAAAGTTCGATTCAAGAATAGCCGAACCGAAAGAGGTGAAACATCTAGGCCAAGGGTGACATCACGAATCTTGCTGAATAAATGGCAGAGACACCAAGAACGAGAATATTATGAAGAACAAAAGTTCCTAGAAGAACGGTGGAGATATGAAGAAGAGTTATATCATCGAGAGCAAGAAGAGCACATAAGGGAACTGGAACAGTCTCATTGGGGATATTCATTCTTTAAGCATTGTTGGAATGAAGGCTTGAAGCTGCCCGCTAGAAATAATTATCCAGAATGCAGTGATCAGTATTATGGCTACAGGCAATCTCGAGTCAACCACCGATCAGTCCATGAAAGACTTGGAATTCAATTTTCTGAGGACGGTCGGCACATAAAAATAAATGACTTCGATCATCAGAGAAAGAGATTCGTGGATCAGCACTAGGTTCATCCCGAAGTGTACGATGAGGAAGGAAGTGCTCGTGGATATAGATGGCAAAAAGGGCAATGGTGCCCTCCAGGGTTGAGGAAAAGTCAGAAGAGAAGAGTGCAGCGGTTGAGAAACAAAGAACTGGAGCAGGCTGCTGCAGAAGAAAAGAAAGAATGGCGTCCAAAGAAGAAACCTGATGAGAAAGGTCCTTCGGGTGATGCATGCATGGCTTTCTTCCTCCCGTTGGAATTCATAGCTCCTGACAATCAAGAAGTACAAGAGGAGGTTTATTCTGATTTTGATGAAAGCGAGTTTTAAGATTTAATGGCTCAGCTTGTATTAACACGACAAGCAACCTTTGACAAGCCGGCCAAACATCGTCACTTGAAACCGCTTTACGTGAAAGGGTACGTCAATAGGAAGCCTCTGACCAAGATGTTTGTTGATGGAGGAGCTGCTATCAATATAATGCCATATTCCACGTTCAGAAAACTTGGGATGACGAGTGAAGATCTGTTAAAAACCGACATGGTCCTTAGAGACTTTGCTGGCAATCCTTCTAACACTCGAGGAGCTATGCATGTTGAGTTGATGATTGGGTCCAAAACCCTGATCACTACGTTCTTCGTCATTGATGGCAAGGGGGCATACAGTTTGCTTCTGGAAAGAGACTGGATTCATGCTAATTGCTGTATTCCTTCAACTATGCATCAGATCCTTATTCAATGGATAGGAGATGATGTGGAAGTTGTACATACCGATGATTCAGTGAGCGTGGCTGCTTCGGAACCAGCTTACTGGGAGTATGATGGTGTTGATTGTTTTTCTGGCAAAGTTTGGGGAGAAGGTCCTATTAATGTATTCAACAAGGATCAACAAACCGATCCAAGCAGTCGGCTCTAATAGCAATTTTTAATGGGTAACCCGATCGATGGCAACAAAGGAAAGTTGGGGCACGGTTTTATGTCGGCCGACAAGCTAGAAGAGATAAATGTTGGTGATGATTCCAAATCAAGGCCGATGTACATCGCTCGAATTTGAGTCTAGAATATAGAGAACATTGGTAAATCTTCTTAAAGAGTTTAAAGATTGCTTTGCTTGGGATTATAAGAGATGCCTGGACTAGATCGTTCTGTTGTTGAACATCGATTACCTATAAAGTCAGGGTATCGACCCTATAAACAACCTCTGAGGAAAATTTATAAAGAAGAGGTATTAACCGATGTGAAGAAGGAAATTGAAAGGTTACTTTGAAGCGAACTTCATTCGGCCATACAGTACGCAGATTGGATTTCAAATATAGTTCCTGTTTACAAGAAGAATGGAAAGATGAGAGTTTGTATAGACTTCAGAGATCTTAACAAGGCTACTCCAATGGATGGGTATCCGATGCCAGTTGCCGATTTATTAGTAGACGCAGCAGCCGGGTATGAAGTTATTAGCTTTATGGATGGTAACGCTGGCTATAATCATATCTTCATGGCAATAGAAGATATTTCAAAAATGGCTTTTAGATGCCCCGCCACATTGGATTATTCGAGTGGATTGTAATGATGTTTGGATTAAAGAATGCCGGTGCAACTTATCAAAGAGCCATGAATTACATATTTCATGAGTTAATCGGTAAAATTGTGGAGATCTATATCGATGATGTAGTAGTCAAATCTAAAGACTATGAAAGACACCTAGCTGATCTAAGAAGAACTTTGGAATGCACCAGAAAACATGGTTTGAAGATGAATCCAAACAAATGTGCCTTTGGAGTGTCAGCTGGTGAGTTTTTGGGATTCCTTATTCATAAAGGAGGAATTAAAGTTGGAAAAAAGAGCATGGAGGCAATAGACAAAGTTATCCCTCCAACCAATCTCACAGAATGACAGTCTCTACTCGGCAAGATCAATTTCGTAAGAAGGTTTATTTCCAATTTATTAGGAAGAGTTTTGCCTTTTTTTCTCCATTGTTAAAGCTCAAGAAGGATCAAAAATTCGTATGGGGTGACGTGCAACAAAAGGCTTTTGATGAAATTAAAGAATACATGAAGGCACCACCAGTTTTGGTACCTCTACAACTTAACAAGCCTTTCAAGTTGTACGTGGTGGCCGATACCCTAACAATAGGATCGGCCATCATGCAAGAATATGAGGAAAATGAGAGAGTTATAGCTTATCTTGGCCGAAAGTTGTTAGACCCAGAGACGAGGTATTCGGCTATGGAAAAACTTTGTTTATGTGTGTATTACTCATGTACCAAGCTTCAAAGATTATTTATTAAAAGCCGAATGCGTGATTATTTCGAGTCATGATGTAATCAAACATATGTTGTCAATGCCAATTTTAAATGGAAGAATTGGCAAATGGATTTTAGCTTTATCGAAATTCGATTTGAAATATGAATCGGCAAAAGCGGTGAAGGGAAAAATTATTACTAATTTTATTACACAACATCATGACCTTAACGCCAAGATAGTAAGCATTGTGCCTTGGACTTTATTTTTCGATGGTTCATCCTGCAGCAAAGGTGAGGGTGCCGGTATTTTATTAGTTTCCCCACGGGGTAACTTTTGAGTATGCTATTCCCATTGAATTTTATGTGACTAACAATCAAGCAGAATATGAAGCATTGCTTAGAGGGCTTCGGCTTCTTGTAGAGATAAAAGCCGTTGCTATTGAAATCTTTGGAGATTCTAAGTTGGTGATTAACCAATTGACTGGCCAATATGAGTACAAGAATGATATGTTAAGAGAATATTACGAAGAATGCCAGAAACTTTTGAAAGGCTTTCGGGTAGCGACCTTGCATCATATCCCTAGGGGGACACAATGAAGAAGCAAATAGATTGGTTCAAGCTGCTTCTGGATATCGTGAAAATCAGGAGGTCCTCACTATAGGTGAAAATGTTCTGGATGCTAAGCAGGTAACTGATGATTGGAGGCACAAAATCACCAAATATCTGAAAGATCCATCGCAGAAAGTTACCCGAAGGCTCAGGTACAAAGCCCTTAAGTTTGTTCTTCTTGATGATCATCTATATTACAAATCTATAGATGGAGTACTGCTTAAATGTCCGAGTAAAGAAGAGGCCAGAAAGGTGATGTATGAGGTGCATGAAGGATTATGTGGTGCACATCAATCAGCTTACCGAATGATATAGATAATTCGAGAACCGGTTACTTTTGGTCAACCATGCCGGAAGATTGCTTCGATTATTATAAGGGGTGTCATGATTGTCAAAAATTTGGCAATATTCAAAAGGCTCCAAAGATTCATATGAACCCAATAATCAAACCTTGGCCATTTAGAGGATGGGGTATAGATTTAATTGGTCAAATACATCCTCCTTCGAGCAAAAGGCATAAGTTTATGCTCCTGGCCACAGATTATTTTAATAAATGGGTTGAGGCCATTCCTTTGAAGAAAGTTACATCAGAAAATATGATCAGTTTTGTTAAGGAGCATATAATTTATAGATTTGGAATCCCTCAAACTATAACAACCGATCATGGGACTCAATTTACTTCTTCGAGAATTCGTGATTTTGCCAAAGACATGGGAATCAAGTCTGTATAATTCTTCTTCTTATTATGCACAAGCCAATGGGCAAGCGAAGCATCCAATAAGATTATGATCAAGATCATTCAAAAGAAGATTGATGAGAAACCGAAGAGATGGCATCCGGTTCTCAATGAGGCATTGTGGGCTTATCGAATGGCTTGCCATGGGTCAACACAAACATCTCCCTATGAGTTGGTTTATGGGCATCATGCTGTCTTACCATGGGAATTGCAATCAGGTTCAAGGCGAGTTATGTTGCAAAAAGATTTAGAGAAGGGAGATTGTGCAAATCTGATGATAGACAAATTGGAAGATTTACATTTTATTCGTCTCAAGGCATTGGAAAATATTGAAAAGAATAAGATACGTGTTGCCAAGTATTATAACAAGAAGGTTAGAGTGAAACAATTCGTGGAAGTTGGAAAACTATACTTGCCGATTGGATTGAAAGACAGGGCATTCGTCAAGTGGTCTCTGAATTGGGAAGGACCCTTTCGGGTAGAAAAATGCGTGCCTGGCAATGCATATATTTTAAAGACTTTGTTTGAGAAAGAATTTACCAGAGCTATCAACGGAAGATATCTTAAAAAATACTATCTCAGTGTTGAAGTTGGTTCATAGAGAAAATATGAAATCAAACAGCCGATGAAATAACATCGCCTTTAGCAAAAAATATTGAGTTGGTGGATAGCCGATACAATTTGTATCGCCTTTAGTGCAAAATATAGCCGAATGATCTTAAATTGACTCTGCCTGGTTGGTTTATCGGAAAGAGAAAGGTGAAGTCTTGAATGACATTGCTCGCTGATGCGTCAAATCGTTCGCGGTGAAATAATAAGATCTGATCGACTAAGGTGACGTCACTGCATTCGAAAAAATCACTCAGAACTGCTTCGATTTAGAAAAGAACACTGAAGACATCCATCTGACAATCAATACAAGATCATAAATAGATACATTCTCAGAAGATGATTTTATTATTCACAAGGCAATCCCTAATTATAATCTACTCTTGGAACAACTTGTTGAGAACACATTGGGGATTGGTGGATTCAGCAAGGGCAGCAGCATGGTCCCCGTAGAGCTCTAGCTGCTCCTCAATGTCCTCGACCTCATGAGGCTGGCCCCCTGCAAAGCCAACAGCCTGAACAGAGTAGTTCTCACCAGTGCGAGAGGACATCACCGCCAGGCCAAGGGAGACGCCAAGATGAACGCCTTGGATGGTGGCCTGATCAACACGGCCACTGATAGCATCCAGACGTGCCTCAGGAGTCTCTCCCTGGGCATTCACCTTGTCGGCCGCTCTGTTTGCCACTGCCTTCAGACGTTCATTCTCCGTGGAGAGTGCTGAAAAGAGAAAAGCTGGTTAGTATAATGAACATGATGAACAGATTGAAATCAATGATTGACGAACCAGTGATGGCATCGCAGAACTGCTTGCGTTGGTACTCCTATTCGGCTTGTGCAATGCCGAACTGCTTGGAGACCTCGCCGAGCTCGTTCCGGGCCTCGTCCCTCTCCTTGCGGAAGCGGAGCGCCTCCTCATGATCATACAGGGGCTCCTCCTCCGACTCCGCTGGACCCCAGGGGTTAGGGTTGTTGGAGTTGCCGGAGTCGAAAGAGTTTGAAGAGCTCGAAGAACCGGTGACCGACACCGGTTGGCTGGAGGTGCCCGGCTAAGTCACCACCATTGGAGGGAGCAAATGGTATTGCCCCGTGATGACCCACGGCCTGAGGAAGACAAGGAACCGAAAGGTTAGAAGATGAATAGAGAGCAGGAACACGCAGAGACTATAGATTGATCTTACCCATGGCGTTGCCGGCGTGGCGCCCTGCTCCCTCCTGCTTCTCCTTCAGCAGGGCACTTCCCACGGTCACCACCGCTCAACATTGGTGATTTGGAGGTGGGGTTTCCTTCCTAAGGGTTTCGGCGAGAAGGTGAGAAGATGGCGATGAATGCTAACCGGCGATGGCAGTGGAAGCCGGAGGAGGGCTTTATCTATAGGCTGAAATGGAGTTTGTGGCGCACGACTCAGAGTATACCAAACGACGAAGTAGGGTTTGCTTCTTTGGGCCGTTACCGGACTGGGCCAGGCTCGGCTAAATCAAAAGACGACGGTTTAGAGGAATTGGCTATTCTCCTGATCGGGAAGTTTGGAGCAGCTGATTATCCATTTGATCAGGAAGCTTGCAGCGTTCGGCTATGTCGTTGATCAGATTGAAATAAAAAAAGGGGCCAAAACATCACAGGGAATGCAATTGCTAAAAGGAAATATAGTATATGAGTACATTACAAGCCAGTACTTCAATTGCCTAGGAACAGTTTAATGGCATCTATGGCATCATTCCTAATTCGGCTAACTTCCTCCAGAACTTTGTTGTCATCATCCTCAGAGCTTTGGATTTTGGTGAGCCTGGCCTTGATCTGCTGATTTTCCTTGATGACAGAAGCTATCTTTGTTCTAGCTACATCTATGGAGTTTGGTAAATTAAAATCTTATCTTTATGGGACTGGATGTTGGCATTTAATTGGATTAGTCGAGCTTCCAGCCTGGCTTTCTCCTCCTCCATAGTTACCAGTTCAGGCTCCAAAGCTGCCAGAGATTATTTAGCAGCCTGAATCTGGGAATGCAACTCCTTGACTTGTTGCTTCTTCATCAGATTATCATCTTGCAGAGCAGCTCTGGAGGCTATGTTTTTATTTGCTCTCCTGACCTTACCAACATGGTCATGAAGATGAGTTGCAGACTCTAAAGGGGCCCTGAGAGCTTGGGGAATTTCTTGATCAATAAGTTCAAAAAGGTCCCTTATCTGATCTGCATCCTGAACCAGATTGTTGATATCCTTGGTTAACAGAAGAGCAATTTCTTTCAGTCGAGCCTGGTTCTGCTGATAACTTCTGCTGAGATGTGGCTTCTTCACCTCCTTCATTGATGTACTCTTCAATTATAAAAGAGTAGCTGACAGTCGGCTTGACCTCATGCTTAAATAAAGGAAAAGCCATCACCGATTTATCAAAATTGTTTAAGAAATCAACGAGGTAAAGAATTACCTTTTGTGCAGAAGCTTCTTCAGGCTGACTCCTACCCTGGCCTGGTTTAGGGTTCGGTTGGGTGTCCAGAGATGATGAGCTTGAAGATTGGTGGGAAGATGATCCTTCTATCTCATTCAGAAAATCATCTGAGAATGATTAATGAGTGCAACAAGTAAGTTTGACAGAAGAAAAGAAAAAAGGTATATGGGAAATACCAATATGACCAATGACTTCATGAATTTCTGCACTGTCGACAGAAGCATGAGGAGAGGATTCTTCTGCCATTTCATCCAAAGGACGATCTGTTTCTATAAGTATCAGGTAGCAAAATGTGTGAGTTACTCAGTTCACCTGATACAAAGAAAGGAAGCAATCGGCTAAAAAATAGTACCTGTGTGGCCAGTGGTCTCCTGAATTTCTATATCTTCAGATGCCTGAGGAGATGTTTCAGTAATTCTTGGCACATTGGTTGATCTTGAGAGCCTGACCTGTGGCTGCAAGAAAGGAAAGAAAGATAAATGAATAAATAAGCTCCATCATGGTTCAAAACAAAGATGACCAAGGGTATACTTTGGGAGAAAGTTTGGCTTTCTTGGATCTTGTTCTCCTGGGCACATTAACATCTCTGCTTGATCCAGTAATGTTTTTTCTCTTGCCTTCCCCTCTTGAAGGAGCTGTGCCCAGAGCTGCTGGTTTTTTTATAAAGATTGCCAGAGAACGGGCATCAAAACCTAAAGCAGGAATAGGCCCAGCTTGGTAGTATTGAATTACTTGAAAAGGAGGAGCAGGCTCAGGATCCTGCAAAAGACAATACAATACTAGAGTTAAGAGCAAAACCAGAGAAGGAGGAAATTGTGGGTGTGAAGAAGTTACCTCACTATCAGAGTCAAATTGAGCATACAAATCTTGACATAAAGGGTGTACTGGCATGTTAAAAATAAGAGCACTCCACTCTTGCCACCAAGAGGAGAATAGAGGGTGAGCAGCATCTATCAATCCTAGAGGTGAAGGCATGAATTTGGTAGATCCCATCCAAGCTCAAAGATTTTTTTTGGCCTCTATCTCATCTCCTATTCTCTCCCTGGCCTTATAATAGTGGAGAAGAACAATCTTGGAGGCAGCTGCCCACAGCCTAACTGCCTAGCTGACATGTTTGGGTTATAAAATTCATAAGAAGGATTCAGTAACCTCCCATGGTGAAACTCTGCTAGCAAGACACAGGGCTTAATGAAAGAATTAAAGATCTCTGTAGCAACCCTGTCTGAGCAGCCAGATTCATAACTAAATTTGCAGGGCAGAGTTAAAGTATCATTTTCTCTGTAAGGGAGCCATATCACATGATTAAAACCTTTGAAGAATAACTTGAATAAATTGCCAAGGTCTATATCAATGATGATAGCAGCTGCTGCCTCTCCATAGGTTTGGCAAGCTTTCTCCTTCACTTGGCCATCTTCATCATCATTAACAGAGGGGAAGCCCAAGTTATTGAGGTCCACAGAAACTATCTGGTGCATGTACAATTGTAACCACATCTGCACAAACCACCAGGGACCATTTACACAGTGAATTTCCCCGTGGTGGCGCATCTGAGCAGTAATCTGATGCATCATATGATAGACAGCTCCCAAGAGGTATTTGCCTAGAGGGATTAAAGTTCCTACAGCCAATTCCTCGGCCATCACTATGTGATTGAGGGTTGGCTCATTGGATTTGCCGTAGAAAACAAACCTGCAGAGCCACATGTTCAGGAAAGCTTTATATTCCTTGTTATCTACCGAGCCCGTCGACATATAGGTTTGGATATATTTGGTCCACCCGCTCCCCGATTTAACTGCCTTCTGGCTGCTGTTGTTCTTGTATTTGGAGGGATATACTGGCGCCGTCACATTGAGGCCTGTCATCATGAAAATGTCGGCCAAAGTAAAAGACATCGGGCCATGACCGAAGATGAAAGCATTAGCAGCGTCGGACCATAAGTGGGAGGCTGCTATCAAAAGAGAGTCAGTCCGGGGTGTTTCTGACAGAGATAATTCCAAACAATGCTGAATATCCTGGGAATCCCAGTGACTGCTACTCTTGTTCAACATTCTCTGGTACCACTTCCGCCATCCAGAAATTGGGGGGAAAGGCCAGGTTTTGAAAGTGCTTGGCCATTGGTTTGGAGGAGCAATTCCGGATTTGAAAGGGATCCTCGAGGTTTCTTTCTCCACGAACTCAATCGGATTGGGATCTCCCATCGGACCCAAAAAGTACGAATCAGGGTTCACGGCATAGGGGATCAAAATCTCATTCTTGTATTCCTTCAAAAGGGTAATGCGGCCAAAGGAAGATCAGAAAAGGTGAAAGACCAAGGGAAAAATTGCCGAATACATGAAAGAAATCAAAAATTACCTCTGGAACTCCATCCTGGGTTGCCATTAAGAACTAGAGGTGAGCTTGAATTTGGAACAGGAAAAATCAGATTTTGAGTGGCGGCTGCGGATTTGAACAGTGTTGACATAAATGAGAAAAGAGTTTGTGGTCAATTTCGGAACAAAATCACTTTTATCACGAAATTGAGGGGGCATGTGTTAACACCGAATTTTGGTAAAGATCAAGACAATGACAGGTGGGCCGATTCGGCGAAGTCCATGAGGAAGCAGGAGATCAACGCGTTCGGCAAATGCTTGTGCGGTCGGCTAACCTTGAGCTATTCGGCAAGTATACATGCGACTGACTCTGGGCGGTTCGGCAAGCGATCACGCGTGCGGCTATCTTTAAACACGGTGGCTCTATTCGGAAAGCAAGGTGGCCGACTTTAAAGGAAGGAAACGTGATAATCAAGGATTCCGAGAAGGGTGAAGATGACGGCTATCGTGCTTGCCTTAATATCTTTGTAATCGTATCTGTTTAGGACTTATGTCTGTCCAGGGTACAAATATAAACCCTCGACCATTGTAATTGGCATTCACAATCAAACCAATACAACCGGCCCCGTGCCAAGTTTCGAGTCCTTTTGTCGTGTCGTCGAGTTCTTCGAGAGGAGTCATCGATTCGTCGACCTCCGTAAGTACCGGCAATCTTGTTATCATGTCTAGTATCATGCGGTGGATTTAGATATTGATGCAAGTAGTCTTGTTTATCTCGATGGGATGGCCGCGGCGGCGCGCTACTTGATGATCAAGAAGTCTTTGTTTATGCTTAGTTTATCTCGACTAGATGGTCAGGCGGCAAAGGCCCGCTTGATAGCTTTGCAAAGCAAGATAGTTATCAGCTCTACTAGATTTGGCAAGATCTAATAGATTCATTAAGTTACCACGTGTTGCATGTCTTTAATGTTTTATTTATTTGTAACACTCTTTTGCCCAATCTAGATTGGTCCGTTTTCAGCTCTTTATTTTATAGATCTATTTGCTCTCTAATATCTTTATGTCGTCATGATGAATAGATTATGTGTTTACATAGCTGAATTAGATCAATCTAAGATTGTTGCATGTTGCGGGTTCTTGCACATTAAGTACGTTTAGATCCTAATAGAACTAAGTATCGTGCGGTGGATACAGGTTTTATTAGGTTTGATCTTGCTAGCATGTATGTTTCTTCTTCATGGATCCCGAAGTCGGCTAGTTCCGCCGAGCTTGGTTATGCGCTAACGTCAATGATTAGTTTTAATTATTTGAACATGTCTTCTCATGCATGCATGTTTGGCAATTAATGCTTTACGTGTTTCATTTCTCACATTAGCCGAATGAATCATGTGCATGATTGGCGCATGCCTTCTATAGTCGTATGTCGCCGTAAGTGGCTTCAGGGGCCATATATACGGAACTGTCTGGTCTCATCCGGCATGTTCTGATTTTATATTTAACAATCTTTTATCCCTTGTCAGTTTTCAGGTCAAATTGACTGGCACGCTTCCGATCTCCAAACCATACGGCTGTCCGCTTTGAAGCCACGCTTTCCGGCTTGCTATGTGCTTGGCGCAGAGTCACTTTTTGGTTAATTTCTAACGTTACAATACCTTCTTCTAAATTTGAATATTTATAAAATAAAGATGTTGCTTTATCTCTTATTGAAACTAATAGTTTGCAGCATGTATCTATAAAAGTGGATAAGATAATAGAGAAAGAACATGTAACTGTCTCAAGTAAGAGCTCTTTTGAGGTGCTGAATTTGCCCACCAATGATTCTATTAATGCAATACTAGAACCTTCTCTTGATTTAGCTTTGCCACATGATGATTCTACTAATATTTATGATAAAAAGAAGTTGCATGACAGAACTTTTGTTATTCCTATGCCACCACTTGTGAAAGAAAATGATTCTTATGTTTTGGAACAAAGTATTGTTGCTACAAGTTAATATTTTCTTCCCATTACCACTGAAATGGATGAGCTAAAATTATTATCTTCTTTAAATACTTTGGGTTATATTGAGTTTGATACTCTATGTGCTCTTAATGTTTTGGAAGAAAAATTTAAAAATGCTGAATTACCATGGTTATCTAGATATACATATTACTTTGTTGGCAAATATAATTTCAAAGGAGAGTACATGGTGCATCGTGTTTATATTTATCTAAACCTGAAATCTCCTTTTACAATTAAAAATGTAATCAATTAGAGGGATGCAATAGCTATAATCATTTCATGTCAAGTTCTCCTACTTTTATTATAAAGAAACAAGTAAAATTTCAAGAAGGGGGAGCAATGTTGGCTACTACCTATAACATATCCTTCAACTAAGCTCAAACCGAGGACGGTTTGTTGTCAAGAAGGGGAGGATGATGAGGACATGATATTTTCGGATACAACCATGAATGACAAGGTGAGGTCATTCAGTGACTTTTAGTGCAACTTACTTTGTTCCATATGTATATGTCCTTATTTTCTTGTAGGTATAAATGATTCTCAAAGTACAAGGCAATCAAGATTCGTCGGTGACCCGATAGTTCCTTGTTGGGAAGGCCGTATCTCAACCATCGAAATGCAATTGAGGTCAATGAGAACTTGATGGAAAGCTTATTTGATAAACTTTCAAATAAATCAGGTCCCATCTTAATATCACACTGGCAAGACCTCCAAATCATCAAGACATTCTTCTGTCGTTGCCGTCGGGAGCTACATCATCGTCATGGCTTGATATTCACACTTGGGACCCCGGCCAAAGTTGGAGCATGTTCCGAGAAGATGGAAAATACATCCTCCATGGCCACCACCTTAGGGGGCAAGCATGGACGTCCAAACCAAGCCAGAGGCCCAGTCCAACTCGAGTTCGCGTCAGTCTCGGCCTTTAGGACCAGCCAGCGATAAATTAGACGTCTAGGACACATCCGAACTCCGCTTTCAATGATCCATATATGGATGGAAAGATAATTTCATAAGCTAACTAATGGTTTTAGTTTGAGGTCCAAATTCCATCGGAGTCAACGAGAATCGTCAAAACAAGTCAGTGTCTAGAATCTGTCTTGGTACTGCGTCACCGTTTTTGGTCTGTTGGGCCATGTATCGTGTTGAGCTCATTAGGGGGCGTGTCCAGGAGGAGCGATGACCCTTTGACCTTATATTCAGTAGCCGCAGTCTCGTTAGGGTTTGTGTTTTGCTTTAGATTAATCTGTCATCGAACAGTCACCGTTATCGGTTTGTGAAACCCCACGTTGAGATCTTAATCATATATCTGCAATTGTCACTTCACTTGAGTTGCGTATTATCTTGTTCTTGCTTGTGTTCTTCGATTCGTAGTAGGGATTAGCCTTCTTGGTGAGGTCAACCGGATTGTGACACGGTTGATAACCAGAGGAGACGTGGCGCTAAGGTTGCAGGGTTCGGGTCTTTGTGATATGAAGCCGGATCGGTGTGTTGCTCTCCGGCCAAATCGATAGTTATCTTGAACCTGACGGAAGATCGGGAATCATGTCCCCATCATGTTGGATCAGGTAAAACCATTTTATATACCTTGTCAGAGCAGTACAAGCAAAGGATCAACGGTGGCAAGGATGAATCTTGGGGGGAGGTGACACCTGCGGTTAATGGTTGACGACTGCTAGATGGGATTCGTTGCGGTTTTGCTCCACCGGCTGCCCAGCTCAATGAAGCCCCATCGTTGCCCTCCCTGCAGTCTGTTGTGACGTGAGAGCACGGTGGCTTCTCTGGCGGTGGCCCAGCGTGGCAGTCTCGACGGCGAGGTGCATGGCGCGGTGGCCCCTGCCATCCTGGCGCTTATGGCGGGGCGCAGGCACGGCGGACACCCTGCGCGGCAGTGTCGACAGCCTATCTCCCAACCGACGATGAGCTCCACCACACTGGACAACACAAGCGATCGAGGAGATGGAGGTGTTCATGATCAACGAAATGCTGCACCGGGCGAAGGCGGATGTCATGATGGCGTTGACGGAGGTAGTGCCAAGGTCTTCGTACGCCACGGCATGAGGATCATCGCTGAGATGCTGCTGCCTGCTGGACACCGCGCTACCGCTGCAGCGCCACCTTGTTGCTAGGGCTGCATGACCTCCTCAGGGGCAAGAATATGATGATTCCATGACTCCACGTCCACGGTTTATATAAGAACCGTGAGGAAAATAAAGAGACACAACTCTCTTATCCTTTGAAACGATAGTGCTTCAAACAGTTCTCTAGAAGAGTATGACGATGCTGCTAGTGTTGGAGAGGAAGAGATATGTGAGACAATTTATTAGGCCTTAATGCTCAGCCTCGTTTGGTTTGTGGGGCAGGGGAAAAGATAATGGGTACTACAGATGAGCAGACGCGCGTGCAGGATTGAGTGGGATGGAAAATAATGAAACTAACGATGACGTCATACTTGAGCTTTCAACCAATCAGGAGTCAGAGAAATAGCGTAGTGGGGGTTAGAATTATATGAGTTATAGATAATATAATAATAATACATGTTTCCCATTTGCTACATTATTATGTTTAATCTGACAAACCTACAAACAGATGAAGCAAAGACAAACTAACAAACAGATGAAGCAAAGAATACATCTATATTGGAAAAAAGATTACTTTCCCAAAACATAAATCTTTATTTTTCATGTAAGGCGTAATTATTTTGCAAACATGGCTTCCATGACATTGAGGATATTACAGAAAGCATCAGGACGAATGGAGGAACAGTTAAATAATTTGGTGTACCTCCAACACATATTCTGCCCTTGTATTTTGGGACATGAGACACATAATTTGATGTAATTATTTGGCAAATAAGGATAGCTCCATTGCAATGTGGCTGCAGGCAATATATGAAGAAAAAAAACATAGGACATCACTGACTAAAGAAACCATCTCAAACTAATCTGGGTTGAAGCCATAGTAGATTTGATACTAATTGCAAGAGGTACATGGCAGACTCACTGGGTTGTCTAACCAACACCAAATCAATTGCTGACCACGATGCTATTGCTTTGATAGAATAAATTACCACCAGATCAATTGCTGATCCAGCTGCCAGAAAATAAATTGAATACACATTGATGAAATCGGAATATGAGTGTACTAAATGAACCAACCAAGCATCAGATCGTACCAATCCCAGGGCATGTCGCGGTAGTGCAGGCGTGGGCAGGCAGCCGTAGGACAACTCGCGGCGGTGTAGGTGATGCTCATCAGCTACAGCGCACAGTGAGGAGGCGGCGTGGATGAGGCCGGCGAACCCTAGGACACAGGCTGACGTGCCGCGTCAGGGGGAGGAGTTGAGGACATGAAGAGGTGCGATGGAGGGGGCGCTGGAGGAGAGAGGCGCGACGGAGAGGGGCAGGGAGCTGGGGTAGCAGAGGAGGTCGACATTGTCTGCGTGTGCCGGAATCGGGAATTTTTCTTCCGTCCCAGGTGGATGGGTCGAGAACTTGGTGGAAGGTGCGCTGGAGCAGATGAGTTGCAGTCAGTTGATACACACACAATCGCACGGGCACGAAAAAGCAGTGACGTGGCTGCGCGACAGATCAGTAAATTGAGTATAGGAATAAGGGTAAGTAGTAGAAACCCCGTGCAGTTGCGTGGATTAGGGAAATAAGAAAATGATAAAATGTAGTAGATATATTAAATTTCGTAAACACGTACTATTGAGAAGATATGGAAGTCTTTTATCAATTACTTCAGCTACTATCTTATAAAGGTCCATTGTCATGCTACATGCATTAGGATGTTTTGCTTGGAAATTTTGGAAGTGAGCTTCAAATTGTTCGATGCACAGTTTCAGAACCAATTTCTGCAGCCTATCATAGCCTTAAAGATTTCTTATTTTTGTATGGAGGAAAGCAAATGTGCTCCAGTTTCTTTGACATCCACCTGATGATGTGCATTGTGAGATGTCTTGCAATCCTTTTTAATTGACGCCAATGCCCTGCATAAGGACATCACCAGTCAGCTGCAGTTAATTTAAAGGTTAACTTGCAGGACATGATCACTATTTGCTTGAAAAAAAGGACATGGTCGCTATGTGCAATTATTTTTATTTCAGAGATATTTGTTGCACACTGACAGGAGCAACAGAAGATAAATACCTGCGCTGGTTTTACATTTAGTGCTGATCACCGAGCTTGTGGATCTCCAAATAACCCTCTCAGAGGTAGCAGCGGGCAGCATGTAACTATTGAAGGCTAAGGCATTCATTAATTTTCCATGTAAGAGTGTTAAAAGTCCGTCCTCACATGAGGAGAAAAAAGAGATCAGCAGATAACACCCCACATGAAGAAAAAAGAAGCGAGCAATGCAGCGAAGGCAAAGAGCACGTCATTGTTATTTCAAAAATGTTTTCACTCTAATATTACACCATGTGCAAATAGCATCATTAGAGAATGAGTCATTAGACATGAAAATTCAGTAATAACACATACTATTCTTTTAAAACTCCATGTACAAAGAAAAATCATAGGTGTGGAAATCATGTATACTGGATATAGGTAGGATCTCAAATTCCATCAGCCAAAATACTGACCCACCAAATAACGTTGATAGTAATATTTTCAGACATCTTGGAACCGCACAATGGTCTTGAATAAGTGTACATGTTACATAACTGGATGTTATTTGCTATAACTAAACCTCTTGGATTTTTTTTTCATGACTGCACAAAGTTGAATTCAGTAACTGAATCTCAGTTTAGTTCTTCACAGCACAGGTTGATCGGTACTCTATAAAGCATGGAACTAAATTTACGTGGAAAACATGGCATCCGCCCCGTGCAATAATTATGCATCGAGAGAGCCTGCACAATTCATGCCATCTTTTAATGTGTTTGGATGTTGACATTTTTTTTTGTAACTTGTAGCAGCAATCTCTAACCTGAGAGTGAGAGGCCCTGTTTTTTTTTTTTACCCTGGCACAACTCAGCTCGAAACATTGGGGAAAAATTTAGACTCAAAACAAATGCTAGTAATATGACTGCCTTACTCTACACATAACATAGGAGCAGTTTTTTTGGGGCTCTACAATACTGTAGAGTGTGTTACTACGGTATGGCCCAATCATTGTGAACATGGAATCAACCATCGTTATATCTTACAATGAAGCAATCAAAACCTGTGATTTTAATAGAACATAAAGGTTAGGGTGAATTAACAATGTATCATTTTATACGCTATGAGATGAGCCTTTTCACTGGGAACAGAGGTTCTATGTTGTGGTGGCAGGCACAGTGGAAGTTTTGGTGATATTGTACAGGAGCAAGCAAGCTAAGCTGCAGTTTTTTTCTTGAATTAGGAGGACGGTATTGCTTATTTTCATACAAAAAGATTCTATTTAATAAGGAGGCACCTGTTTCTTATGATGCTGTCCATTTAACTCAAGCTCTCGCTGCACCCTTGTCCTGTTAACAGAGGCAGTTGCTTCAGGGTTTTAACCGGCAAAAGAAACAATTGATTCACGTTTTACCTGTCGCACAAAGGCATGAAAGCTAAATTTGTAACTGCAAGATGCAAACAAATATTAGCAAACTGCTAGGTAAGGCAACCCAATGGCAGAAGCAGAATTTCTGACCTACCAGTCCAATGAGACAGCTGGGGAATGGGTGAAACGACCCGCAATTTCCTCGAGGGGAAATCCACAGAGTACATCGAATGCAGTTGATACCATTGCTCATACATCGCGAAAGATACAAATTACAGAGTATTACAACACCTGTAGCACAACTAAGTACATCGTATCCTAGCGATAAACACACATGGATCAACATCAGAGTAGACGTAGCGTCATAGTGGGTGAAGGCTCCTCCTTCACGGAAAATCATCAGAGTTGGGGTAGAATATCAGCGGGCGTAGACTTTCTCCTTAACCAAACTTGAGTGTAGGAACGAGACCACCCAATTCTTCTAGCTCCATTGTCGTCGTAGTCCTCCTCGGGTACCAAACCTGCTCAACTCTATCAGTACGATTTGTACTGGCCACTAGCTCCCACCCTATGCTTTGCTTTGCTATATGGTAAGTAGAATGCAAGGGTAGAGAGAAAGACCTATATTTGGCTATTGTTTTCCTATGCAAATTCATAATATAAATATAATGTATATTGTAGTTCATCAAGTTTAAACCCATCTCATCCGCACATCCATCCATCCCATCCAAAACCACATCCACATCCCTACATCTCACCACACTCTCACTCTCTAGTCGGCAAGGAAGACTCCCGCTCCTCCTTGCCTCAACGGCCTAAGCCGGAATCCAACAACACCCAGGGGAGAAAAGATATGGACACCTCTCACTAATCATGAGGGGGTGGAAACATAGGGATGCCTGTGACCGTGGACACGGCTATACGTATAGATCGATCAACTCTGCAGAGCGTGTACACCTGGAACCACAAGATCGCCATCATCGACGATGCCTCGTTTAGGGGCGATACCAAGCCGCCGCCTAACCGGCCCGATGCCACCCTACCACTCGGCTCCGGGGCACCCCGAGATCTACCGGGCACGCCGAGACCGTGAGAGACGCAGTATCGATTCCCAAGGGTTCCACGTTGTCTTAGGAGGGTGTGGGTCTCAAAGACCGCACCTCCCTACACTATCACCTATCAACCTAGTAGTAATGGCGGGGGGCCAGCTAGCCGTCAAGTCGTTTCCCCGCCCATCGAGAACGAGTGGTGTGTGACGAAGGGGTCCTATGAACCGGTTCTCAAGACATACCAGTCCTTAGGGGTGACTAGACAGGACATCTTCACCATGGGGCCCGATGCCCTGTGCCTCGACGGCACCTCCTATTCCAGGGATTCGTCCCACAAAGACACTCCTCCCCGGAATCTACTCACATCACATGTACCCGCCACAGGTACCCTCTCAGATAGGGAGTGCCCAGATCACACTCACCCGGCAAGACTCGTCCCCTGACTCATCGTAGATCCTGTCCAGTCGACACAACCTTTACCACACACCCAAGACACACGCCAAGATCTCTCCCATGTTATCCCCAGTTATCCAGTTTACGGCACCGCGTGCCTTAGCCACACACAAGCATGTATAAGTATAGTGTAAGTGTGTAGCAAGTATCATGAAGTAGGCGAGTGTCTATCCTAGCAGCGGGTGTGCAGGGGAAAGGTTGCGTCAAGGTAATGGCTTATCAAGCAATCTACCATGCATCCTATCACATTTATTTGCATAAAGTAAAGCACTAGCAGCTACATATTGCATGTCTAATAGGATTCTACGAGGTTGGGTGGGACGTGGCACCTGTTTACAGCAATCCATAGTTATCCATATCCAGCTGCCCTTCACGCCTCCTCCTTCCATCAGATCTCTGATCCATCCATCATCATCGAGATGCAACTACCTCGATATAGCGACACACAAGCAAAGAGCAATCAATCCCTACCCAAGTACAGTACTCCCAAGAAGGCAACAATATACAGAAGGAACCACCACTCCAAATAAACACTGAAAAGACTTAGCCCTCGTGGAGAGTGTCCAATCCTAGGGCTCCAAACAAACAGAAGTGGTTGTTTGTTAAGCATAGGCTCGGATCAAGGCCTCAAAATAGCCAGTACGTCCCGGGTCAACCATGTCGACTTGTACGGCTCCAAGAGAAGAGAGCTTGATCCTAACTTAACTTAAACAAACACCACGGCTTGTGGCCTCACAATCCGAACGTCATGGAAATTGGTGGGGACTAAAGGATCACAAGCAAGAGGAAAAGGGAAATAGGAACAACAGGGTTTGGCCCTTGTAGCCTCTAACCCGTAAGTCACGGCTGCTACATAAGATTTGAGTAAGAATGATTAACACAAAACAGAGGATTTGTGACTCCGTTCTGAGGCTCTTTAGCTTACCCGTTATGGTAGCCGACGGTAGCAAAAGAGATTGGAACACGAACAACACAGGAGTGGCTACAGGTCCTCTTGACCCGCACGACATAACAACGTCGAGAGTCAAGAAGAGAGTAGCACAACAGGGGAAGAGAGGAGAGTTAGCTAGGCATGTCCATGTCATGGCCTCGGTCACATCCTTGGTGAGGATGGTTTTCCAACGGTCGATCGGGTCGACTCACACGGTCCGAGAGCGAGATATAGACCATAGCTTCGCTAACTAGAAGAGATAGTCCGGTCTTTGATCCAATCGTCATGGATAAGACGTGATCGAAAAGAACGGGCTAGCGGAGAAAAATAGAAAATAGAAAAGAGAGAGAGCGGTGGTCTGCCCCTTTCAATGCACCTGCCATGGCAAAAGGTGAGGCATCGGAGAGAAGCGATGCATAAGAGTGTGAGTGCCTAATCCACTTGTAGGGTACCTTGACCAAGGTGCACTAAATGCACTAAGACGTTCCCTAGATTCTTGGTGGTGCGGTTGTCACCGCGAAGATCCGAGGAGTGTCACGGTCTTAATAGGTACTGGCATACAAGAGGGCTAAGCGCCAAGGAACAACAGGGGAAGTAAAAGGAGGTTTCCTCTTCCCTTGATCCACTCGCCACGGCAGTCGACGGGAATCAAAGGAGTAAGAGAGCAATAATAGAACACCGACGAGCTCGATCAAACACCAAACGGGAGTTCGGTTCCACAGTACTTCAGTCCTCTTGACATGGCAATAGTCAATAATCAAAGTACTTAGAGTCGAGAGAGTCAATCCATGCCTTGCTAAACTAACGAGGTTCGAAAGGATAAAGAAAGATGAAAGGCCCCGCACTATTCTCGACCTACTCGTCATGGCAAGGGACGACGGTTGGAAGAAAAGAGACGTAAGTCTCGCACGGTCCCTTGATCCACACCAACTCATAGGGCACCACGACCTCCGTGCAATTAAAGCGGTAAAAGCTATTCCTCAGGTTTGTAGTGATGCGGTTGTCATCACGAGAACTGAGGAATGCTCTCGGTCTAGGTGGTGCAGGCATACGAGGTGGTGGGGAATATAGCGCAAGAAAAGAAAGGAAAGAAAAGAGGTGAAGCCTGATGGTCATGGCGAGATAACTCGCGGCCATAAGCTTTACCTACACGGGTTGGCTCTCGTCATATCACCACTATCGCTTCTTATTCCGCCTCCCATTAGACTGGGTCATGAGGGGCTCGTCGAATATAATATCTGCATCCCTAAGTCCCTGGTGACCTTGTCCTGGGGCCGAATTAGGTCGCAACAATAGTAGCATGACAGAGACAACTAAAAGCACGGGAGAAGGGATGTGTTCGGTGTTACGGTCATGGCGAGATGAACTCGCGATTGCACGTTCGAACACATGTCACTCTCTCCCAACCGGCTCGAAGGCTCGGTCCATAAACATTATCGCACAAATGCATAAGAACCAATCCAACATAAGACGACCAACCACACGGAGTAGCACATATCCATAGCATGATAAAGAACCGGCTCGAAGGCATGGCACAGGCATAGATATATTATTAAACATGAAAACGGAAGATAAAAGCGAGGGCTTTGTCGATGTCGGAAACGGCATCGACGGGGGTTCCAAAGGATCGACCTCATCGATGTAGAAGGGCTAGGCCGGTAGGACTTCACGGAGCAACGCCGAAAGTGGCAGATGGTCCACGACCAATCCCAGCTTGGCCCTGGCTAGCTGTAGCCTGCTGTGGCCATGTTTGGCCACCTCCGGCCGGCTGTGGCCAGTCGAGGCCAGCCTGCAGCCAAGTCTGGCCAGCTCTAGCCAGCTGTAACTGGCTGTGGCTGGCCCTGGCCTGCTGCTGGTGGCCACGGGTGGCTGCAGCCTGGCCAGCAGTAGCCATTGCTGGCCAGTGGTGGCAGTGGGTAGCCGGAAGGTGGTCGGAGCTCTCGCGGATGGCGTGGTGATGCTGGGAAGGTCCTGTGGAGTGTGAAACAACGGCACGAAGGCCGGAGTCAGACAGGCGCTCACTGAGGCACGGAAAGGTGCAGTCTTGAACTTTGGGGCGGCTCACCGTCATGGAGAGGGAGCTCCGACGAGCTGTGGTGGCGCGACGGTGAGGCAAAGGAGGCGAGGACGACGAGAAGGAATGGACGACGCTGATGGCGTGGTGCTGGCTCGGCAAGGTGATGGAGCAGCATCGCGGCCCTGTGCGCGCCGTCGGGTGCTCTGCGGCCGGTACAGTCCCCACCCCGACGCGGGTGGCGCTGGCAGAGGCCTCCGCGCAGTGGCCGGCTAGGACGCAGCCGCGCGTGGACCAGAGCAGCCAGTAAATGCAGTGCGGCCCGGCTTCGGACGTGGCGAGCATGGCCAGGTCGCACGGTGCGACGTGGCAGCTGCGCACGGGCACGCCGACGTCGAGCCTTCGCGCTGCACGGGTGGACTAGAAGCGTCGCTACCTCCACGACGTCGCGCGCGACGAGGAACTATGAGCCGCACGGTCGGCGGGGCAGGGCGTCGGGGCGCGCGCGCACGGTGGTGGCGTGGTGCGCGCGGCCGCGGCGACGAAGTCGGCACGTGCCGCCAGGCATGCGGCTGGCGGTGTCGCGGCCGACGCCCGGCATTGTCACGCGCTGCCGCAGGCATGACGACGAGGCGCTCCCATGGGAGACGCCGGCGACGCCGCTTGAGCGCGGCCGCGCGACGCTGCCGGAGCGGCCGATCGCGCAACCGCGCCAATAAGCCGCCGCGTCCGGCCGGGGCAACGGCGCTAAGCCGAGGCGGCCGGGTGAGTGCTGGGGCGAAGCAGCAGGAGGCGGACGGTGGCACCCAGAGCGCGCGAGCAAGCGAGAAGGGGGAGTGCAGCAGAGGTGGAAGAAGAAGATGGCGGCGGCGCCAGGGAAGCGGGGCCAGCGGCTGCTAGCGCGTTTATACGGGCGCCGCTTAGGCTACGGGGCACCGACGGCCGGATGCCTCGGCGTTCGCATCTCCGGCTACGCGCACGACATCAAGGCGCGAGCAGCGGGAAGCCACGACGGGGTAGGGCGCGCTGCCGCCGCGGCGGCGCGGCCCTGGAGCCGCGCCCTAGGGTTCGGAGGGCGGGGGTACGGCTGTGGGCCAGGCCGGGCCTTAGCGGGCCGCGCTGGCGGTGGCGGTGCGGCTGCGGCCCACGGCTAGAATGGGGAAGGGGAGCTGGGCTGCACGCGTAGGGAGAGGGAGAAGCCCGGTTGGGCTTGCGGGAGTGGGGAGGAGGGGAGAATGAGGCCGAGCTGGGCTGGGCCCAAGCCGGCCGGAGTGGGAGGAAGGGTTTTCTTTTTCCTTTTTCTATTTTTGTGGTGGTTTTGCTACTTGCCAAAGCGATTAGTGAAGGATTCAAAAAGGAAATCAAAGATAGATCCAAGGAGGGAGTTTGTGGAATTTTCAACTAGATGGGAAGAGATTTTCTCGTACTTGCCGAGGGGTTGAGGGAATCGAAAAGAGGAGATCGAGGGGAATTTAAAAGTAGGAAAGGGAGTTTATCCGATTCCTGATCGAACTTAGGAGGGGTTGATAAAAGAATTTTCAAGAAGTTTTGCTATGGATTTGTGTACTCTTAAATCCATTCAAACACGGAACTTGAAACAACTCAAACACATTGGCAAAACCCTACAACCAGGATCTTACATGTATGCAACGATTCGGTAACAAACTCTTCCACGTTTGACCTAGAAACTACATGATTCACATGATTGCGTGAAAAAGTTTTAAAAAGTTCAGATTTTTGGTGTTCGGTAAACCCGGGATGTTACAGACTACCCCCCTTACCAGAATCTCATCCCCGAGATTCAAGTGTTGCCTAGAGTTTGTTGGCTCTTACCAGATGTCCTAGTGGCATCACCGCACCAAGCTTTTGTAAAAAGAACTTTTTGGAAGGGAGTGTTGAATGGAGGGCTTTTTGTAAAACCACAGTGCTAAAACCTTTTAGATAGAGGGAGACACTTACAAAAAGGCATGAAAGAACTTTTGGTTGATAAAAAGGGTTCTCATAGAAAGCCCATTTTTGAAACTCATTTTTGAAGTCAGTAAGAGCTCTTAAGGCTTTGGTTCATGAACTTCAAAACACCTTTTTGAAAATGCCTTTCAAAGACCAAGGCTTTTAGGAAGCTGGTTTTTGAAAACTAGATGAAAACATTTTTCGTAAATAAAGAGTTTGTAAACAAGTTGAAAGCTAAAAGCAACCCCTCTTTTTTTAAGATGGGGCGTTAAGAAGGGGCTCGCTAAATCCTAACTAATTTGAAAACAAAACGGGCTTGTGGGAACAAAACTCTTTTCAAAGGATTTTATTTTCATAAAATTTTGAGAGCAAGAAGATTGCAACTCTTGGTTTCAAACTAACACAAATAATTTGAAATTGGTTGCAACTCATTTTGATTCAAAAACTTGTAAATCAAGAATTTTCATTTTTACCAAGCTAGAGCAAACCTCCTAAAGAGAGATTTGAAAAATTTTGAAAAAGACTTTCAATTTGTGGAACAATCAAAACTTTTAGTTTTTTAAACCTTTTGAAAAGTGGGGGTTTTAAAATCCAAATCATTTTGAAAACTTGCGCACCATTTTTTTGAAATACAAGAGAGTTTCAAAGGACACCAAGTTCATGGGGGTTCAAAACCTTTCTTCTTTTATTGGGAGGTTTTGCAAATGCCAAGGATTTTCAAAGCTTTTTAAAAGTGAGCAGTTTTTTTTTTTGAAAGTCCATTCGAATAAGGCAGAGTTGTTTGTTTGAAACACTTTTGAAATCCAGTTTTAAAGGCAAAAATATGCGCTTTCAAAAGGGGTTGAAATCAAAGATTTTTTTTTTTGGAAGCTCAAATCATTTGGAAGGTCTTATTTGCGGTAAAATAGGTTCAAAAAGGAGTGCAAGCCAAAAAATTTAGAGTCATTTTCCAAATCAGATGGTAAAGCTTTCACAAAAAGGAACTTAGTTTTTGAGAAGACAAAAACCTTTTTTTGAGCCATGTTGTTTCATAAAATTGGTTATAAAACATATTTGAATCGAGATGGTTGCTTTCAAAAAAGGGGAATTTGGCTCAAAGGTGAAATCAAAGTCTTTTAAAACAAAAACAAGCCAAAAGGTCTATGTCTTTAAAAAATGCTTCACAAAATATCTTTATTTTTTTTAAAAAGTCTGTAAAATAGAAGGCAGAGTTTTGGTTCTTGAAAGTGAATCTGGAACACACACATTTTGAAGAAGAAATAAATTTTTAAATTGTCCGAAGATGACTTAACCCAAAATAGGTTTTTTGGAAGGGGAAGTTTCAAACCATTTTCTTTCAAGAAGAATGTTTCCTAAACTTCATGAAACCTTTTGTTTTTGAAACAAAATCACTCCTTTTTCTTTGAATAACAGCTTTTTGAAGGTAATGGGGGCATTTTGATGAGAAGTTTGGTTCAATAGACTAGAACCAATTTGAAGAGAGGTTGGCAAAAATTTGATGCACTGACTTCCTATTTCCTATCATAGGTTTGGCTTAGGTTTTAGAGGGTTAGGTTACTCAGGCTTCCGGAGTCACATATAAAAATAAACTATGGATTCTACACACAGACAATTAAGAAGCACAACAAGCATAAGAACACAAAATCTAGGCAATCAAGCAAAGATTACAACTCCTATATGCATAGTGTTGACTTGAGGCGACTCCTATACCTTCAAAGTCTCACATACTTACCGATCTAGCGTGGGCAGAAGTAGGGAGTGATTTCTAAGAGTCATCTTCTCATATCAGGGTGGTCAGACACAATAGAACTCAAGGCGGAGGGAGAAACAAATGCATTCAATTCTAGAGCCTATAACAACAAGATTGTTGGCTTCTATACTAGTTTTGGTCCTAAGATCTTGTCCTACAGTCAAGTATGGCTCTGATACCAACTGAAACGACCCGTAATTTCCTCGAGGGGAAATCTACAGAGTACATCGAATGCAGTTGATACCATTGCTCATACATCGCGAAAGATACAAATTACAGAGTATTACAACACCTGTAGCACAACTAAGTACATCGTATCCTAGCGATAAACACACATGGATCAACATCGAGTAGACGTGAAGCCATAGTGGGTGAAGGCTCCTCCTTCATGGAAAATCATCGAGTTGGGGTAGAGTATCGGGCGGGCGTAGACTTTCTCCTTAACCAAACTTGAGTGTAGGAATGAGACCACCCAATTCTTCTAGCTCCATTGTCGTCGTAGTCCTCCTCGGGTACCAAACCCGCTCAACTCTATCAAGACGATTTGTATTGGCCACTAGCTTCCACCCTATGCTTTGCTTTGCTATATGGTAAGTAGAATGCAAGGGTAGAGAGAAAGACCTATATTTGGCTATTGTTTTCCTATGCAAATTCATAATATAAATATAATGTATATTGTAGTTCATCAAGTTTAAACCCATCTCATCCACACATCCATCCATCCCATCCAAAACCACATCCACATCCCCACATCTCACCACACTCTCACTCTCTAGTCAGCAAGGAAGACTCCCGCTCCTCCTTACCTCAACGGCCTAAGCCGGAATCCAACAACACCCAGGGGGAGAAAAGATATGGACATCTCTCACTAATCATGAGGGGGTGGAAACATAGGGATGTCCGTGACCGTGGACACGGCTATACGTATAGATCGATTAACTCTGCAGAGCGTGTACACCTGGAACCACAAGATCGCCATCATCGACGGTGCCTCGTCTAGGCTGATACCAAGCTGCCGCCTAACTGGCCCGATGCCACCCTACCACTCAGCTCTGGGGCACCCTGGAGATCCACCGGCACGCTGAGACTGTGAGACGCGGTACCGGATCCCCAAGGGTTCCACGTTGTCTTAGGAGAGTGTGGGTCTCAGCACCCGTACCTCCCTACACTATCACCTATCAACCTAGTAGTAATGGCAGGGGGCCAGCTAGCCGTCAAGTCGTTTCCTGCCCATCAGGAACGAGTGGTGTGTACGAAGGGGTCCTATGAACCGGTTCTCAAGACATACCAGTCCTTAGGGGTGACTAGACAGGACATCTTCACCATGGGGCCTGATGCCCCGTGCCTCGACGGCACCTCCTATTCCGGGGATTCGTCCCACAAAGACACTCCTCCCCGGAATCTACTCACATCACATGTACCGCCATAGGTACCCTCTCATATAGGGAGTGCCCAGATCACACTCACCCGGTAAGACTCGTCTCCTGACTCGTCGTAGGTCCTGTCCAGTCGACACAACCTTTACCACACACCCAAGACACACGCCAAGATCTCTCCCATGTTATCCCCAGTTATCCAGTTTACGGCACCGCGTGCCTTAGCCACACACAAGCATGTATAAGTATAGTGTAAGTGTGTAGCAAGTATCATGAAGTAGGCGAGTGTCTATCCTAGCAGCGGGTGTGCAAGGGAAAGGTTGCGTCAAGGTAATGGCTTATCAAGCAATCTACCATGCATCCTATCACATTTATTTGCATAAAGTAAAGCACTAGCAGCTACATATTGCATGTCTAATAGGATTCTACGAGGTTGGGTGGGACGTGGCACCTGTTTACAGCAATCCATAGTTATCCATATCCAGCTGCCCTTCACGCCTCCTCCTTCCATCAGATCTCCGATCCATCCGTCATCATCGAGATGCAACTACCTCGGTATAGCGACACACAAGCAAAGAGCAATCAATCCCTACCCAAGTACAGTACTCCCAAGAAGGCAACAATATACAGAAGGAACCACCACTCCAAATAAACACTGAAAAGACTTAGCCCTCGTGGAGAGTGTCCAATCCTAGGGCTCCAAACAAACAGAAGTGGTTGTTTGTTAAGCATAGGCTCGGATCAAGGCCTCAAAATAGCCAAGACGTCCCGGGTCAACCATGTCGACTGCGGCTCCAAGAGAAGAGACCTTGATCCTAACTTAACTTAAACAAACACCACGGCTTGTGGCCTCACAATCCGAACGTCATGGAAATTGGTGGGGACTAAAGGATCACAAGCAAGAGGAAAAGAGAAATAGGAACAACAGGGTTTGGCCCTTGTAGCCTCTAACCCGTAAGTCACGGCTGCTAAATAAGATTTGAGTAAGAACGATTAACACAAAACAGAGGATTTGTGACTTCGTTCTGAGGCTCTTTAGCTTACCCGTTATGGTAGCCGACGGTAGCAAAAGAGATTGGAACACGAACAACACAGAAGTGGCTACAGGTCCTCTTGACCCGCACGACATAACAACGTCGAGAGTCGAGAAGAGAGTAGCACAACAGGGGAAGAGAGGAGAGTTAGCTAGGCATGTCCATGTCGTGGCCTCGGTCACATCCTTGGTGAGGATGGTTTTCCAACGGTCGATCGGGTCGACTCACACGGTCCGAGAGCGAGATATAGACAATAGCTTCGCTAACTAGAAGAGATAGTCCGGTCTTTGATCCAATCGTCATGGATAAGATGTGATCGAAAAGAACGGGCTAGCGGAGAAAAATAGAAAATAGAAAAGAGAGAGAGCGGTGGTCTGCCCCTTTTAATGCACCTGCCATGGCAAAAGGCGAGGCATCGGAGAGAAGCGATGCATAAGAGTGTGAGTGCCTAATCCACTTGTAGGGTACCTTGACCAAGGTGCACTAAATGCACTAAGACGTTCCCCAGATTCTTGGTGGTGCGGTTGTCACCGCGAAGATCCGAGGAGTGTCACGGTCTTAATAGGTACTGGCATACAAGAGGGCTAAGCACCAAGGAACAACGGGGAAGTAAAGGAGGTTTCCTCTTCCCCCTTGATCCACTCGCCACGGCAAATCAACGGAATCAAAGGAGTAAGAGAGCAATAATAGAACACCGACGAGCTCGATCAAACACCAAACGGGAGTTCGGTTCCACAGTACTTCAGTCCTCTTGACATGGCAATAGTCAATAATCAAAGTACTCAGAGTCGAGAGAGTCAATCCATGCCTTGCTAAACTAACGAGGTTCGAAAGGATAAAGAAAGATGAAAGGCCCCGCACTCTTCTCGACCTACTCGTCATGGCAAGGGACGACGGTCGGAAGAAAAGAGACGTAAGTCTCGCACGGTCCCTTGATCCACACCAACTCATAGGGCACCACGACCTCCGTGCAATTAAAGCGGTAAAAGCTATTCCTCAGGTTCGTAATGATGCGGTTGTCATCACGAGAACTGAGGAATGCTCTCGGTCTAGGTGGTGCAGGCATACGAGGTGGTGGGGAATATAGCGCAAGAAAAGAAAGGAAAGAAAAGAGGTGAAGCCTGATGGTCATGGCGAGATAACTCGCGGCCATAAGCTTTACCTACACGGGTTGGCTCTCGTCATATCACCACTATCGCTTCTTATTCCGCCTCCCATTAGACTGGGTCATGAGGGGCTCGTCGAATATGGGTAATATCCGCATCCCTAAGTCCCTGGTGACCTTGTCCTGGGGCCGAATTAGGTCGCAACAATAGTAGCATGACAGAGACAACTAAAAGCACGGGAGAAGGGATGTGTTCGGTGTTACGGTCATGGCGAGATGAACTCACGATCGCACGTTCGAACACATGTCACTCTCTCCCAACCGGCTCGAAGGCTCAGTCCATAAACATTATCGCAAAAATGCATAAGAACCAATCCAACATAAGACGACCAACCACACGGAGTAGCACATATCCATAGCATGATAAAGAACCGGCTCGAAGGCACGGCACAGGCATAGATATATTATTAAACATGAAAACAGAAGATAAAAGCGAGGGCTTTGTCGATGTCGGAAACGGCATCGACGGGGGTTCCAAAGGATCGACCTCGTCGATGTAGAAGGGCTAGGCCGGTAGGACTTCACGGAGCGACGCCGGAAGTGGCAGATGGTCCACGACCAATCCTAGCTTGGCCCTGGCTAGCTGTAGCCTGCTGTGGCCATGTTTGGCCACCTCCGGCCGGCTGTGGCCAGCCGAGGCCAGCCTGCAGCCAAGTCTGGCCAGCTCTGGCCAGCTGTAACTGGCTGTGGCTGGCCCTGGCCTGCTGCTGGTGGCCACGGGTGGCTGCAGCCTGGCCAGCAGTAGCCATTGCTGGCCAGTGGTGGCAGTGGGTAGCCGGGAGGTGGTCGGAGCTCTCGCGGATGGCGTGGTGATGCTGGGAAGGTCCTGCGGAGTGTGAAACAACGGCATGAAGGCCGGAGTCAGACAGGCGCTCACTGAGGCACGGAAAGGTGCAGTCTTGAACTTTGGGGCGGCTCACCGTCATGGAGAGGGAGCCCGACGAGCTGTGGTGGCGCGACGGTGAGGCAAAGAAGGCGAGGACGACGAGAAGGAATGGACGACGCCGATGGCGTGGTGCCGCTCGGCAAGGTGATGGAGCAAAGATCGCGGCCCTCGGCGCCAAATCGGTGCTCGGCAATTGGCCGGGCCCCCACCTCGACGCTGGTGGCGCCGGGCAGAGGCCTCGGTGCAAGTGGTCGGCTAGGGACGCAGCCAAGGCTGACCGAGAGCAACCGGGTTTCGGCGGCCCGGCCGACGCTGGGCGAAGCATGGCCGTGTCGCACGGTGCGACGCGGGCGGCCGGGGCGAGGCACGCCGACGCCGAGCCTCGCAGGTGCACGGGTGGACTTCGGGCGTCGCTGCGCTCCACGTCGCCGCGCGACGAGGAACTATGAGCCGCACGGTCGGGCGAGGGCGAGGCGTCGTGGCGAGGCGCTGCGTGACGCTGGTGTCGTGGCAGCGCGGCCGCTGGGCGACGGTTCGCACGCCACGGGACATGGGCTGTGGGCGGTGTCGTGGCCGACGTCGGCGTTGTCGCTAGCGCTGCGTCGCAGGCATGACGAGGTGGCTCCCCATGGGAGACGCGGCGACGCTCAGTGAAGCCGCGCCGACGCTGGCCGAGGCGGTGGCCGATCGGGCAGAGCTACCGCGATCGCTGCGACGGTCCGGGCGCGCGCACGCCGCTAAGCCGCCAGCCCGCTTTCGGGCGGTGAGTGCCGCGCTGCGGCGAGCAAAGCGTGAGGCGGCCGGCACGTGGGTGAGCGAGATGGAGAGACGGGTGGCACCGGAGAGGCCAGCAAGCGGGAGAAGGGGAGTGCTGTGAGGTGGAAGAAGAAGATGGCGGCGCGCTGTGGAAGGGAGGGGCCAGCGCGCTAGCGCGCGTCTTATACGGGCGGCCGCTTAGGGCTACGGGGCACCGGCAGTAGGATGCCTCGGCGTCCCGTACCCAAGGCTACGCGGCAAGCATCAAGGCGAGCAGCGTGGAAGCCGAGGAGGCGCCGGGGGGGGGGGCTGCCGCCGCGGCGGCGCCCTCGGGAGCCAGCGCCCCTAGGGTTCGGAGGGCGGGGTACGCAGCAGCGGGCCAGCCGGGCCTTAGCGGGCCTTTACCGGGCGGTGGAATGCGGCTGCGCCCACGGCCGAATGGGGAAGGGGAGGCGGGCTGCGCCCGTAGGGAGGGGAGAAGCCCGGTTGGGCTTGCGGGAGTGGGGAGGAGTGGAGAATGAGGCCGAGCCGGGCCCCCAAGCCGGGCCGGAGAGGGAGGAAGGGTTTTCTTTTTCCTTTTTCTATTTTCGTGATGGTTTTGCTACTTGCCAAAGCGATTAGTGAAGGATTCAAAAAGGAAATCAAAGATAGATCCAAGGAGGGAGTTTGTGGAATTTTCAACTAGATGGGAAGAGATTTTCTCGTACTTGCCGAGGGGTTGAGGGAATCGAAAAGAGGAGATCGAGGGGAATTTAAAAGTAGGAAAGGGAGTTTATCCGATTCCTGATCGGACTTAGGAGGGGTTGATAAAAGAATTTTCAAGAAGTTTTGCTATGGATTTGTGTACTCTTAAATCCGTTCAAACACGGAACTTGAAACAACTCAAACACATTGGCAAAACCCTACAACCAGATCTTACATGTATGCAACGATTCGGTAACAAACTCTTCCACGTTTGACCTAGAAACTACATGATTCACATGATTGCAGGAAAAAGTTTTAAAAAGTTCAGATTTTTGGTGTTCGGTAAACCCGGGATGTTACAATGGGACCAAGCAAGAAGAGCACAAACACGACATTGGAGCATCAATGACCCCAAATCGATCTGTACATGCATAAAATCAAATTAATAGCACCGATACATGTTTCCCATTTGCTACATTATTATGTTTAATCTGACAAACTTACAAACAGATGAAGCAAAGACAAACTAACAAACAGATGAAGCAAAGAATACATCTATATTGGATAAAAGATTACTTTCCCAAAACATAAATCTTTATTTTTCATGTAAGGCATAATTATTTTGCAAACATGGCTTCCATGACATTGAGGATATTACAGAAAGCATCAGGACGAATGGAGGAACTGTTAAATAATTTGGCGTACCTCCAACACATATTCTGCCCTTGTATTTTGGGACATGAGACACATAATTTGATGTAATTATTTGGCAACTAAGGATAGCTCCATTGCAATGTGGCTGCAGGCAATATATGAAGAAAAAACATAGGACATCACTAACTAAAGAAACCATCTCAAACTAATCTGGGTTGAAGCCATAGTAGATTTGATACTAATTGCAAGAGGCACATGGCAGACTCACCGGGTTGTCTAACCACCACCGAATCAATTGCTGACCACGATGTCTATTGCTTTGTTAGATTAAATTACCACCAGATCAATTGCTGATCCAGCTGCCAGAAAATAAATTGAATACACATTGATGAAATCGGAATATGAGTGTACTAAATGAACCAACCAAGCATCAGATCGTACCAATCCCAGGGCATGTCGCGGTAGTGCAGGCGTGGGCAGGCAGCCGTAGGACAGCTCGCGGCGGTGTAGGTGATGCTCGTCAGCTACAGCGAACAGTGAGGAGGCGGCGTGGATGAGGCCGGCGAACCCTAGGACACAGGCTGACGTACCTCATCAGGGGGAGGAGGAGTTGAGGACGTGAAGAGGTGCGCTGGAGGGGTCACTGGAGAGAGGTGTGACGGAGAGGGGCAGGGAGCTGGGGTAGCAGAGGAGGTCGACATTGTCTGCGTGTGCCGGAATCGGGAATTTTTCTTCTGTCCCAGGTGGATGGGTCGGGAACTTGGTGGAAGGTGCGCTGGAGCAGATGAGTTGCAGTCAGTTGAGTCACAATCGCACGGGCACGAAAAAGCAGTGACGTGGCTGCGCGACAGATCAGTAAATTGAGTATAGGAATAAGGGTAAGTAGTAGATAATAATAATAATAATGGGGTGATTGATGAATTATTTATGTGAGGTTGCGCTATGGTTCGATGTAACCATATATTGTTAAAAGACTACTAGTGCACGACTATAAAAGGCAGCACATGCATGGCATGACAGATGATATGAGGCCATGGAGATGGAAACCAGCTGTGTTCAGTTGCTATGTTTTGGAAAGGAAAATCATCCAATTCCTCTGCATTTCCAGTGTCATTACCACTGTCGTATGACGATGCCTTGATTTTTTTTTTTTTTTTGACAAAAATGGCGATGCCTTGATTGACTAGGCATGGGTGGTGTCGGCAATTTAACCACCTCTTCTGACCTCCAAAGGCCAAGATACGTTGCCAGCTAGGGATCGCATCGCTCTATTAGCTTGCACCACACCCTTCTTTAGGATCACATTTTTGAAAGAACTGGAGGGGTTTGCAGCCCTACAGAGAAATTATATTGAAAAAAACAGGTTTACAAAAGTGCTTACAACAATTAGGAGACAAATAAGGAGAAGAAAAAGATTAATGTCAAGGCAGATCTTAACCAACCAAAGGTAAATTTGCAATCCATTGTTCCAAATCTAGCAAATATTTTCTTTTGATTCTAAGTAACAGATACTGAGCCTCCTCTTTGAAGAAGTTATGCACTGCCTGCATACTTGGATTTATCTGACAAAAAATTCTGTCATTCCTCATCTTCCAGATTATCCAACACATCAATACAATGATCTCCACGAAGAAGGGAACTCGGAGTTGATCCTTGCAGTTTTGAAGGGATTGGAATGGGTTTAATTCCGGGTCAATCTGAACCCCCAGCCACGCCCAGCACTGGACTGAGAATTGGCAGTCCAGGAACAGATGCTGAAGAGTCTCTTCTGAATTTGAGATGCAGAGGACACAATCCTGCTCTTCCAGATTCTTTTTTTTTCCTTCTAAGTAGGTTTCTAGTACTTAGTCTATCCTTTAAGAGCAACCAGAAGAAAACCTTATGTTTGTTCTAGCAAGAACATTTCCACAGCCATTTATATGCTGAGCTTATTTCTGAATGACCACTAAGGTGTACATAGGCCTTCTTGACTGAGAAGAGATCATAATTCCAAATGTAAGTCCATGTGTCTGATTCTTGCCTTAACTCAGTGCTTTCTAAGATCTCTGCCAGCTGATTCATTTGCATGTGGGCTTCTTGGGATAGAGGTAAATGGAACACTGTGTATTGGTGTATGATTAATGCCACCCGCAAGGGAAATTCTCTCTTTTTTGGCATAAGAGAATAGTTCCAAAAATTTTTGGTTCAAAACTTTGTGACTCCACAGATCACTCCAAAGATGACAAGACTTTCCATTCTTAACTGAGACTTTTGTCAGGCCTTTGAACTTATCTAAAAGTTTTAAAATGTCTCTCCACCAAAAGAAGCCTGCTTTGGTGTCTCCTGGTAGTTTCCCATTCTCATAATATTTTTCCCAGATCAGAGAAACCCAAGGGACATTCTATTCAAAAACCTTTGCAAATGTTTGATAAGCAAGGCTTCATTCTGAGTTTTCAGGTTGAGGACTCCCAAGCCACCTTCTTCTTTTGACATGCACACCATTGGCCATGCTGCTTTAGGCTTTTGTTTGGCATTAATATCTGCTCCCCTCCAAAGACAAAGCTTTCTGAACTTATCCACTTGATCAATGACAGTCTACTGTAGAAGAAAGGTACTCAGGCAGAAAGATGGTAGAGCTAAAAAGATTGAATTTGTGACTTCCAGTCTAACAGCCTAGTTAAGATAAATCGAAGTTGTAGCTAATCTTCTCTCACAACTAGAAACCATTGGGGAAAAATCAACCACCCTGGGTTTAGTGAGACTCATAGGAAGTCCAAGATAGGTGAATGGGAGCTGGCCCACTTAACAATTAAATGATCTTGCCAAGTGCTAAAGTTTCTCCTAGTCGATATTAATGGGGAGCATGAGAGATTTAGAATAGTTGACCTTTAAACCAGTGGATCTCCAAAAGAGTGAAGAAGAGCTTTCAGTATCCAAAGCTAACGTTCACAAGCTTCCATTATGATCAAAGTGTCATCTGCATATTGCGCTATCGGGAAGTCATCTGTATGTCTTAAAGGAATCGGCAAATTCAGAAGCCCAATATTTTTAGCCTTGTTAAATATCGACTGAAGAAGATTAGCTGCAAGGACAAAAAGCAGTGGTGAAAGTGGGTCACCCTTTCTAACCCCTCTTGCAATGAATAACTTTTCTAGGATCTCCATTTAACAGGACTGAGGAAGTAGATAACTTTAAAATTGACTGAATCCATCCAATCCAATTCTGCCCAAAACCTTTTGCTTTTAAAATCTGGATTATAGCCTCATGCTCAATTTTATCAAATGCCTTTTCAAAGTCCAACTTCAAGATGATGAAATCCTTCCTTGACTTATGACATATGTGAATATATTCTAGGGCCCAAGCTAGACAATCCTAGATGGTTCTGGTTTTGATGAAACCATACTGATTGACATGAACCAATCTTCTTATACAGCTTTAAAGCTTATTTGCAAGGAGCTTGGTCAGGAACTTCAATGATTGTTTAGCAAAAAAATGGGCTTGTAATCCTGGACACTAGAAGGTCTATCCTTCTTAGAGATAAGCACAATGAATGAGCTATTAATGCTTCTGAGGCAGGCTTGTCCATAGAAGAACCCATCACACAGCCTGCAAAAGTCTTTTGCTACTATGGGCCAACACCTTTTTACAAATTCATTGGTGAAACCATTAGGGCTAGGAGATTTATTGTTGGGCAGCTCATTTATCAGCTTATCAATCTCTTCCTTAGGAATAGGGTCCTATAGGAAATCTAGATCAGTAGCTAGGTAAATCAAATCTTCAAGGTCAAAAAGCATATGATTGAATTTATAAGTTCCTAGTCTTTCCTTAAAGGCAGTCCAAAGGAGATGGGCTTTTTCTTCATGGCTTTGTACCAAAACACCTTATTCATTTTGTAAAGTGGCAATTGAATTTTTCCTGTTTCTGATAGTGGCATGAGCATGAAAGAATCTTGTTCCTGCATCACCCTCCTTAACCCACCTCATTTTTCCTCTTTGCTTCCAATAGGCTCTTTGTTGCTTTAATAGGAACACCAGTCTCTCAGCAATTAAAACCCTAAAATTCCATTCTGGAAGGGAAAGATCTCTGAATAACTGAATTGCCTCTAAAAAAGATAAGACCATTTTCAACTTTCCAATTGCCATTGACAAATTTGGCAAGGTGGCCTTCCAGGACCTTAAATCTTTCCTTAGATTTTTTAATTTTGCTGTTAGAGACTTTGTTGGGTCTAAAATGGTAACTTTAGTTTTTCAACCATTAATTGCCACTGAAAGGAATTCCTCTTGATTAAGCTAGAAGTTCTCAAAACGAAAGGTGGATCCCCTAGAGATGTTAGTGCTCATTTCTACTACACATGGCCAGTGATCAGAGGTCTCCATTACCAGAGTTTTGACTATAGTGTTTAGAAAGTTTTGAGCCTAAGCAGGGGAACTGAAGAACCAGTCTAGCCTCTCAAGAAGAGGGGGACAATGCTTATTTGTCAAGGAAAAGTGCCTTCCACGTAGAGGCAGTTCAAGCAACCCTAGCTTATTAATGGCTTCATTAAAAAGGAACATCTCAGTTGCATCAGCCCCTTCTCTATTCCTGTCCTCAGGTCTTCTAATGAGGTTGAAATCCCCAACAATCAACCAGTTAATGTCACTAGGCATAATAATCTGTCTGAACCACTATAAGAATGCCCTTTAGCCACTGGAAGTGCAGGGTGCATAAATTGTTGTTTACAGTCAAGAGTCATTTCTTAACTTGGAGGTAAATTCAATGGACAAGGCATATTCATTACTGAAGGAGAGCTAGCCTAAGAAAGCCAATTTTTTTCAGGCCACCAGGATTCCCCCTAATGCGCCGACCGAAGGTAGATACTCAAACGAATCAAAATGTCCTGGCAAAAGTTCCTTAGATATTCAGCATTGAAACTTTCTCTTTTTGTCTTTAGATAATCTCTTCTACTTTCAATAATCTTGTCCCTAATTGAATTTCATTTAAGGGTAGAATTAAGACCTCTAACATTCCAACTTAGAATCTTCTAGGATTTAAATTCATCATAACATAATTGCCAATTCCAAGAGAGAGTTTGACTGAAGAAGCAGTCAAACTAGGCTACCAAAGAGAAAAGCCAAATGCAAAAGTCATAGAGGAAAGCATCTAAGCATCCATGTACAAGGTGTAGCCACATGAAGGTCTAGTGAGTTGCACCCAAATTCATTACAAATAGATCCAAGCAAACCAAATAGTCCTGGTGCAAAATAGAAAGGCAAAAGGCAGAAGGCTTCCTCCCAGATAACTTAGTTCTTGTCATCTTCTTCTTCATCCTGCTCCCTGCTGTCATCTTTGGTTGATTTATTCTTCTTGTCCATTGGCTCAGCCCTCTTCTTGGACAGGAGGAGTTCTTCACTAATCTGATCCTTCGAGATATCACAGAAAGCCTTCCTAATCTTCACCACCGAGGTGGGGGAAATGGTTGGAATGTGGGAGGAACAACCAAGGCAGTTTCTGATCTTACAGGAAGCTGGTTTAAATTCTCCACTATTTGCTCTGACCGTATTACTACGTCTGACCATGGTGTCAACAATTGGTGTCCTTCTCAGCTCTGGACCTTTTCTTAAGAGGGGTCGGCTCCTCTTGTGCCTCCAAATTAAGCTCTGCCTCCTATACTGCTTGTTCCAAGACTTTGGTCCCCTCCAGTTCTAGGGTGAGTAGCGCACATGGGCTGTCTGAGGGCTTGTAGCTTAGGGTGATAGAGGCAAACCATTCCTTGTTATTTCCAAGCATACTGGGGAAGCTAGATTTCAGCAGTTTTTGGCCCATTCCTACTAGGCTGGGGCAACAAGGAGAGACTGAAAGAAGCCCATCCAGATGCTTGGCACATTTGCTCTAGAAGTGTTCCCATCATTGGCATTTGAAATTGGCGCCATCTAGGAGAGATGGACAGGAAGGTCTCTGGGTGGCTCAAAAAAGGTTTTTATTACCCCAATATGTAGGTTTTGATGAATAAAGTGACCATTATTGGCCTGACCCAAATGATCCTCTTGATCCAAATCCATCAGTTTAGCTGGGTGCTCTTCATCCATATCAACTAGATCCTCCTGGATCAGCTGGTGTTGCCTAGGGAGTCCTTCCATGCCTTGAGGGAACAAGAGCTACTCCTCAGGTTGGGCTTGAACATTATTGACAAGTGCTAGAAAATCCTAAGCCTAAGCACCCTGTAGGTTCTATTCCAAGTGGTCCTGTTCCATATCCTGAACATCCATCAGTTGCTCTTCCTCTTGGTGAATAAAGTTTTCAGCTAGCAAGAAGGCCTGGACCATCTGAAGATTGTCATCCACCTCCTTAATCAACAAGGGGGGGATAGGTTCAGGCTAAGGGGGGAACAACTGCTCCAGCTGTGGAGGGGCCAATTGCTCATCAACATTGGGGTGAGGAAGAGGATGAATAAGCACCTCCTGAGGATCAGATCCTACTCAAGGATTAGAGAGGGCTGATTCAGATCAATGGCATTTGCAACTGGTAAAACATCTAGCCAATCCTGCCATCCAACCTCCTACTGCTGCTCTTGCTGCTATAGTTGCTCTTGTTGTTGCTGCTCACCCATACCAGTCGGGCCAGCATTAATCAAGTTTTGTTGGTGAAAGCCTTGCTGCTGAACTTGTTGTCCCAAACCAAAGAAACCAAACTGTTGGACCCCCAGAATCTGCACTTGGTCAGGGATTAGATCTTCATCTGGTGGACCTCCACCCTGTAATTCCTCTGTAGAACCTTACACTGAATGGTCCAAGAACCCCCTCATGGCCCATAGAATCTGTTAGAGGAATGAACTATGGAATAGAATTTAAATCTTGGACCCTAGCCCAAACAAAGATCCTAGACAACTGGTCCTGATCACCCACCTAGTTAATCATCTTGCCAAAGGGAGCTATGGTGTCCTCAGTGTACTCATCATACCAATAATCCACATGAACCCCTAGCAACATCAATGTGACAACCCTATTGAAATGCACCCGGCGCCAGTTGCGCCCCTGGTTATGCCAAACAAAAGAGACCTCCACATCATCCAGTGGATGGGGGCTCTCTAGAACGAAAGACTCTCTATCCAAAGCTGAAGCAAACTTGACAAAGGCCTGACCCAAGTGTGTGCATTGAATACTAATGATTGCAACCTGCCTGGCGTCAAAGAACTCAAGAAGAACTTGCCTGACGACATTGAAGTGGAGCGGATTCTCTGGGAGAGGAGCGATGGTCATGATGACCAGGTTTTATTTCTTGGCTACGGCCTAGAGTGCACCACCGTCTGGGACATGAGTGGCCTGTTTGGAATCTCCATCCAATCTAGACCATGAGGCACAAACGGTGTGGGGTCTACGTGTTGGAATGCCATTGTGAGCTCAAGCTCACCAGGAGAAGGAGCATTGCTAAAAGATTCGGCAATGGGGTTTTCTTGGAGCTCTGAAGCGGGAGTGGTGTGCGAGACTGTAGCAGGGTGAAATGAAGACAGAGAAGACAAAGGACTGCCCAAGTGTAAAGCCAAACTGACGCCCTGGTCTATCACTGACTTATGGCCCCCTCCAAAACTGGGTCCAGCTGTCATCGGCCTTCTTGGAAGCTTCCAGGGAACAAGAATAGGTTCAGGCGGCGCATTGAGCGAGCGTCCGTGTGAGTGTTGACTGTTGTTAATGACTAAATTTACCCATCAACTAACTCTTGAAAGAGGCACATTCATGATCACCAACATAGACTTAGGGTTTACACTGACAGAATTCTATGAGTTTTGGTGAACCTTGTTTCTATAGGTACATATTAGAAAAGCTATAAAAAAGGACTGATATTATAGATTACAAGCACCTCAAATGATGAATTGGAATGCACCATTATGAAGAGCTTGTCGAGACGATCAAAACAAACATATCATTTGCCTTTTTTAGAGTTTCGGATGAAAAGATATCAATTCCACAGCGGGGGCTGCACTAGAAGACTCTAGAAGGCGCGAGAAGACACCACGACAAAGTGGACCGCGAACGGGCCTAGAGTGGGACTGGCTGGTCCCACCCCAGACCGGCCAGTCTGGCCCAACCTCTAAATGGGCCCAGCTTCGGTCCACATGCTCCATCGCCTTAGGGTTTCAATCTCAGCCATCCGCCAAAGTCGGTTTGATCCAAGGGCTCACGTTCATCCCACAGGGCTATAAAAGGAGGGCAGGACCCCCCCTAGGGCACCACATTATTATGGAGATATAGAGGCATCCCTCGAATGGATGACCTCTCATCTCTAGAGAATTAAGGCTAGACTTTCTAGTGTAGTAGATTAGTTCTAATTGAGAGTTAGGGAGAGCAGCGCTACGTCCAGGTTCCAGAGGAGTCTTCAGAGGAGTCATTAGAGTTCTGGTATCACTACACCATAGCTCATCGTTCCTCACATGATGACCTTGTAATGTTCTCATTCATCCTATAATTTTTTTTTGCTTCTAATTTAATGTTGTTTGTATTAATTCATATAATACTCAAACATCTATCATTTGCTTCAGATTGGTGAAGAAGTCTTACTATATCCATGCATGAAACTTGTTCAACCTCCGGCAAAGGGAGTTGTTATTTATGTTAATCCTAAAACTGTGCTAGCAGGACAAGCTCTTGGAAAGCAATTTTGTGAAGTTGTTGTTAAGGTTATGATGAAAAGAGATGCAATCTTGCCTCGCCCTTATGCTAGTGTGGAAGTGATGACTGATGCAAAGCAGCGGGGAATTGCATGGCCATATAATTGGGTAACAAGGAACATATATTCTTGTTTCTTTCATATGTGATAAGTGACCATAGATTTTCTACTTAGTGATGTTTCTAACAGCTGAGGAAATGCATGACATCAAAATCAAAATCAGCCCATGATACAGGTATTCAATTCTAAATATTGTAGGACAAAATTTGAGAATATTGATTGATAAGTCAACATGTTCACAACTTAATTAAAACTACTGCTGCTTGGAGTAACTCTGAATGCTATACCTTTCAGTTTTTGCTACATATAGTTCCACGATGATGACTCTAAATGCTCAATTCTTTGCTGCTTTGAATGATACTAACCTGCATTAAAAAATTGGTAATTAGAATAGCTAGAGGTGATGTGAATGTTTGTACTGATAATATCTTAAAAATAGAAGTGATGTGAATGTCTAGACTAAACTTGTTGATTGGATTACCTCTTTTGAGCTATTCTTTTCACAAGTTTCTAGTTGTATTATTGATGGATGTATTCTTCTCTTTTCAGGTGGGAGCTAATAGCTAGATGTAGCCTGATGCATCTAGGAAGCAGTTAGATCAAAGTGCGCATGGCAAATATATATTTTAGACATCCTAACTAGAGATGAATGTTTTTGTAAAGACTTCCTAGTGATCATTCATTTTGCAAAGAGTGCATGCAAGCCATGTGAGATGTGCACTGTGCAATGCAAACATCTCGAGCTATATGCATTTTCTACCATGTTGGCCAAACTGCCATGATCTAACTTGTTTGGATTAGAGTTGTGTCCAAACTGGACCAAAGCTTATTGCTATAATATATTTGTGAAATATGATGACCTTATGTGTACTGAGTGTATTGTCTAAAATGGAAATTTTGATTGTATGGTTCATTGATTGTACAGTCCATGTATAAATAAATTATATTATTTGGTTGTGTTCTTGTATGCATTGCGTTAGACTGTTGGTCGCTATAACTATTTACAGGCCGGTATAAGTTTACAGAAGGCGTTAGACCGTCGGTCGGTATAAGTGTATCGTACCATCAAACGGTCGGTCGCTATAGATGGGTCGGTCGGTATAAATCTATTGCGACGCAACTATCAGCGACATAAAGGGTTAGTCGGTATAAATCTATAGCGACCTACAGTTGGTCGGTATAGCGACTTATAGCGACCGACCGTAGGGCGCTATAGATAGGTTGTGGTGTAGTGTATATCTTTGTATGTATTCTTGTAAGACTTATGCTTTAATATATTTCATCTTCTCTATTTACTTTTATGCATTACATTTGATTGGTTAGTATAGTTGTGACTAGAGTAGTAATTCATAATATAGACATGGCGTCTAGACTATAGGTTACCTAAGATTGCACCTAGTCCAATATATAGTTGTGGTAGCCCCAGGTGGTGACAGCCCTGACGGCCAACGTATTCCACCATGTTAGCAGGGGCGGACCTACAAGGTATGCCGCATATGCCGCGGCATACCCTGCGATCGAGCTGTGTACAGTAACAAGAACTTGGTCAATCGCACATTCGCACGTATGGAGTCATCGCCTGGATTTACTCGCTTGCTTCGCAGTCACCCTCGCCCAGAGTATTGGGCCTTGGCCTTCAGCCAGCGGTCATGGCAGGCCAGGAGCATCGTCACGTGGAGGCGGAGCCTTCAAGCCATGACGTCGAGGCTGGAGACTTGCAGTAATAATCTTGGATCTCTTTCTCTTAAAACAAACCTTGCATAGGAATCTCGATCTCTCTTTAGTCATTACTAATCATGCAACAATCCCTCATGCCTGCATTAGGCCCGTGAGATCCATTATTTGCAATTGCCTAGCTTTTGCCATCCAAAGATCAACATCGATACGTGAGTTTGAGTTATATTTATATTGTAGTTTATCAACTTTATTATTTAATATTTAATCTTAAAATTAAGTACATGTTGTCATATTATTTATTGCTTATGTACCGAATTAAGTTGCATTTTTTTGTAATTATATCTTTATTGTAATTTAAGATTTATTGTGCTGTTTAATATTAATATATATACTGAATTGTGGAGAATTTTTATTGTACTTTCTTGAATCGTTAAATGGTTTTCACCGATTTAGATATGAAAATTTTAACAAGGCATACCCTATGCAAAAATCCTAGGCCCGCCACTGCATGTTAGGGTTGGTGTTTGTAGGACCGTAGTTAGAGCTTCTTAGTCCCTTCACACCCGTTTCCATGACTAGTGTTCTGATGTCCTGAAGTGCTATTGTGTGATTGATTTACCTTCCATAAATTAGTTATTATAGAACCTAAGTAATAGAGAAGTATTTAGGAACCTTGAACTCTCCCGTTGTCCTCTCACTTTGGCTATCTACTCTTTTATTATAGAATTCTCACGTGTGTGTCAAATATGTTTAATTCCTATCATCTATCATTTACCCCTACTTTAGTCTAGTTGGTGTATTAGTTAGTAGATACATGATGGTGAACTATTGTTGATGGCCAATATTGTATAAATTTAATCGTCAACTAGCCATGAAAAGGATGCGAATGTGATCACCAAAGTAGACATAGGGTTTACACTGACCGAATTCCATGAGTTTTGGTGTTTCACTATTTATGCAGGCGTAAACCAGAAAAGGTGCAAATATACAAGCTTATCGGAACAAGAAAATAGAAAACGGACTCCACGGCTACACAGGAAGGTTCCAGAAGAGACGAGAAGGAACTACGCCGAGCTCGGGGCCCGAAGGCCACCAGGTGGGACCGGCCGGTCCCACACTAGACCGGCCGGTCTGGCCTGGCCCATGGTCGGGTCCTAGTTCGCCCGGTTCGCTCCACCGCCTTTGAGGATCAATCCTAGCCGCCCGTCAATGTCGGTTTGATCCGATGGCTCACGATCAACGCCTAGGGCTATAAAAGGAGAGGCACCCCCCTGGGGGAGAGCCTCCATTCATTCATTCTCATTTAGAAGTCCAATCATCTTCCAGAAACCCTAATCAGAGCTCCTTAGCTAGGGCCTAGATAGCTAGCTTAGAACTAGAGGGAGGCAAACATAGGCTTGGACTCCGGAGCCATCAAGAGCTTGGATTTGGTATAGTTCTTACCTCCTCTCGCCTTTGTTCTCTTTCATTGTATAGTTATATGATTGCTACAATTGAATTGATGAATTCTTATTTACTTATATTTATAGTTATTACGTTCTTTGTCTATTGTGGTTACATGCTTAGTATAGCTAGATTAATATTATATTTATCCATAGGTTCGTATAGCGCTCATCTAATCGATCGTTGGGTGAGTGATAAATATTATGTAAGCGTGGTGCTTATACGTTGTTTATCTGTGAATGCACCCTATAGGCTGGGTTTGGTAGATCACGGGTGTGACATTCCTGTTGAGTCCTATGTAGTCTGAACCCCATTTATGGGCACAATAGGGCTTGTATACAACGGAAGGGTAAGCTATGTTTTTAAACCTCCTTAGTATGTCCACTATGAATAAATGTAATGCTAACCTTAGCCATGATTATTAGGTGTATTGCACTAACCATAATATACTTTGACATGTAGCTAGGAATAACTCAAGAATATCTCTTGATGTTCTACTAGCAACCCTAATGATATAGCTAGGAGTCTTTATCTGTTTATGCTGATGATTATACACTTATCTTATCATTTATCTTATGACTTACTCCTACATTGAGTGGCGAGGATATGGTTATGCCTACTCATTACACTCTAGGTCAACACACTTCCTTTACACAGCCATGTAGACCTTCCTTTGGGAAAATATAAATGACAACCCATAATACTCCAGGTAAAATGTTACAATGGTATTTGATCTGTGTGCTTGCGGATACATTTCTATATTCTAGATGATGGTATAATTTAATACCATACCTCTTGGTGTTATGATGGGGATGACAACTTGGCATTCTAGTGGTGGTGCGCTACTCTAGCATTTTTGGTGTCATTATTAGAGATAACATTAAGAGGTATCAATAAGCATTTTTAGCACCGTTGCCGGGAAGGCAATTGACAATTCAAAAGGATAGCAATAGACCTAACAAACTAATAAGATAGAGGAAACCATAGACCCCTACTCAATGCAGGCTTACCTATGTGTTTTCTACCTTTGTAAAATCTTATGCAGGGTAATGAATGAGTGGTTTTGATCTGCCAGATAACTACGTTGAAAATCCAGAGAAACTCTTTAAAAGAAAAAAATTCTAGCAAGTGAGGGACATCTTTGAATCTCTATCAAGGACACCCACTACTGAGGTTCGTTCTTTGGAGGAGCAAGCTCCTATAAGAGAAGAAGAAGAGCAACAAGAGGGCAACTTAGCACTGCGTGAGTTCTCTGCTCCAAACACCAACAACATCTGCATTGGACCTAACGTTGAAGTTGAGGAGAATGGATTTGAGCTCAAGCCAGCTCTTATCACCATGGTGCAAGCCAACCTGTTCTGTGCGAAAGCACATGAAGATACAAGTGCTCATCTCCAACATTTCTTGGAGATTTGTAGCACTTTCAAGCTAAAGGATGTACCAAAGGATACCGTGCTGCTACGTCTATTCCCATTCTCACTGTTGGGAAAGGCAAAGCAATGGTTCTACGCCAACAAAGACAATCATACTACTTAGGACAAGTGCTCCACAGCATTTCTAGCAAGATTCTTTTCTATGGGCAAGATGAGTGCCCTAAGGGGAAAGATCTCGAGTTTCCAGCAACAACATGATGAGTCAGTCCCAGAGGCCTCAGAATGATTCCAAGATTACATAACTGTATGTCCTCATCATGGGATGGAGAATTGGCTCCTGATGCAAACTTTCTGCCAAAATAGATCTGTTCATAAAGAAGCTGGAAGATAAGACGAGCTAGAGACAAGATGTCATGCGCATTAATGATGCATGCATGACTTGTGAAGTGTGTGGCAATATGGGACACTCAGGCAACAGCTGTCCTGAGACCCGTGAGGACGTGAACTTCATCAACAACAACAACAACAACAATTATCGTTCTCAGAATCAAGGCTAGAACCAGCAAAGGCCTAACTACCAAGGTAACTTCCAAGATAACTTTCAAGGCAATAATTATAATAACTATGCTCAACTGCCTTTGAGAGAAGTGATCTCCAACCAAAATAAATTGTGGAGACTTTATCTAGGAAGGTAGCATCCAATGATAAAATGCTAGAGAATATAAACATTAAAATGGATAGCTTTACCTCTGTTTTGTTAAGAACCAAATTAGCTTTAATAAAATGATAGAACAACAATTAGCTCACCTTTGTGGCGGCATTTCCCACCAACCAACGAAGGTAAGATTCTAGGGCAAACTCTAGAGCCTGAGACCACAAATCTTGTTGATGTGTATGCAGGTTACTACGTTGAAGCATCATCAGGATGGAAGGATGACTCCATGCCACCCAAGAGGGGAGATCCAGGGAGACCTGTGATTCCCAGCTCTATTGGGCAGCATGACTTTCCAGAAGTCGTCTGCGATCTAGGCGCCAGTCTCAACATCATGCCTAAGGTATTTTTTGACCAAGTCTTTCCATGGGCATCTTTGTTGTACACAGATATGTGTTTACAGCTTACAGACCAGACGATCAAGTACCCCAAGGGAATCTTAGATGACGTGTGCATACGAATCGGGAAATCATGTCCCTGTAGACTTTGTAGTCCTGGATACCGACAAAGATCCCAAGAGTCCTATCATTCTTGGCCGACCATTCCTGAGCACTGCAAAGGCTGTCATCTACACGGACAGTGCCAAGATTTGTTTCACTACCAAGGACAATAAAGAGAAGTTCAGCTTCAAGAACAAGATCCTTGAAGCTCCTATAGATCCAAGAGGAAATTACTTCCCAGTCAAGCCAACAAATGAAGGAACCAAGAGGAATTTAAATGGGAAGAAGAAGAACAAGAACAGAAGACAAGTGAGAAAGCAAGTCCAAATAGTCAAAGCTGTTGAGTACAAGCATGACCACCTCCTAGCTTCACCATTCTTAATTAAGAAGGAGGATCCAGGCATGCCGACCATTGATTGCACTATTGGACAGTGCTCATTCTACAACGCCTTCTGCGACACTGGATCAGCTGTCAATATAATGTTCAAAAAGATATATGATTTATTATTCGATACACCATTGTACCCTACCTATATGCAGCTGCAGCTGGCGGACAACACGATGAGATTTACAGAGGGAGTAGCGAGAGATATCATGGTCAAGATCCAGGACCACTACGTCCTGACCGACTTCATGATACTGGACATGGGAGAAGACGATGAGACGCCCATCATACTTGGAAGGCCGTTCCTCAGCACCACCAACGCGATCATCTACAATGGATCAGGCCAAGTCCACTTCCAATTCCCAGGAGAAAAGGTACGTTGTTACTTTAAAGATTATAACTCTCCTGGATTAGCAGCTTTTATCCAGTCCAAGAGGAGACGTCAGCGCCGGAGGAATCGCTCTCAAAAGAGCACTGTTCAGGAGGAGGAAATCAAGGAAGAACCTACAGCACTAAAGACACAGCCTATGAAGGTATGGAAAGAAAAGGTAACCTCTTCAACTGAGTCATCATCACCAGGAGGTCCAACATTGGGGTCCCCATCCTCGGGATCCGATGAAGCACCCCTGGAGTGAAGAAGACTAGAAGTCTTGTCCGGAGGACTTTAAACTCTGCACCCTTGCCATAAGGTAACAACGGTAGTTATCCATTTACTTTCGTGCACTTTTTAGTTCATATTTAGTTTTTGTCATCTTTATAGAAAATCACAAAAATATTTAGAAAACCTTAAAGCCCCATGTGACATCCCTAAAGTGCAAGCTACAAGAGTGTTCACCGTGGTGGCATAAAAATAAAATAAAAATTAGAGTTCATATTTTCATTTTTTAATAAAAGAAAAAAAATCCAAAAATAATCATTGAGTATCCTGCCACTTTGAATGCACCGTAATAACTTTCGAAGCTTCTCACAACAACTAATCCTCGAACGGCTAACCACTAACTATTTATCCTAATCCGTTCCACGAGTTTTGGTGTTTTATGAGATGTTTACTGCAGGATAACTCTGAGAGCCAGTCCACCTAGGGACCATCATTTTCATCACTTAAAGCACACCTTCTTGCACACAGCTAACCACTGTGTGAAGGAAGCAACTTCTTGTTGGATGAGATGAAGATTCTTGGCTACACCAGCTCTCACAAGCATGAGCTCCATAGAGAGGATTACTCAGCTTCAATGCTCAACCACGACAACAACCAGCTTGGAGAAAGGCATCCCCTAGGTACCCAGGTAAGTGTACCTATGCGATTATCGAGTCAGTCATAAAATGAAAAAAATACCAAAAATATGTGAGCACATGAAGGTTCACCATAGTATCTAAGAAAACCTAAAAATACCAAAAATATATGGGCACATGAAGATCCATGCTTTTTAAGAGTCCTTAGAGTCTTTTGAGTTTTATAGTTTGAGTCTTTAAAAAATGAAAAACCAAATAAAAAAGTTTGTCTATCTAGAGTCAATAAAAAGGAAGCTCTTGAATGATTGAATTGAAATAATGATAAGCTGCTCTGTTACAACACCTCTGAAATGCCTAGAGCTTAGACAAGAGTTTTCTCGAGTTTTAGCTTCAACTGTTTTGACATGAGAATTTGCTATGAGCCTAAAACTTGTGGGTTGCATACGCTTGAACTAAGTCTAGGTACCTGATTTATATGATTGAGAAAGTCTGAGCTGCTATCTATCGGGTTCTAAGTGACACTAGAGTTGTGGAGATTTATCTTTGAAAAATATAAAAACATGATGAGTTCCTATATGACAAAGCTTACATTCCCACCAGAGCCAAACATGATAAGATAGGCTAGTTAAACTTCCACATAAATGCTACTTGTCTTGCATTGAGTTTTATCAATCTTTGTGACCCTGGTGAGAGATTTGTCATGTTCTTGAATCAAGATCCACTTCATATGCACTACTCTACACTGGAGTAGGTGCAACAACATGCCATTCCACCTACATCCATTCCAAAAATGTTTTTCTCCTACTTTGGAAGAGAACACCAAAAATATTCCATTAGGTTAGCCACCCAATAATGCTCCATGTTCCTATGAATATCTCTCTAAATCCATCAATGCTAAAAGGAGTGTTATGAGCTATGCAAAAAGATATTCAAAAAAGAGAGAGAAAAAGAGAGAAGAGGGAGAAGAAAGAAAGATGGACAAGTGTCCCAATGCAAAACAATGGGTACTCAGATGCCCAACTCCCTAAAAAAAGAGATAGCTCGTAACCTCTGGCCAGTCTTCAATATTTCAACTGAGAGAGAACATTCAAGGAGCTAAGTAGAATTAGGTTCCACCATATATCCACCATATCCATGCACCTATACATCTTGATTTGACTACATGACTTGTTTCTTCATGGATCCATTGTTTGACTCAACAACATATGCATTGCAAGTTTGCTCTTTCAGTTTTCTCCTTACCTATGAGTTCCACATAAGCTTTAGTTATAGGATGAAAAGAAAGACAACCATCATCACTGCCTTGGTGAGAATCCACAAATACCACATATATTCAGAGACTTAAGAGTGTCATACTTGGGAAGCTCTGAGTTTTATTTAAAAACCTCTAAAAACTCCAGAATGATAGTTGATCAAAGAACTTGAGAGATAGTGCTTAGATGGGACCATTCTGTCTTCAAGTGCTCAAGAACAAAGGAAGAGCTAATACGCCCCATAGTCTAAGGTAATATGGGTAAGTTTGAAAGTCAACTCAGTTATTGCATAAATTTAGAGGAGAATTTCTGTCTAACTGTAGGTATATCTAGAGAGAGTTGCTCCGAGATGGCTGCAGTGCTTAAACATACACATATTCTCAATAACTTTTCTAAGTTTTCTTTGCTAAGGGACTAGCAAAGGTTAAGCTTGGGGGAGTTGTTGACGGCCACTATTGTATAAATTTATCCGTCAACAAGCTATAAAAAGGATGCAAATATGATCACCAAAGTAGACATAGGGTTTACACTGACCAAATTCCACGAGTTTTGGTGTTTCACTATTTATGCAGGCGTAAACCGAGAAAAGGCGCAAACATACAAGCTTATCGAAACAAGAAAACGGAAAAACAGACTCCACGGCTACACAGAAGGTTCCGAAGAGACGAGAAGGAACCACGCCGAGCCGGGGGGGCCGAGGCCCACCGGATGGGACCGGTCGGTCCCACCCCTGCACCGGCCGGTCCGGCACGCCCCCTCGGGTCCCGGTTCGCTCCACCGCCTTTGAGGATCAATCCTAGCCGCCCGTCAATGTCGGTTTGATCCGATGGCTCACGATCAACGTCTAGGGCTATAAAAGGAGAGGCACCCCCCTAGGGGGAGAGCCCCCATTCATTCATTCTCATTCAGAAGTCCGATCATCAGCCAGAAACCCTAATCAGAGCTCCTTAGCTAGGGTCTAGATAGCTAGCTTAGAACTAGAGGGAGGCAAGCGCAGGCTTGGATTCTGGAGCCATCAAGAGCTTGGATTTGGTATAGTTCTTACCTCCTCTCGCCTTTGTTCTCTTTCATTATATAGTTATATGATTGCTACAATTGAATTGATAAATTCTTATTTACTTATTTTTATAGTTATTATGTTCTTTGTCTATTGTGGTTACATGCTTAGTATAGCTAGATTAACATTATATTTATCCATAGGTTCGTATAGCACTCATCTAATCGATCGTTGGGTGAGTGATAAATATTGTGTAAGCGTGGTGCTTATACATTGTTTATCTATGAATGCACCCTATAGGCTGGGTTTGATAGATCGTGGGTGTGACATTCCTGTTGAGTCCTATGTAGTCCAAACCCTATTTATAGGCACAGTAGGGCTTGTATACGACGGAAGGATGAGCTATGTTCTCAAACCTCCTTAGTATGTCCACTATGAATAAATGTAATGCTAAGCTTAGCCATGATTACTAGGTGTATTGCACTAACCATAATATACTTTGACATGTAGCTAGGAATAACCTAGGAATATCTCTTGATGTTCTACTAGCAACCCTAATGATATAGTTAGGAGTCTCTATCTGTTTATGCTGATGATTATACACTTATCTTATCATTTATCTTGTGACTTACCCCTGCATTGAGTGGCGAGAACATGGTTATGCCTACTCATTACACTCTAGGTCAACACACTTCCTTTACATAGCCATGTAGACCTTCCTTTGGGAAAATATAAATGGCAACCCGTCATACTCTGGGTAAAATGCTACAATGGTATTTGATCTGTGTGCTTGCGGATATATTTCTATATTCTAGATGGTGGCATAATTTAATACCACACCTCTTGGTGTTATACTAGGGATGACAACTTGGCATTCTAGTGGCGGTGCGCTACTCTAGCATTTTTGCGCTTTGTTATTAGAGATAATATTACGAGGTGTCAACAACTATCAATGTCTTTATCTATTGTTTCCTAGTGGTAAAATAAAGAACGATATCTAGAATACTCTTGGTAAAATGCTACAATGGTTTTCTATACGCTTGCAGAATCTTTTATATTTTAATTTACATAAGAAATACCAACAAGCATTTTTGGCGCCGTTCTTTGGGGAAACAATTTGTGTAAAGATTTTAATATTGATCTTGATATCTACTAACCTGGTTTACCACTAGCTTTAGTAGGATTACCCATGTGTTTGTTGAGTTGTGGAATAAGCGAGGAAATCAATTATTCAATCTTACGGCGATATTTCACAAGAACAAGACAAGGAGAGATATTAAAGAATCTAGAGTGTCTGAATATTCATGATCCATCAACAATGGAGCCCTGCCATCTCACAGGTTCGTATAAACATATATTACATTGAAAATCTCTATAGTCACTTGGTCTGAGCATCTAAATTCATAACTAAACTTGTAGGGAAGAGTCAAATTCTCATTTTCCCTATAAGGGAACCAGAGTACATTTTCAAAGCCTCTAAAAAACAGCTTGAAAAGGTAACCAATGTCTATGTCAATACTGACAGAAGATGCTGCTTCTCCATATGTTTGGCAGGCTTTTTCTTTTACCATGTCATCTTCAGCATGATTGACTGAGGGAAGCCCAAATTATGAAGATCTACAGACACTATTTGATGCATGTACAACTGCAGCCACATCTGGACAAACCACCAAGGACCATTTACACAGTGTATTTCCCCATGTTGGTGCATTTGGACAGTGATCTTATGCATCATGTGATAGATAGTCCCTAAGAGATATTTGCCCAGGGGGATCAAGGTACCTGCAGCCAGCTCTTCAGCCATTACCATGTGATTCAGAGTTGGCTCATTTGATTTTCCACAAAAGATGAATCCGCACAGCCACATGTTCAAGAAAGCTTTATATTCTTTATCAAGCACAGTACCAGATGATTGGTAAGTGCTGATGTACTTCATCCATCCACCTCCTGACTTAACCACCCTTTGGTTGCTGCTACTCTTGTATTTGGAGGGGTATACTGGTGCTGTCACATTTAGTCCAGTCATCATGAAAATGTCAGCCAAAGTAAAAGACATTGGGCCATGACCAAAGATGAAGGCATTAGCAGCATCAGACCAGAAGTGGTGGCTGCTATCAGGATAGAGTCGTTCCGGGGCATCTCTGACAAGGATAACTCCAGACAGTGCTTAATGTCTTGAGCCTCCCAGTGACTGCTACTTTTTTCTAGCATCCTCCAGTTCCAATTTCGCCATCCGGCAATTGGAGGAAATGGCGAGGTCTTGAAAGTATTTGGCCACTGATTCGGTGAACTGATTTCGGATTTGAAAGGGATCCTCAGAGTCTCCTTCTCAATGAACTCGATTGGGTTGGGATCTCCCATCGGACCCAAAAAATATGAGTCAGGTTTCGCGGCATAAGGAATCAAAATCTCATTCTTATATTCCTTCAAAAGAGTAATGCAACCAGGGGAAGCGAATCAGAAGCAGTGAAAGGATCAATGGGGAGAGTGCCGAATACATAAAAGAGACAAGAAATTACCTATGGAACTCCATCCTGGGTCGCCATTAAGAACCAAAAGTGGGTTTGAATCAAGAACGGGGGATACAGATTTCGGATGGCGGCTGCATATTTGAACAGTGTTGACCTAGATGAGAAAGAGTTTGTGGTCAATTTTGGAATAAAATCACTTTTATCCTAAAATTGAGGGGGCATGTGTTAACACTAATTTTTGGTAAAGATCAAAAGGATGACAGGTGGGGCGGTTCGGCAAAGTCCATGAAAAGGCAGGGGTTCAGCGCATTCGGCAAATGCTTGTGCGGTCAGCTAACCTTGAGTTATTCGGTAAGTGTCCATGTGACCGACTCTGGGCGGTTCGGCAAGCAATCACGCGAGCGGCTATCTTTGAAGATGGTGGCTCTATTCGGGAAGCAAGGTGGCAAGGTGGAACCAACTTTGAAGAAAAGGGACATAACGATCAAGGATTCCGAAGAGGATAAAGATGGTGGCTTTCGTGCTTACCTTAATATTTTTGTAATCGTATTCGTTTAGGACTTATGTTTTGTCCAGGGTATAAATATAAACCCTCGACTATTATAAAAAGTATTCACAATCAAATCAATACAAGCGGCCCCATGCCAAGTTTTGAGTCTTTTCGTCGTGTCGTCGAGTTCTTCGAGAGGAGTCATCGATCCATCGACCTCCGTAAAATGTACCGCAACCTTGCTATCATGTCTAGTATCATGCGGTGGATTTAGATATTGATGCAAGTAGTCTTGTTTTCTCGATTGGATGGCCGTGCGGTAGGCGTCTACTTGATGATCAAGAAGTCTTTGCTTATGCTTTGCTTATCTCGACTAGATGGCCGTGCGGCAGGCGTCCGCTTGATGGCTTAGCGAAGCAAGATAGTTATCGGCTCTATTAGATTTGGCAAAGTCTAGTAGATTCATTAAGTTATCACATGTTGCATATATTTTGATGTTTTATTTATTTGTAACACTCTCTTGTCTAATCTAGATTGATTGTTTTTGGCTCTTTACTTTTATAGATCTATTTACTATATAGTGTCTTTATTCTCATGTCATGGTGATAAATAGATCATATGTTTACATAGCCAAATTAGATCAATCTAAGATTGTTACATGTTACGGGTTCTTGCACGTCAAGTACGTTTAGATTTTAATAAAGCTAAGTGTCGTGCGGTGGATACGAGTTTTATTTAGGTTTGATCGCGCTAGCATGTAAGTTTCTTCTTCATGGACCCCAAGTCGGCTAGTTTGCCGAGCTTGGTTACGACCTAATATCAATGATTAGTTTTACTTGTTCAAACATGTCTTCTCATGCATGCATGTTCGGCAATTAATGCTTTACGTGTTTCTTTTTCACATTAGCCGAATGAGTCATGTGCATGATTGGCAGATAGCTTCTATAGGCGTATGTCGTCGTAAGTGGCTTCGGGGGCCGTATATACGGAATATGCGGTCTCATCCGGCATGTTCCGATTTTGTATTTAATAATCTTTTGTCCCTTATCAGTTTTCAGGTCAAATTGACTGGCACGCTTCTGGATCTCCAAACCGTGCGGCTGTCCGATTGAAGCCACGCTTTTCGGCTTGCTGTGTGCTTTTCGTAGAGTCACTTTTTGTGTCAATAGCAACCTAATGCATATTTATTTATTTTTATTATTTCCTATGTAATACTAATGTAGGAAAGTAGATATGGTTAAGAGAAAATAAATCATGTAATGTAAGAGAGTAAATATGAATAACTACCGATGTTACCTCACGGCGAGGGTTCGATATTTTGAGTCCTCCGAACTGGACTCCTCCTTGCAGTAGTTCATTGATCGAGTACTTCGGTTTGCTTCTAAGGATGAGGGTTGAGGTGGTGTCTCCACTAGTGGCGTTTCCATTGGTGGTGCCACCTTCTTTCTTTCTTTTTTTTTAGCATCTCAAAGCCAATCTTATGTGCATCCTTATTACTAGTTTAGAACTCCTACTTATAGAATTTAGGGAATCTCCTCACTCTTTGCTTGAAGTGGGTTCTTTAAGATGTTACCTTTATTACTAGAGTATGATGACACCATGTAGTAAAGGATAGATGATTTTAAATGGTCTTTTTTCTTTCTTGCAGTTTGAGTTGATCAGTAGCATCTTATCTCATATGTTGTACTCCTTTCTCACTCTTCTAGACTTTTGTTTCTCATTATTTCTTCTCTGTAAGGGATTAGTAGACAACATATATCCGAAGAAATATACTATTTATTTAAAGTATGGATAGTGTTTGCCAAAGAGTTAAAGATTAATCTGTAGCTTATGTTTTAAATGATTCACCATTACTTCAAATTTTCCAACAAGGTTAGGGCAAAGATATAATTTTGAAGAATACCTCTAACCTTGATTTGATTCTATAAAATCTCCTAATGTGATTTAAACATTTTTATAGAGGAGAGAATAGTCTATAGATACAGCTAAATTCTTATACAAATATGCTTTGATGTTATAATGTTTAAGTAATATTCTAAAGCATACTTAGACTAAGGAAGTTCAAAAGACTAAAGATATTTATTCAAATAGAACCAAGAATATATAAGTGAACCAACAGAGAATTTTATTTATTTTAAGTTTTTGTAAATTAAGCATAAGGTATGAATAACCAAGACAATTAACAACGTGGTATAAGATATCAAATATAATTTAAAGTTACATGAAGCTTGGATAAACATACCTTATGTCTTGCAATGATTGGTCCACTATCATGGTAAAGTGTAGAAGGCGTTGAAGTGTTCTTTCATCTATTTTTTTCATCTTAGTCCTTTCTATACACTTATTCTCCTTTCTTCATTTTAAACCATGATCAGATATTTATTTTTTTTTCTGCATAAATATTAGTGGACACATACCCAAATGATTGCAACAAGTTTGGCATATGGGTTATGATCCATATAATTCATGCGAATTTTATCTATGCTAATGAAAGAATGGACTTTTAGGATTACTTTAGCATAGATTTCTTCTAACAAATGTTGTTGGTGGCTGCACTTTTATACGGTTCAAGGCAAAGGTAACTTGCGACAAAAGATTAAGTAAATAAACTTTGATACTTACTACTCTTCCATGAGTTGTCTTCCTTTTATGCAAAGTTATTGGACTTCATCATATGCCTTGATTCATCTCTAATGTGAGTTCATCTCTTGACTTACCCGAATTGAATTTAAGAGTTCACTGCATGGGTTAGTCCAACAAAATATCCAAAGTCTACTAAAATATACTTTCAGTTCAAAAATCAACCTAGACACCACGTCTAATTTGATTTAGGAAAACATTTTAACCTAAGCACCACGCTTAATTTAAAAGCTTTTTAGAAGTAAACTCAACGCACCTTATGATTTAAAAACTAAACTAGACACCATGTCTAATATAATTTAAGAAGATGGTTTAAACCAAGCACCATGCTTAATTTAAAAGGTGTATGAACATACTTCAAAACCTAAGCATACAATAGCAAACAAAGATAGCATAAAAGCACTTAGAGGTTTACTTAAATAGAGACGAAAGCATGATCACGTATGGTGAGGATATATATATTTCATTTTAAGTAGAGATAAAAGTGATATGCGTATGTGCAATGAACTAAACATGCTTTGTGGATTTGATATGAGATGGGGTAGATGCATGGATTATTCAAAGTAAACATGCGGTGGGAATGCAATAGGATAACTACTCATTAAATTTAAAGTCTATGAGCAAGACTTTCTCACCTTTCTTGATCATACTTACCATGAATCATAATGGTATTTATGATTAGCACAGCGTTTTTGTTGTCACACGTGATAAGATTTGAATTCTTATGATGACGATCTTTTCTCTAATCTACACAAGGTTAGAATAATATATATGTTTATACATACCTGTGAGATGGCAAGGTTCCAATGTTGATGGATCATGAATATTCAGGCACCCTGGATTCTTTAATATCTCCCTTGTCTTGTTCTTATGAAATATCACCATAAGGTTGAACAATTGATTTCCTGCTATTTCACAACTCAACAAACACGGGGGTAATCCTACTAAAGCTAGTGGCAGACTAGATTAGCGGATATCAAGATCAATATCAAAAATCTCCACGCCAAATGTTTCCCCGGCAACGGCGCCAAAAAATGCTTGTTCACATTTCTAACGTCGCTGCTAGAAATAGAGATAAATCCCTATCCCCGGCAACGGCGCCAAAAATGCTTGTTGGTATTTCTTATGCACAATAAAATTATAAAGGATTCCGCAAGCGCACAGAAAACCATTGTAGCATTTTACCGGGAGTATTCCAGATATCGTTATTTATATTTTACCACTAGAAAACATTGGTTAAAGATATTGATAGTTCACCATCATGTATCTACTAACTTAATACACTAACTAGACTAAAGTAGGGGGTAAATGATAGATGATAGGAATTATGTATATATGACACACACAGGAGAATTCTATGATAAAAGAGTAAATAGCTAAAGTAAGAGGACAACGGAAGAGCTCATGGTTTCTAAATACTTCTATATTACTTTGGTTCTATATAACTAATTCATGGTAAATAAAGCAATCACACAATAACACTTTGGAGCAACAGTACCTTTCCAACTCTCGAATAAGACTAGGAAGAAGGTAGTCGAGGAAGGCTGCCAAAAGCTCTACGAAATACCAAATCCGACGTGGTGGAATACGAAGACCTAAAGAGCTGTCACCTCTATAGGCTACAACAACTAACCGTAAGAGATGGGCGCAACCTCAGGTAAACCCTAGCCTAGACACCACGTCTACGCTAAAGAATACTACTCTAGTCATGATCTATAACTAGAGCATCTAATACAGACGGAGATCCCATGCTAAAGTATAACAACTATACTATCCAATTAAATACTAGGCATAAAAGTAAATAAAGAAGATAAAATATATTAAAGCATAAGTCTTACAAAAATAAATATAAAGACATACCAAAACTCTGATGACTCCCTGAAGACTTTTCCAGAACCCGAGCGTAGCTCCGCTCTCCCTAACTCTCGACTAGAATTAATCTACTACATTGGAAAGTCTAGCCCTAATTCTCTAAAGATGAGAGGTTATCCATTCGAGGGACGCCTCTACATCTCCATAATGTGGTGCCCTTAGGGAGGAGGGTCTGCCTCTTTATTTATAGTCCAGAGAAGCCTCCACCTCTTCTAGACAGACGATGTGGGACTAATTTGACTTCGGCAACAGTGGAGATGCAAACCCCAAGGCGTAGGAGGCCGTCCGTCGAAGTGGGCCACAAATGGGCTCCGGAGGGCGCCGGCCGGCCCTGGGGTGGGGCCGGGCGGCCCCACCCTGCAGCAGGTGGGCCCCACCTTAGTTGGTCGCCTTCCCGTGTCTTCTAGAGTCTTCTAGTGTTGGTTTCGGTAGAATTGATATCTTTTGACTCTGAACTCCGAATATAGCAAATGATATGTCCGTTTCGATCATCTCGACGAGCCCATCGTAATGGTGCAGTCCAATTCCCCATTTGAGATACTTTTATTCTGTGCAAAATTAGATATAACTGCAAAATGATCGAGAACAACACAACTCATAGAACTCGTTAGAATCAAACCCTATAACTATGCTTTATGGTTGATATCATATTAAATTGAGCAATAGTTGATGGTATAAAATAGGCATGAAGGACCATCAACAATCGCAAGGGAGGCGGTGAGGAGGCTTGTTGATGCTAGTATCGCACGAAACGATTATGACCTCTTTACTCTTTTTAGTTGTGAGATATGTATATAACAACTACATATGAGTCACATAAGCATAAAAAGAGGACCAATAAACATATCTGATTTTGTAATCCAGAGGAGATGAACAGGGGAGGAGCTGTCGGCATGGGAGGGGAAGGAGCATGGGAGGGAGGGAGCATACCTTGGGGACTTGGGGTGGTTGGCAGGGAGGGGTTCCAGTCGAGGATGAGCAGGACGGTGGCGGCGAGTCGACGACGAGCAGGACCGGCAGCGTGCGAGTTGGGACAAGCAGGAGAGGAGGAGGGACCAGTGGCACGCAAGTCGTGGACAAGCAGGAGATGAGCTTGGACGAGCAGGGGAGGAGAAGAGGAGGAGCAGGACCGGCGGGAGGAGGTCGTTCAGCGAGGAGGACCGACGGTGTGGACGAGGCGCTGGAATGAGCGAATGGCGCCGTGCTCCCTTCTACTCGCCCCTGGGTCTCGTGGGCACACGTAGGCCTGGCCAAGCGGGAAATCCTCCCGCGCTCCAATTTGGCGCGCCGAAATTGGCCGCCCTCATGCTCATGCTCATCTCGCACGCCTATGCGTCGCCTAGCGCTGCCTCTGCGGCACCTAGTGCTGCCTAGCGCCGTGATGCACGACTATGCCCCTAATCACGGCGACAGACTTCGCCCAACGACAAGACATGGGTAGTCGCCGAGTAGTTGCCGCCTAGCTGAACTTTGGGCGGCACCTGTGGGCGACTGCAGTGATGCGAGCTCGTGAATGGTTGTGATGTAGATGGAGTTCGACTTAGCTCCCGAGTGCCACGGCAAACACACGGAGGAGAGAGGTTTCTATCTTTGGAGTGTTTTTTGTGTTCACACGCAATTAATCCCAACAAGTGCTTGCTTCAAATTCCAACAAGTGCTGGTGAATACTACTCGGAGAACCCCTCAATTCTAGGAGAAATTACAGCCAGATCCAGCTCAGGGGTTGATTAGCGCACCCCCCATCCAACGGTACCTTCAGGCGCTAGCCAGACCACTTTAAACACACCACCGCAACTCAAAGTGGGGTACGGGAGTTCCCCAGGAAGGCCTCGCATAGCACCACGACGGGCAACATGTGAACCCTTGCTAGGGACATGTTTTGAGACGGAGCACGTAGAAGAGGAGCACGCTTTATTGGATTTTATTGGTACGGCTGCAACCAAAAAAACATATATAAAAACTAATTTTTTGCCATATAAAATTACACACCCACACATTTAAAGTTGACACCCACAAAGTTAAATGCACTCATTTTGGATTTGCTCCAGCTTCGCCACAGCCTCAAATCAACGCAACCACAAACAAACGCAAGACACCTTCCACCCTCAAGGCAGTCTCAATTGGAGTTTCATTGCTCAATTTTCAATCAATCTAGACTGAAAATGCACAAAAGTTTCATCCTTATGAAACTATCTACTCCCATAAAACTTTTAGCATATCTCTTCATTAACATAATGCTACATCAGCTTATTTAATGTCCATAAAACTACATAAAGCTTCCATTAAGATTGACCTCAGAAGTATTTCAATCTCTCGCTGATTCTATGGATCTATCATCACCAGACCTAGAGCTGGCCTCGACCGATCAAGCGACAGGTAGGGTTAGCTCACTAGTACATTATTTTTATTAGTGGTGGTTAAAAGTGATTAACCGTGGTGGTTTTTTCAACCGCCACCATGCATAGGTCATGGTAAATCATTGATTAAACGTGGCGGTTGGCATGACTGTCACGGTTAATCGATTTACCGTGGCGGTCAATTTAAAAATAAACCCAAAAATACTACAACCTTTAGGAATCAAACCCATGACCTCACGCTACACACCTCGACATATTACCACCACACCACTCAACCTTTCATATCCATATGTAATACACTCAATCTTTTATATCCATATGTAATACGTTATCTTTTTATATCAATATTTGGTAATCTTATATTGGATATTTTGGCTACTAAATGAACTTAAATGAAAAAACTTTTAACTATAAAGTTTTAAATCTTTTCAAGTATTACAACTTTGGTATAGATTGCATCTCCATCGGAGATAGTTTGAAAAATTCAAAAAATTTAGTTTTAAAACATATAAATTCCAAACGCATATTTGAGACACTAGAATATTTTAAATAAAAAGGTTGTCAATATCAAAGTTGTAGATCGGGTCGTCCACTAGAACTTTGGTATTAATTGTGAGAATATTTGAAATCGTTTAGGTAATGGAAAAATTAAATTTCAAACTCTATAACCTTCAAGTATATATTTGGGACACTAAACATCTTGAATTAAAAAATTGTCAACTACAAAGTTGTAGATTATATTGAATACTATAACTTTTGTATAGACTATGTCAATATTTGAGGTCATTTGATAATTTTAAATTTTAAATTTCAAAATTTGCACACTTAGAACTATATTTTGGGATCCTAAACAGTTTCAATTCAAAAACTTTTCAACTATGAAGTTGTAGATCTTGTCGAGGGCTACAATTTTGATATAAAGTTTTTATCCGATTTCATATAAAAAAGTTATGAATTATCTTTCTATTTTTAACCATTAATCATGACGGTTGCTTTTAAGGCAACCGCCATGGTTAATCTATGATTTTCCGTGGCGGTTGTCTTAAGGCAACCGCGGTTAATCGTTTTACCGTAATGATTATCACTACAACAATAATTTTAAAGGAGGCGGGCAAAATGGCTTTACCGAGGTGGGCATGCCAACCGCCTCGGAGCAAGGGTCACAGTTAATCGTGGCCTTAACCGAGGCGGTTGGGGCGCCCGCCTCGATAAATCATTTTAAAAAATAAAAAACAAAAGCCCACCGGCGAGCCCATGGCCAGCCCACCGACGAGCCCGCCTTGCTTTCGGTGCTGCCCTAGCGCCGCCCCGCCGCCCGCGTCCCCCGCGCCGCCGCCCCGATCCCGCGTCCCCCGTCCCCGCCGCCGTCAACGGATCCGGCGTCCTCGGCGCCACCGCCACTGGATCCGGCGTCCCACACGCCCGCCTCCACCGGATCCGGCGTCCCCCACCCGCCCCGCTGCATCCGGATCCGGCGTCCCCGTCGTCGCCACCGGATCCGGACCCGGGGATGCCATCACCGATGAGAGGAAAGGGAGGAAGGTGAACGGAGAAGGAGGAGCATCGCCGTGCGCTCGAGGAGGAGCTTCGGTGGAGGCCGGATCTCGTCGGAGGAGGTCGGATCTCGCCGCTGCCACCACCTCGGGCCGGATCTCGTCGCCGCCACCTCCCACGACCGGATCTCGTCGGCCGCCTCCTACGCCGCGCCCAGGCCTTTGCCGGGCCTGCCTCGGCCCCTGCGGCCTTCGGCGGCTCGGTGGAAGCGCCCGGCCGCCGCCGCCGCCCTGCCTCGGCTGTGGGAGGAGCTTGGGGAGAGAAGCCGGTGCCGGGGGAGGGAAGGGGCCTGAGAGAGGAGGAGGGGAGGGACCGGCGTGTGACAGCCGAGAGAGAGGGAGCAGAGGAGAGCGCGCTGCCTGCGCTGCGTTTGGGCCAAGCAGAGTGGGAGAGAGGGATGAGAAATGAAACCCTAAGGCACGTTTATATACTACGAGCACTATATCGGGCCGGTTTGGGCTTTCTCATTGCTAGTGGGCTCGTCCACGATTAACCGAGACGGTTGTTTCCTGCCCACCTCGGTAAACAAAACGACCGCCTCGGTAAATATATTTTGTGAGGCGGTTGGCCGTGACCGCCTCAGTTAATAAAAAACGACCGCCTCGGTTAATCGAAGCATTAACCGAGGCGGTTGAAAATCATGCCCGCCTCGGAGGCCTATTTTCAAGTGTCTCCTAAAAGATTTTATGTAGTAGTGTATGATTGACCGCCATGGTAAATCAAAGCATTTTACGTGGTGGTTGGATTTTATGACCACCACGGTTAATAAAATGGCACCACCTCACAAAATCAATTCTGTACTAGTGGCGCTGCAAGGCCCCACTGACGATGGAGCGACAAAAGGACACGATATGCGTTAAGCCCCCACGTTCTACAGGATGACGTAAAGGGAGCCACGACCACCAGTGACATGCTGCTCAAAACTTAATAAATTTCTCAACGAAGACGAACTTTACACCAAAGTTATAGTACGTTTCAAAATCAACAACTTTATTGTTCAAGATTTTTAGATTTGAGATATTTGGATGTTCAAATATGCATCATAAGGTTTTAGTTAATACCAAAGGAGTCCATATACTCTATAATAACAATTAAGTGTTGTGGTTGTTTGTGATCTCGGATGGAGAAGCGACCAAAACAAAGTTCGTAGGTTTTGAAAAATTATAGAACTTTATAGCTCATAATTTTTTATTTGAAGTCATGTTGATGCTGAAATATTTTATTCACAAGATTTTATACAAGTTCATACCAAAGGAGTCCATATAGTCTATAATCACAAGTGGGTGTGTAGTGATATTTAAGGATCTCGAAATGAAAAGGCAAACAAAATAAAAGTGTTGATCTTGAAAGGTTATGCAACTTTTAGTCGATAAGCTTTTCATTTGAAATCATCTATCCAACAAAAATTACTTTTGTTGCCGTAAAAAACAGAAATTACGTTTGAATTCTCACATTTAAAATTTAAAATTTTCAAATGACCTCAAATGGAGAAATATCCAAAATAAAATTTGTAGATCTCAAAAATAATGTAATAACTTTGTAGCTAACAAAATTTTCGTTTGAAATCATCTACGGAAGGAAAATATTCGGTGAATTTTGTCACCTTCAAAATTCAAATTCTACAAACTACCTAAGATTGAGAAGTGACCAAAACTAAAGTTGTAGATCTTCAAAAGTTATAAAATTTTATAGTTGACAAATTTTTAATTTGAATTTATTGGGACCATAAAATGGCTACGATGAAAATTTCATTTAGACATAAGTATTTTATAGGTAAATTTGTTAGGGGACGGACGTGTGAAGCTAGAGGTACAAGGTTCTAGCGTCGGTGGCTGCGACACGAGCATTCTTTCCGTGGAAAATTGCATGAACTGTGACAGTGACGTGTGATAGCTCAGTGTGTTAGTCCTGGTATATTAAAAAAAATTTGCTATTTTTTGGACTACTTTTGGGGTTTCCTAAGAACCTCGTCACTACTGGTTTTTAGAGTTGGCAGTGACGAGCTCCTCTCAACACCATCGCTTTGGTTGTGTGAGTTCAATATCCGGCAATGATAGGGGATTTTTTTACCAGCAGTGATTATCTAATATAGAGTGATGGTTGGACATGATATTTTCCAGTAGCTATTGCATTGATCGATCCATCTCAACGCTACGTTTGCTGAAGGATAAAGTAACTAACAAATGAATAAAACAACCGGTGTTGGAAATGTAAAATGCAGCAAGTTAAACATCATAGATATGTGAATACCTGACATCTGTATCCATCACAACATTATTATTTGGCTTGAAAGCCTCAGGACATGTGATATTACAGGATCAAGCTATAGTTCTTGACATGTTTTTCGTACTTTCATCCATTGTGTACATTCCATCAACAATTAATTAAAAAATAGTAGCTATGGCAAACATTTGGGTTTGCACATGGCGCAGTTATTCTACACTCATTCATCGTCCTATGGCAAAATTCTGCCCGGCTTTGATCAGGGGCAGCAGTAGCATTTCATTAGATTAGGACTGAAGAAATCGCATCTCACCTCAGAGCAAAAAATCAAGGAAACCTTTGTCTCTTTTGATAATGTGGAGTTCACAACGGATGCGATATGATGATGACCTATGAATTTTTTTGTGTTTATCAGTATGAGTAGTATAAATCAAATGTAGCTATATTAAAATTAAATAAAACTTATAATGATAAGAATACTAGGTGGCCATGTATACATACACTGTGTTGGCGATGCTAATAAGGATCCAATGATCATGCTGAAAAGGATCATGGCCTTCACGCTTTTGTCCATCGTATTCGATCTAAATCGTACGGTACCAGAACTGAAATGTACCAATGGTTGGGCTGGACACGTGCATTCTACGGAACAAAGGCGCTCCTCGCCTCTATATATATGAGGTATAACCTGCAGAGTTGTATACAGTTGTAATTTTGTATAGCAAGTAATAAGCAGCGATAAATGATATTTTCACAACTGGCCATGCATTCTGCCTCCTACCCAAGCAGAGCACGCGCTAGTATATAATATAGCTAGTATATAATATAGAGCTGTAATTTTGCAGCACTAGTTATAAGCAGCGATAAACGACATTTACATCTTTCATAACATTACAAATTAACATTACAAATTAATTTTTTACAGCAGCACACAAACACATGCTATATAAAGTGAGATATGAATTATGATACTGCTTCCTCCCATCGCAAAGAAGTTCAAAACACCAGCTATCCAGCGTGCATGATGTCAGTGTGTCGAAAACATTAACTAGTAAATTTATCTAAATTACGTGTCTAGCTCGATGGCTTAACTCAAATAGACACAATAATATATACTGGTTCGGGTAGGAACAACCCTACGTCCAGTAGCATGTTGTTGAACAATGTGGTTGCAACAACACACATTGAAGAGCAATGTGGTTGCAACCTTCACTCACTTTTCTTATTAGAACGTGTGGGTAGTAGTGTAGTTATGCATTGCATCATTGGCATTTGCATTACATTGCACTGTATCATTTACAATTGCATTTTTGAAGTATATATGTTATTTTAAGAAATTCAAGTAACTTTTATATTGAAGTACTTATTATTACATTGATTTATCCAATATTATGCTATTTAACTTTGATGTTTAAAGAAACTATAATTTAAATAATTCAGCTAAGGTATGTTGACGGGGAACCTAGGGGTTTCTCACCAAAGACGATACGGAATAAACCCGTATGTATGATTAGAAAACCAAAAATAGCATCGAGTTTAGAACGATATCCTATAGTCTGACTAGGATATAAAAAGAACCCTGAGAGCAGCATCTGTTCTATAAAGGGGTGCTGAGGGTACCCCTAATAAAGAATCAGAACCAATACTCGCAATACGATCAACAACACCCCAACTAGACTAGGGTTATTACTCGAGATACTTAAGGGCCTGAACTAGTATAAAAGTCACTCTCATCACGCGCACCAACCACAAAGTTCCGTTAGATTCGACGAAACCCAAACAAAACTGTCCCAGGTACCACTACCGGATTTCCTTTCTTTGCCGAGTGCCCCATGCACTCGGCAAAGCCTATATTGCACTCAGCAAAGGCTTTGCCGAATATTGCACTCGGCAAAGGCCACTCGGCAAAGAATCCGTCGGCAAAGACGTCTTTGCCGAGTGTTTTTTTCGAGCACTCGGCAAAGGCTTTGCCGAGTGCCCGGCACTCGGCAAAGATCAAAATTAAAAAAAAAAAATAATAGCAAAAAAAATTTTTTAATCGGGGAGGGCCCCACCGACCAACACCCATTCTTCTCTATCTAGTAGGATTTTTTGTGCCATTTTTTGAGACTTTGCATCGAGTGGGATTCGAACTCATGACCTCTTCCTCGCGTGGAACCTCCTATACCACTACACTACACACTCACTTGTGTTCATACTCCATTTGGTTTCCCTAAATATTATACAAAATCAAGTGAAAATTGCTTATTTGAGACTCTAAATGAATTCAAATAAAAAACTTGTCAACTATAAAGTTTTATAACTTTTCGAGATCTATAATTTTTATTTAAGAAGTTTCTCCATCCGAGGTCATTTATAAAATTTAAATTTTAACTAATTCAGATACAATTTCACATGATAAGATAAATTCAAACGAAAAAGTTGTCAACTACAAAGTTTCATAACTTTTCGAGATCTATAACTTTCATTTTAGGTGTTTTCCCATCCGAGATACTTTTAAAAATTCAAATTTTAAATTTAAGAAATGTGACTCTTGTACTTTTCATTAGCAAAATTAATTCAAATTAAAATGTATTCAACTACAAAGTTGTATAATTTCACAACACCTACATCTTTCTTTTTGGTCATTTTATCATCCGACATAGTAGTAAAAATATTGTTCACAAATCTCATATATCTTTCTTGTACTTCCATAAACTACGAGAGAGATATGCGAGATTTGTAAATAGATTTAATTTTACTTTGTCAAATTATAAAATAGCCAAAATAAAAGTTGTAGATCTTGAAAAATTATACAACTTTGTAGTTGAAAATTTTTTCATTTAAATTAATTTACTGCTCTAAAATATACTCTAAAATGTGTCTTTGCCGAGTGTAAAAATAAAACACTTTCGGCAAAGACCTTCTTCGCCGAGAAAAAAAAAAAAAATAATACTCGGCAAAGACCTTACGTGCCGAGAGCCAAAAAAAGCACTCGGCAAAGAGTTCTTTGCCGAGTGTTTTTTTGGCACTCGGCTTTGCCGAGTGCCCAAAAAAAAACACTCGGCAAAGCAATTGACACTCGGCAAAGAGCCAGATTCTGGTAATGTACTCCCGTGACAAGCTATCAGTGATAAAATATCGACAGTTGGCGCGCCAGATAGGGGCTCTCGACTAATTCTTCCTCGAGAGCTTGGTGGACCTCGACATCAATGTGAGCTTCGCTAAAGGAATAACCTTCTCCTTTCGGTCATGGATCTGCGAAGCGGATCACAACGGACAACTCTAAAGTCGTCTTCTCAACGAGAAAGATGAGCTAGAAACAAAAATCTTAGAAGAAGTCGAATTCACTGAAAAGATGAAAGCGCTCTCAATCTCCGATTCTAGGGCGAAACAAAAAGAAGGCTACAAAACTAACTCTGAGAAAGCAAATTTTTTTCTAAAGATAGCAGATAACAATATAACTTTCTTTCCTTTCAAATTAAAGAACACAGCCAAGATCCTGGAGTACTGCTTTGAGAAGGACAAAGCAAAGATCCAGGACAATGTTGGCGGTCCTTAACTTCTAAACAAAACCCATAGGAGGACAATGATAAAGACTACTACAAATGGGCTCAAAAGCATGCAAGATATACATGAAAACACTACCTAAAATGAGCCCGAGTGGAGAAGGCCCAGTTACCCTACAAATTTGGGCCCAGATTAGAAGGAAAACAAGCCCAATGCCTCCCAGTTACCCTACAAATTCGGGCCCAGAATAGAAGGAAAACAAGCCCAATACCTAACCAAATCAACTCAACTCCACGAACACCCACCATGGCTCAAGTCTAGAACATGCCAGGAGATCACTAACCAAAATTGGGCCCAAAAGAGGCTAGCCATGGTGTGGCCGCAGCATGGTGCGCCCGCACCCCCACTGAGGCGGTTCTGGCCCATCTTTCATGAGGCGGTAGCAATCGACAGACCATAGTCGGTTTTGGTGGTTATTGCCTGGTTCAATGCACCTAGACACGGGTTTGGAGGTCGGTTTGGTGGCAAATATGTATGGAACCCCCTCCTCTCCACCTATAAAGAGAAGGCCTCACTCCCTCTCCCAAAATCATTCCAATGAAACAACCAAGAGGGGGTGACTAATTAGCGAATGTTCACTAGAAAAGGAACCAGCGAACGCTCCGACAAACCCACTCTCTTTCCCAAAATGGCAATTTATGTTCCCACCTGTTTCCATTTTTGGCAGGTACGCTGATTTTCTCTTTTCACGCGCTGGAAGCTACGATTTCTTTCTCTGTTCGCGTGCTTCTCTTTTTTGCTAGTGCTAACTCAGTATATTACAGTTTGAGAGGCTAATGTAGAGAAATAACTTAGACTGCAGAGTTATGTATCATTGTATTTCTTATTGCACCAGCCAGTAATGACACTTTAGGCTTCATAATCTTTTTCTTTCTCATTTTAGAAACTAATCATTCGGGAATATGGAAAAAGGGTTTAAAAAAAGGGTGGGTGGAGCAAAATAGAAACAACTTTTACACCTTGTATAACTAAACACAAACTAAGTTTCTATACTAGCATCTGTCATAAATAGTTCTTCATAACCTTTGTCATAAATAGTTCTTCATAACCTTTCTCCGCAAACACACAAACAAGCAGAAAAATATTCACTTAAAAACTAAAAAGCTAGATCTTGATTCTCGCTTATATACAAAACATTTTGTAGTACTTTGAATATCTTTGATTGGCACCATCACAGTCTCACTGGACAAAACTGAGTTTATGTGTTACAATAGGGCCTCTTAATTTAGTCCTGGTGTGTCTCTTCTTGGCTCCTGAAATTGAGAACAAAGAAAAAATGAAACTTTTCTTTGTGAAACTTAGACACATAAGTTAGTCTGTAAAAACTTATGTAAGTTACACGCTGAATTTGATATTCCTAAGTTATGCTCATTAGTTATTATATAAAATTTATAACAATAATCTTATATTCCTAAGTTATATTGCATAACTTATATTCGTAAGTTATGTTCATAAATTATTCTGCAAAATTTATGTAGATAAGTTATACCGAGAGAACATATATTAGTGAGTCACCAGACCCTTCTCAATGTCTCATTTTGATTGACTAACTACATGCACAATAATTTATTCTATTTAATACAATAATTAGTATTTTATAGTGCATTGCTGTAATTAGCAATCAATACTTTGAGAAGGCTCAAGCTGATAGTATCTATTACCTAGCCCCCTGTACAATATAAAAACATGCTTTTGCTTATGACTTCATATCAACTATTATACTTGTTTCTATGTGATGTAATCGCAACCTGAGACTATGTTCCTTCGCAAGCTGACAGCATTCTAGAAGAACTGCTTCCTGACTGCACTTTATTCTGAGATAGTGACCCTGCAGGTGTTGGGTAGGAACTTCCAAGCAAGTTCATAAATTGGGGGTACTAGGAAGGAATAAATAAACAAAGAGAAACATAAATTATTATTACACTTAAGCCTAGTATTAGCATCTTTAACAAGTAGTATTCGACATTATAAACCAATGGACTCAAGACATATTGTGGTACTGATTTCTAGTAACAAAGGCTTGGTTCCCCTTGTTAGTTTTGAGCCAAAGTGTGCCAAGATAAAAGCTTGCTCTTTGAAACTTGAGAAAAATGTTTCCTTTCCACATCCCTTATTACTAATCTTATCTTATCATAAGTGTGCCTTTTAAATTTGAACCAGGAATTATAATTAGAACCAGAGCATTTCTATCTAGCCAGCATGAAAGATATAGTGAGAATATACACAGAGATTAATCAATAAAGCATAAAAACTTCATCTACACACCTTGTTGAAGCATACCACTCATACAGTTGATCCTCGAATGTTGATAGTCCAACTTCCTGAGTTGCCACTTAAATTCATGTGAGATGCAATACTAGGCATAGACAGTCCTCCAGAGCTTATATTTCTCCCAAGATTGCTCCCACCTATAGTATTCCCAGAATTTGTTATTCGTGGACCTGAATTCCCTAAGACTGGAGAAGCTGCCAACCCTAGAGTAAAATTGTGGTTACCCACATTAACCAAGTTAGAGAATAAACCTTGTATTGAACCACCAATGTAGCATTCATGCTACTACTAAAACCAGGATTTTCCTCCAACATTAATACCTCCTCTATTGCTGATCCTAGAGTGCCCATGAGGAATCTAAATAGGGGGGTCAAGCAAAATGAGAACCAAAGCACAAAGATCCCACTCTGTGAACAAGAACAAGTTGTGGATGCCAAAGAAAAAAAACCTGAGACATGGAAGCTTGAAGATTATTTGAAGGGAACCAGCCACTGAAAATACCACCACCAGGTTGTTGAACCCTTGGAGACGGAATGCTTGCCATTGAATTGTTTCTAGGTGCTAATGAACCAGAGATATTTGCAAAATTAAGATTTCCATGAATGTGGTGTGAACCTTGCAAGCAAATTCAGAAGAGTTAACAATAAAAGTAGGGTAATGCTACATGCACCAATGGATTAACAAAATACTATAGTCTTCACCAACCTGAGTGATGAAAACCTAGATGCTCAAGCATATTCTAGACATGTATAATAGGGAATTGTCCCATCAATCAATGAAGAAAAAGAGAAGACTGGGGAGCTCACACCATGTGCTGAATCAGATTCTAGACATGGACTACATGAGCTGTTCAGCAAAGAAAAAGCATGTTTTGTTCAATGAACCTATGCTTTTGGAAGTGGATATTTTTGGACTGGATGATTATATTGTTCCCTCCCAGCATTACATTTTGCAGGTACTTGAAATGCAAAATATTTAAAATAAAAAATTATTTAAAATAATTTAGTTAGCAAAATATTCCATAGCTCTGCATAACAAGTTACTGAGGTAAGTCGGTTAGCAAGAAAACCAAACAAGTAACTTCTAAGTCACTGAAATAAACTAGTGAAGTAAGCTACATATATAACTATCTATGGGATATTTTCATACATACCACTACTAGCTGAAATACAAAATACTTAATATTAAAAATTATTTAAACTAAATTAGTTAGCAAAATATTATATAACTTTGCATACTGCATACCAAGTTACTGAGCTAAGTTAGTTAGCAAGAAAAAAATCAAACAACTTCTAGCTTACTAAAATAAGTTAGACTATCTAAGTTATAAGTTATAATTTAGAATGTCTAAGTTATAGAATGACTTAAAAAAACAATGAAACACAACTTATTATATGCAAAAAGTTATGCTATATAACTTATGTACATAAGTTATTCTACAAACTTAAGTACTCCCACAATTATTTTAAATTATACGATATTTTGGTTTTTCTAAATCCGTTTAGTTTATGTATCTAGACACAGCAAATCAATGTATTTATAAAATACCAAAACATTTTAGCAAAATCAATGTATTTACAAATATAAAATACCAAAACATAAAAGTTACACAACACAAGTTAGCAAAATAAGTTAGCAACATAACTTAGTAGAGTAAATTAGCAGAATAACTTATTTTTAGAAGTTAGCAGTATAACTTAATGGCTCAAGTTTAGTAGTAGAACTTTGTGTAACATATTGCTACAGTGTAAAGGAAGTCATCATCCTGGTACGACTTTTGTGCATGCGACTCAAAATTTGCTCTTAATTCTGTTTAGGATACCAATCATATTGTGCTATAATAGGGTGCAAATGAGGAAAAAAAAATTCTGAAACTTTAGCTAGGATTAATGTATCAACAGATAAAAGACATAAATGTTGACATTCAACTCTATTTTCTCAAAAAAAAAAAAAACTAATTCTTCCCCATTGTATATAACATACATGGAGGCAGTAACTAATAACCATATAAACTACGGTTATTGCCATTCTAAAATCACGATGGCCTACTGCTGCAGTCTAGCTGATCAGCTAATTTTGTTTCAGGGCAAAAGATGAACAGCAAAAAGCTAACAAGCAAAAGAATGAAGAATCTGGACTGTCAAATAGATTTCCAAATCTCACAGCTAACAAGAAAACTAAGCAAAATACTAAAACGACAAGAATATGAGTTCACTAAAAATAACAATGCGCATGGACAGACATGTTAATCTTCTGAAAAACTAGAGTTCATATTTGACAATGTGCATTGATCTGAGTAGTCTCAGAAAACTTTATAATTCACATACAGTTAATTAGCTAAGCACACTAGTCCAGCTTTGCAACTTGAGTTCACATATCCATGCGTGCTATCATCCTAATCAATAATATCATCTCACAAGCTCCTTGCTGATAGCTAAATAGAGAACCAAAAGAATACAGTCCCACCTGTTGGTCGCTGCACTGCTCGTAGGAGGCACAGTGATGGTCATCTAAGTGTCAACGATCAGCGTGAACTCCTACAGGACGTCATGAACCGACATGGAGTTGGGAACTTGTCCTCTATGAATTCCATTTACCATAACCATGCTTTAAGACAGGCACCTTACCCTCTGGGCTAATCTCCAGAAACCTAAAAAGAACAATTACAGTAGGTTAGATGTGAATTTGGCACTGTTTTCTGATCAAGTTGAGAAAGCATCCAAACAAGGTTTACTCGTAAAAAAAAGAGCCAAACATGAACATAGCTAAGAGCCATTTGGGGGGCATCACACAGGGACCCGAAAAGAAAAAACTACGTGCTGCCTGGGGCTTAACAAACCACTGATAGGGTGACCACTTTAGACTAAAAAATGGACACAAGTGATCCCTCTGTAACAGTATTAGTTTCTCAAGCAGGTAAAATAGCAATGGTGCCCGAAAAAAAATGAATTAATTGTTGACAAAAGGTAGTGAGCAAAAAAGAGGAAGAGGATAAATCAAGCATCTCAAGGATATGGCTGTCATATATATATGAACAAAATTTGGTGTGCAAGTATTGAGTGTTGCCTTCCTAATAAATGATATATCTAAAAAAATGATAAGTGCCAAACAAATAGACTGAAGTTTGCAAGTGAAACTTTAAATCTGTACATGTTACTTTCCTAGAGCAGTTTACCAAATGGTCCAGTATGAGCCTGCAAAAAGGGTACATTTGAACAAAAACCAAAAATGCTTAGCATGACCCTAATCTGATACCATAAAAAGTCATGATAGCTATGGATTATAATTATAATCTGAATATGAATACCAATAACCAACAACGATTGATAAAAAACTATGAGACAACCTTGAGAGGAGCTAGAACAGGCTTCCAAAATATTTAAATATTGTCATGAAGTGTCTTATTATTAACAAGCTGGGGGGGACAAAACACAATTCAACAAGTTTTCATTCCCCTCCTGAACTTAAATTCAATTGCAGCATCTACTACCAGTGGTTGTGGCAAAAATGCTTAGGCAATGATGAATTGCTGATCCTTACGAAGGGTGATTAGAACTACCAAAAAGTAAAAATCAAATATGCCTGAACTATACACAAAAAAAGTGCTGAAACAAAAACTCAGGATTAGATCGAGTAGGGAGGTGGGGGGACAGCAGAGCAAGCCATGACGATGACGGGGAGACGCCGTGGTCCCTCACTGCCACATCGGCGGCGAGCTTCGGCGTGGGTGACGCACCCAGATCCATCTCCTCCTGCCTAGAAGGTCCTTATCTCGCCTGCAGCAGAGTGGCGAAGAGTGGGGCACAGGGCAGGCAGACGAGCACGGCGACGCGTACCTAGATGAGCAGGAGTTGTTGGAGGTCCTAGCCGGTGATGACGTCGACGTCCATGCAGCGGCACAGCCCGCAGTCGTGTCGGAGTAGGGTTCCCCCCGGGGACGAGCGATCCTAATTGCAGCCACTGGGTGTCGAACGAGCGGTGGATTCCTCGGTCCCCTCGCTCCTGAGCTGTCAATGGCTTCAATGCTTCTACCTCCCCTAAAATTGACGATGCGACGGTGAGAATCCCTACCCAAATCGAAGCCCCGCATGAGAATCCACCCCAAAATCGAGGTCGTGCCGGCAACACCGGTGGCGCCCGCGACTCTGTCTTCGACGGCGCCTCAATGTCGGCAGGGGAAGGAGCGGGTGCGGCAAGGGTAGGCGATGTGCGTGACGACGAGGTGCTTCCGTCCGCTTCCAACTCAAAGAAGCGGTCTGGGGCGGTTTGCGTGTCACATGCCTGGACGGGAAAAGAAAAGAGTGCGACAGAAAAGAAAAGGGAGAGACCAGTCGAAGCGTTCGCTCGGATAGAAAATGGTGAACGATTGCTAAAATGGATTTGCGAACCAAGAGAGGGCAAGAGAAACACACAAGAGCTCCACTTCATAGAGGCCTAGGCCCTAGCTAGCTAGTTTAGCATTGGGAGTGAGTGAGGGAAAGTAGAGAGGAGGTTCGGGTGTGTCTACCATCTCTTGTCTTGGATTTAGTGTCTCCGGGTTGAGGAGGCGGAGTACCAGACATGTGAAAGCCCTAGTTTGGTTTTGGCTAATTGATGAAACCTAGGACTAACCCTATTGCTAAGTGTGTAGCATTAGAGAAAGGGGAGGTCCAAGCCAAGTGGTGGAATGGTGATCAAGATGATGGAGGTGACCATATATGATCAAGTACCATACTTGTAGATGAAGGAAGATGAGGAGCAAGATGGAATGCTAGAGGCAAAGGTATATGTTAGGGCATTTCAATTTTGCCGGCCATAGGTGAGTAGAGAAGTTGATGGTCGGGTTTAGGATTGATAACCGTACTATTAAGAGGGGCGATGTCGTGCAATATCGGTTATCTAAGTGCCACTAGGTGAGCAATGACTTTGCATATGCATTAGGGACATAGTGTGCTTGCTAACTCTTGCAAAATTCATTTGAAAATGTTAACACACGTGCACAAGTGGTGAGACACTTTTGTGTTGGCACATAAGAGCAAGAGGTGATGGTGTTTGGGTGTGGATCACTCCCGCCGAGCTCACGAGGCGGGACTCAGAAGTTTTCGGACGAAGAGTAGTCTCTTAGAGGTAAGCGGACGCTGTCCTGGTAGGGACCGGACGCGTCCGGTCAAGTGCTGGCGTCCGCTGTTTTTCAGGGGTGACCGGACGCTGATGGACCGGAGCGTCCGGTGCCAAGGATTTCAGCATGCCGGCGCTGGTGTAGTATGGACCGGACGCTGGGCGCGTCCGGTCAGGAGGCACAGGACGCGTCCGGTCGTCGAAAACCCTCTCTGGAACCTCTCCGGACTGTGACTGGACGCTAGAGTCCGGGCGTCCGGTGATTGGGACGGACGCGTTCGGTCGTTGATGACTGCGCGCGAGTTGATCAGTGATGTTGGGCATGAAGAGTGGAATTCAAACGGCTAGTACACGTGGTCCTTAATGTTAGACCGGACGCTGGACCGGACGCGTTCGATTAGGCCGTCTCGGGCGTCCAGTCAGTGCGCAGACAGCTGATTTTGTGAGCAACGGTTATGTGAGTTTGTGGGCGCCTATATAAGTTGTTTGGCTGGCTTGGGGGAGTTTCTCTTGGCACTTTGACATACTTGACATCCCCTAGAGCTAAGCAAACCTCCTCCCATACTTTGCATTCATCTTGATTGATCTAGAGAGTGATTGGAAGAGCTTCTAGTGTATTTGCCTCATGATTGAGCATCTAGTGGCACTAGTGAGTGTTCTTGCTGCGATTGAGCTTATTACTCTTGGTGATTACCGTCACCTAGACGATTGGAGCAGCAAGCCGGAGTTGAGCAAGGTTGACGATTGTTGTTGGCCACTTCGGAGGTGATTTATGAGGGGTGTTGATCCCACCCCGCGGGAGATCGTGAAAGGAATCCTTAGTGGAATCTCGTGTCATTGAGTTACCCTCACTTTATGTGAGTTCTTGTGGTGTTCGGTGAGGGCTTGGCTTGTGGCGCCAATTAGCCACCGAACTACCGAGTGTGTGGTCGACACAACGGGGAATAGCGTGCCGGCAAGCACGTGAACCTCGCGATAAAAATCTTGTGTCCCTTGGTATTCTTGTGTGGCTTGATCCCTCGAGATCAACTTGGATTCTCTATTGGATCTTCTCTTTGGGTTTTTAATTGAATTGATAAGACGGTGATTGGTCATCATCCCGAAGGTACGGTTTACACATCTCGATTCCTCTCTTGCATTTAGACTTGTGCAAAGTAGTGTATTAGGTTGTGTAGCATAGTTACTTGCTAAGGACCCTAATCTTAGTGTGTCTAGTGTATTAGGATTGTTAGAATTGGTTAGGTTGGCTTGTAACCCCCCACTAGGCTAGCGCAACACTTGCTTCGCCATTTAGTTTACTAACCGGTTTGTTTAGTGCTTTGCAAGAAATTTTTTATAGGCTATTCACCCCCTCTAGCTATTTAGGACCTTTCAAGTGGTATCGGAGCTGAGGTCACCATTGATTGAGGCTTAACAACCTACGGTGTGAAAATGGCTCAAGTCAACCATATCAATCATGTGGGAAAGCCGCCGCACTTCGATGGCACCGGTTATGATTATTGAAAGAGAAAGATATGTGCATACTTGAAATCACTCAACTGGAAGGTTTGGAAGGTTGTGGACAAGGACTTTGCCGTGATTGATCCCACTGACCCAACTCTAAGAGAAGAAGAGAAGCTCCAATTCAATGACATTGCAATCAACACATTCTATAAAGCTTTAGAGTCAAAAGTGTTTGAGCAAATCAAGGATTTGGAAAGGGCTTATGATGTATGGACTAGGTTGGAGGAGACCTATGAGGGTATACAAGCCGTGAAGAGTGCCAAGCTATACATCCTTAAGGACAAGCTCTCAAGTTTCAAGATGCAAGATGATGAGAGTGTGCCAGAGATGTATCACCGCCTCTAAGTGGTTGTCAATGATTTGAAGAGTTTTGGTGAGAAGGTGGAGAATGCAGATTTCTCTCACAAGTTCCTAAGATGCCTACCATCAAGATTTGAGGTCTTGGTCACAATGCTAGTGAGAGAAGGGTTGGACACCAAGACCCCTAACTAAGTACTAGGTGAGGTGATCACAAATGACACCTACCATGTGGAACGGGAAGAGGGCTCCCAAAAGGATGAGAAGAAGGATAAAGAGAAGAAGAAAGACAAGAAAGTGGTTGCATTCAAGGCCACTTCATCAAGAGGAAAAAAGAAGCAAGAATCAAGTGATGAAACTAGCACAAGCTCAAGTGAGGTGGATGATGAAGCAATGGCTCTTCTTGTGCGTAAGTTTAGAAAGTTCATGAAGAAGAAAGGCTATGGTACAAGAAAGAGAAGAGATACAATCAAGACCAAGAGATGCTTTCGGTGCAAGAGCAAAGATCACTTTATTCTCGATTGTCCTCTCTCTAGTGATGATGATAGTGATGAGGATAACAAGAAGAAGAAGAAGAACAAGAAAGAGAGGAACGACAAGAAGGAAAAGGAGAAGAAGCTTGAGTTCAAAAAGAAGAAGACGGGGCAATCTTATTGTGTCACATAGGATAGTGATGCCTCAAGTGATAGCGATGATGAGAGTGAAGATGACAAGAGATCAAGAAAGAAGGCACTTGCAAGTCTTTCTTTCTCCAACAAGCCTTCACTCTTTGATGCTCCATCGACATGCTTAATGGCTAAGCCATCCAAGGTACAATCCGATGATGAGAGCGATAGTGAGAGTGATGATGATGAGGAGTACTCAAAGGAGGACCTCATTAGCATGCTAAGAGATGCTCACTCTTACATTGAGGAAAAGAGGAAGGAGTGCAAAGAGTTGCGCAAGAGCAAGAAAGCTCTTGAGCAATCCTTTGATGAGCTCAATACTACTCATGAGAGGCTAGTGGAAGCCCATGAGAAGCATAAAAAAGCTCACACCAAGCTTGAGAAGGCTCACTCCTCCCTCCTTGATCAAACTAAGATTGAGGATGTCATAGACACATGCAACGTAGAAGTTACTTGTGATATTCTTGATAAATCATTCTATACTGCTATTGTTGTTGGTCCCGCTAACCTCTCTTATAGCTCAAGCAATGCCACATCTACTATTAGTAATTGTTTCACTTATGATGTATCACTCATGGTGAAAAATGAGACTCTCAAGAGAGAGGTGAATGAGCTCACTCATGCCTTAGGCAAGACCTATGGTGGAGATGCCCGCTTGCTAAAGTGCTTGGGTAGCCAAAGGTTCTCTCTTAACAAAGAAGGATTGGGCTACACCCCAAGAATGGTAAGGCAGCCTTTGTCACTTACAAGACTAGTTTTGTGAAGGGCAATGGTTGGTTTTGCTCTAGTTGCAAGCAAGTGGGGCATGTAGAGCAATATTGCAAGAATAAGAAGAATGCTAACATATCCTCTATTTGTTATGATTCTTGTTATTTACTTATCAAGGGTCCTAATGGTGTGAAGGCTAAGTTCATTGGTGCTCCTATTGTTGGCCTAAAAAAGAAGGCAATTTGGGTGCCCAAAAGCTTAGTAACTAACCTTGGAGGACCCAAAAAGGTTTGGGTACCTAAAAAGAATTGATTTGCTTTTGTAGGTCAATTACAAAGCTGGAGGGAGGCATTGGGTGCTTGATAGTGGGTGCACTCAACATATAACCGGGGATTCTAAAATGTTCAAATAAATCTCATCAAGTGGCAATGGTGTTGATAGTATTACTTTTGGTGATAATGGCAAAGGCAAGGTAAAAGGCTTGGGAAAGATTGCAATTATAAATGATATGTCCATCTCCAATGTGTTGCTAGTGGAATCTCTCAACTTCAATCTCTTGTCCGTGGCTCAGTTGTGTGATCTTGGATTCAAATACATATTTGGTGTTGATGATGTTGAGATAGTGAGTGTTGATGGAAGCAACTTAATATTCAAAGGCTTTAGATATGAGAATCTCTATCTTGTGGATTTCAATGCTAGTGAATCTCAATTGACAATATGTTTGTTCTCCAAATCAAGCATGGGTTGGCTATGGCATAGAAGACTTGGACATATTGGCATGAAGCAACTCAACCGGCTAATCAAGCATGATCTAGTTAGAGGGTTAAAGGATATGGTGTTTGAGAAAGACAAGCTATGTAGTTCATGTCAAATGGGGAAACAAGTTGGCAACACTCATCCCAACAAGAGCATGATAAGCACAAGCAAAGCATTTGAGTTATTGCATATAGATCTATTTGGCCCTACCAAGTATGAAAGCATTGGTAGAAACAAGTATGGATTTATGATAGTGGATGACTTCACAAGATACACTTGGGTATTCTTTTTTGCCAACAAAAGTGAATTGTTTGACACATTCAAGATATTTGTCAAGAGAAGCCAAAATGAGTTTGAAACATCAATCAAGAAAGTGAGAAGTGACAATGGTAGTGAGTTTAAAAACACAAGAATTGAAGAATTATGTGATGATTTTGGGATCAAGCATCAATTCTCGGCCAAGTACACTCCTTAATCCAATGGACTAGTTAAAAGGAAGAATAGAACTTTGATTGATATGGCAAGATCAATGTTGAGTGAATACAATGTGGATCATTTATTTTGGGCCGAAGCAATCAATACTGCCAACTATTGTTCAAATAGGCTCTATTGTTATAGACTATTGGAGAAGACACCATATGAGCTATTGAATGGAAGAAAGCCCAACATTGTATACTTTAGAGTGTTTGGATGCAAATGCTACATTCTCAAGAAGGGCACTCGATTGAGCAAGTTTGGAAAGAAATATGATGAAAGATTCCTACTCAGTTACTCCACTACAAGCAAAGTATATAGAGTTTGAAATCTCACTTATGGCATAGTTGAGGAAGTGCATGATGTTGAATTTGATGGAACCAAAGGCTCACAAGATGAAGAGGAAAATCTCGATGATGTGAGGGGTACTCAATTGATATAAGCTATAAAAGAAATGGATGTTGGGGATATTAGGCTAACTCAAGTGGTGGATGTTGAAGATAATAAAGATCAAGTGATTACATCTCCAAATGTGTAAGCTAGTGGCTCTCAAGATCAAACTCAAGCTAGTGGTTCTCAATTACAAGATCAAGTGGCTACATCTCAACCAAGTGATCAACCAAGCTCAAATGCTCAACCTCATGTTCTCCAACCAACTCATATTGTAAGGGATCATCCTCTAGATCAAATAGTTGGTGATATAAGAAGTAGTGTACAAACAAGATCAAGATTGGCATCATTGTTAACACTGGATTTTGGTAAAGATCAAGACAATGACAGGTGGGCCGATTCGGCGAAGTCCATGAGAAAGCAGGAGTTCAGCGTGTTCGGCAAGTGTTTATGTGGTCGGCTAACCTTAAGCTATTCGGCAAGTGTCTATACGACCGGCTCTGGGCGGTTCGGCAAGCGGTCACGCGCGCGGCTATCTTTGAAGACAATGGCTCTGTTCGGAAAGCAAGGTGGCGAGGTGAAGCCAACTTTAAAGGAAAGAAACGTAACGATCAAGGATTTCGAAGAGGATAAAGATGGTGGCTTTCGTGCTTACCTTAATATTTTTGTAGTCGTATTCGTTTAGGACTTATGTCTTGTCCGGGGTATAAATATAAACCCTTGACCATTATAAAGGGGATTCATAATCAAATCAATACAACCGGCCCCGTGCCAAGTTTCGAGTCCTTTTGTCATGTCGTCGAGTTCTTCGAGAGGAGTCATCGATCCGTCGACCTCCATAAGTACCGGCAACCTTGTTATCATGTCTAGTATCATGCGGTGGATTTAGATATTGATGCAAGTAGTCTTGTTTATCTCGATGGGATAGCCGTGGCGGCAAAGCGCCTACTTGTTGATCAAGAAGTCTTTGTTTATGCTTAGTTTATCTCAACTAGATGGCCGTGCGGCAGGAGTCCGCTTGATAGCTTTATAAAAGCAAGATAGTTATCGGCTCTATTAGATTTGGCAAGGTCTAATAGATTCATTAAGTTACCACGTGTTGCATGTCTTTAATATTTTATTTATTTGTAACACTCTTTTGCCCAATCTAGATTGGTCGGTTTCGGCTTTTTATTTTATAGATCTATTTGCTCTCTGATATCTTTATGTCGTCATGATGAATAGATTATGTGTTTACATAGCTGAATTAGATCAATCTAAGATTGTTACATGTTGCAGATTCTTGCACGTTAAGTACGTTTAGATCTTAATAGAACTAAGTGTCGTGCGACGGATACAAGTTTTATTAGGTTTGATCTTGCTAGTATGCATGTTCCTTCTTCATGGATCCCGAGTCGGCTAGTTTACCGAGCTTGGTTATGCGCTAACGTCAATGATTAGTCTTAATTATTTAAACATGTCTTCTCATGCATGCATGTTCGGCAATTAATGCTTTACGTGTTTCTTTTCTCACATTAGTCGAATGAGTCATGTGCATGATTGGTAGATAGCTTCTATAGTCTGTATGTCGTTGTAAGTGGCTTCAGGGCCATATATACGGAACTGTCTGGTCTCATCCGGCATGTTCCGATTTTGTATTTAACAATCTTTTGTCCCTTGTCAGTTTTCAGGTCAAATTGACTAGCATGCTTTCGGATCTCCAAACCGTGCGGCTGTCCGATTGAAGCCACGCTTTTTGGCTTGCTGTGTGCTTGGCGTAGAGTCACTTTTTGTGTCAATAATCATTTTGTGAACACTATTCATTTGTCTCATCTATAGAGCCAAAGAAGATTGATGAAGGTTTGATGGATTGTGATTGGGTCAATGCTATGCATGAAGAGCTCAATAACTTTGAAAGAAATTAAGTTTGGGAACTAGTTGAGCGTCTAAAGAACTACAATATCATTACCACCAAGTGGGTATTCCGGAACAAGCAAGATCAAGAGGGCATAGTTGTGAGAAACAAAGCAAGATTGGTAGCACAAGGATACACTCAAGTGGAAGGTCTTGACTTTGAAGAAACCTATGCATCGATTGCAAGATTGGAGGCAATTAGAATCTTGTTAGCCTATGCTTGCGCCCACAACATCAAGCTATATCAAATGGATGTGAAAAGTGCTTTCTTGAATGGATTCATCAATGAGCTAGTGTATGTTGAGCAACCCCTAGGATTTAAAGATATCAAGAAGCCCAATCATGTCTACAAGTTGAAAAAGGCTCTTTATGGGTTGAAGCAAGCTCCAAGGGCATGGTATGAGAGATTGAGAGATTTTTTGCTCTCTAAAGGATCCAAGATGGGGAAGGTTGATAACACTCTCTTCATTAAGAAGATTAGAAATGACTTGTTTGTGTTACAAATCTATATGGATGACATTATCTTTGGATCAACCAACCAAGACTTTTGTGAAGAGTTTAGAAATATGATGGCAAAAGAGTTTGAGATATCTATGATTGGAGAACTTAGCTATTTCCTTGGTTTACAAATCAAGCAATTGAAGAAAGGCATATTTGTGAGTTAAAGCAAGTATATCAAGGATATGTTGAAGAACTTTGGAATGGAGGAAGCCAAGTTAATTGGGACACCAATAGGAACAAATGGTCATCTTGACTTGGATACAAGTGGCAACATGGTAGATCAAAAGTTGTATCGGTTAATGATTGGAAGCCTACTCTATGTGACCGCTTCTAGGCTGGATGTCATGTTTAGTGTGTGCATGTGTGTAAGGTTTTAAGCTTTACCAAGAGAAAGTCACTTGAAAGCAACCAAAAGGATATTGAGATATCTTAAGCATACACCAAATGTTGGATTGTGGTATCCCAAGGGATCAAACTTTGAGTTGATTGGCTATTCGGACTCCGACTATGCGGGATGTAAGGTGGATAGAAAGAGCACTAGTGGAACATGCCAATTGCTAGGAAGGTCACTTGTCTCATGGTCATCCAAGAAATAAAATAGTGTTACACTCTCTACCGCCGAAGCCGAATACATTAGTGTGGGGAGTTATCGTGCTCAATTGTTTTGGATGAAGGCCACATTGAAGGATTTTAGAATCAAATTTGGACAAGTGCTATTGCTATATGACAATGAAAGTGCTGTGAAGATCACCACCAATCCGGTTCAACATTCAAGAATAAAGCACATTAACATAAGACATCACTTTATTAGAGATCACCAAGCTAAAGGGGATATTTCTATTAAGAGTGTTGGCACCGATGATCAACTTGCCAATATCTTTACCAAGCCACTTGATGAGAAGAGATTTTGCACATTGAGAAATGAATTAAACATTATTGACTTCAACATGAAATGAATGCACCCCCAACTATATGACATGCCTCTCCTTCGACTAAAGCAAAGGTGAAATTGTTTGGCATGCTGCAATCATACTTGCTAAGGACTTGCTTAGAACATATAGATACAATCTAGTGATATCTCTTGATATCTAGGCTCATTCATAAAAATAAAATGATTTTGAGTACATATTATGCCACTATTGCTTCTATGTCTTATATGATCTAGTGGCTAAATATGACTTGTTCATGAGAATGTGAACCTAGAGTTTGATCTAGTCAAATGAGCAAGAAAGGATTTAGTTCAACATTAACAAGATAACCATTGAAAGATGTGTGAAGAAGCTTGTCATTGGTTCAAACCGAACTAAATTACTTATGCAAGTTTGCTAGTTTGAACCACAAGAGAAGGAAGTTTGTGGAAACAAGTGATCCTTAATTTTAAGTAATCATCTCTCTACTCCAAGCTTCCTCCATAATTTCAAGTCTACACCAAGCATGATCATATCCCTTTATAGTCATTGATGACAAAGGGGGAGAGACTATCGAGAGAAAGAGAAGAAAACAAAGATATCATGTATCAAGAGGGAGAGAAGATGAAAATTGAAAAATGGAAAGGGATCAAAATTTTAAAGCACACAAGTAGGGGGAGCAAGCTCATGAACATGATTGATTGCATTCGATTATGCACATTCATATGATTGCTTGTATTGCACTTAGATTTATGTATTTCATAAGTGGTATCTCTCTTTCTTGTGTGGTGGTTGCTAGTATAGAACTTGATTGATGAATTGATTACTAGCATGCATAGGCTCTAGCTAGAATTAGAATATGTTGACACTTGTTAGCGTCAACTTTTACTAGCACTTTAAACCTGAAGGAGAACATAAAAACACACTAGTCTAGGGCTTTATCTAACAAATTCCATGAGTTTTGCATATTCTATATTTTTTAGGGTGATTTTTAGAAAAGCAGAAAAAGGGGATTATAGTGCATAATTATCATAAAATTGATCCACGTCAGAGCAACATCATCAACAGACTCAGGAAGGGTCTAGAAGACTCCCAAAGCAGCGGGGCCTGCAGCGGAGCCCAGGTGGGGTCGGCCGGCCTCACCCTGGGGCCAGTCGGCGCCCTAGGTTGGCCGCTGGCCGCCCGCCTTCGAGTCTTCCTCCCACGGTTGCTTGGAAGCCAAGCGAGCATCCCCACGTTGATTCTAGGTCGGTTTGATCCGACGGTGCACATGAGATGAAGACGCGGATCGCTGACGTGGCGGTTCCTTGCCCCCTACTCCACCTCGGCCTATATAATGACGCCCAAGGCTTCCCCCAAGAGGCATTCTACATCCCAGTGTTTTATATTCTCTACATAATTAGGGTTAGGGTCCCTCTAGTTGATCTAGTTCTAGTTCATCTAGATCTAGTTCATCTAGATGTAGCAATTAGGAGAGACTAGCTCTTCTAGATCTAGTCTTGTTTAGAGATTAGAGAGATTGAGTAGAGGAGTAGAGATTCGGAGGAGCTCCGCATGTTGGCGCTTCTTCGTGGTCAGATTCTTACGGATTCAGCTTCCTCGCCCGGAGCTACATTCTGAGGTACTTTTGTATTTACTATTCCGATTTGAGTAAGCAACTTGTTCTTATTTGTTCTTTGGTTCACATCTCATATTGAGGACTTTGATCTTGGTCATTACTTGGTTGAAGTAGTATTTCATAGTGTAGGCGTGGTGCCTAGGCTAGATTTACTTGTGGATATCCCCTGATTAGCCGGATAGTGGTAGCTCACGTAGGTGACTTTATAGCTACGTTGAATCCTCTGTAGTCCACTTCCCATTGATAGGACAGACAGGCTGATAGGTGTCTGGTAGGTAGATTACTCTGTTTCTTCTCCTATTTAGGTCACTTGCCCGATAAGATAATATTATATAAAGTTTACTAAAGTTAGAACTAGAGTACATTAGCTATTTCCTTTTTCTTGATATGATCTAGCCTAATTGTAGGGTTAAGTCTTTAGACGTTGTCATCATCACAACCTGTTCCCTCCGGATACGATATTTAAAACCTCCGGGTAAAATGTGATACTTGGTATGATATCTCGTGCGCTATGGATAATCCTACTTAAAACTTATTTAAATGGAGTGCGCTTAAAAAATACCAACAAGTATTTTTGCCGCCGTTCTTAGGGAACGGTTTGCTGATTTTGACTTAGTCTAGCTTAATCTTGTATTATACTTTTATCTTTTTCCATTTTTATCCTAGTCTCTTCATTATTTTTGTGTTCATCCTTATGGATACCTTCAATCCTATTTTTATCCCATTCTCTCCATTATTTTTATGTTCATCCTTATGGATGCTTTTAATTATATTCGTATTTGTTCTTATGGCATGCACAAAAGCTTTGTGCCACCAAAATCTATCGAACTTGTCATAAAACCTGGCTATGAGCTGCGCAATGTCTAATTAATATGATTCAGGATAACTTATCACCTGAATTAGATATGGAAGTCTTGGTAGCTAAAACACAATCATTTCATTCCCAAGATCTAGCTATCAATCCTAAACCTTTGAAATTCCACTTTGATGATTTAGACTTCCAATTAGCTAAGATGCTCATAAATCAGTACACATTAGATCTTCTCAAAAGAGCATCTTAGTAAAAGTATAGTCTACTTCCTTTTTCTTCTAAAAGATATTGGAAAGAATTCAAGGTTGGCATGCCAAGTGATGTCATAGAAGGAGAGCCAAGCCACTTAGGAATAAATTCTATCTTCCCCCTTCTATGCTCACATTAAATGTCTTTGAACCCACTCTAAACCTATTGTTGACCCCAATGAATCTTTTATGCTCTTTCTACTAAACTTCATAATAATCCTAGAAATCTATCAAGACATCCTAAGAATAGGAGTCATGACGATTATAGGAATACCCAAGAAGAGCAACAACAATGGCGGGAATACATAGAACATAATAGAAATACTTATGCTATTGTCAAAGAATGGATGGAAGAAGGCGAAGCTTTAGCATTAGCATCTATATTGGTATTTTTAATATCACTTCACGTTAAATTGTCATCCCTAACATGATGCCAAAAACCAAGGATAAAAATAATCTACACGCAATAACTCTAATTAGAATATATCCACAAGCGCCTGAGATAATTCTCCTGTTGTAGCATTTCACCCAGAGAAAGTATTCCGAGTATCGCTGATTTATTTTATGCCAAAAGGATAAAGCAGCTATAACTTATACTATTGATGTGAAAGATAAACCATAACTAGAATCCTACTCATAGCATGGATAAGTCACATGATAAAAGATATATATGATAAATAATAATAATGATCAGTCATCATAAATAGATAAACATCAAAGCTCTTCTAGTCATAACAATAGCTAGCCAATGGATAAACTCGAGAAATAAATACTAACGTAATTCAATAACTACATCAATGAATAACTCTAATTAGTGCAACTACATCTAGCAATCATCGTTAACCCTATATCATTATTACATTAAAGAGGCATCAACTAATAAAGGTTTTAAGACAATAAAGTCACCTTCTTCGTGACCAGCGCCTATGCTAGTCCTAAACGCACGGAGGGTGGACTACAGAGGACTAACGTAGCTGTCACCTACATAGACTACCACACGTCCCCGACACGTCGGGTGCACTCCTGAGATAAACAAGATATCTAGACACCACGTCTACATATTGTCCACCATCTACCCAAATGTCGCTTGGATAAACGCGCTATATGAGCAATTACATGAATTCAATAAGATCAAACCAACTATCCTAGACATATAATCAAAGTAGACAATGACTATTGCAATTAAGAATATATAAGAGATTAAGAACAATATTGCCTGAATCATAATATTGAATACAATAAGAGAAAGATACTAGATCTATTACCGAACTCCACGCTCCAGACAGACGCCAGGGGCTCCAGATTTCACTGAAGAACTAGAACTCTTCTACTTCTAATCTAACTAGGCTAAAGCTATGAACTAGAGAGGCTCTTGATGAACTAGCGAAGGCTCTTGATGGCTTGATCTCCAAATGACTTGATCCTTTAGGGAGGGGGGTCTACCCCTTTATTTATAGCCCGGTGGGATGGACGTGCGCCGCAGGATCAAACCGACGTAACCAAGGGCCAAGATTACTCCTCGTAGGCGGTGGAGTAAGCTTCCAGAAGGAGGGCCGAAACCCTAGCAGGGGGGCACCGACCGGCCCCAAGGTGGGGCCGGCCGGCCCCACTTTTCCTCCTCTCGGGGTCCCGTTGCTTCGGGTGTCTTCTAGATGGTTCCTGAGTCTAATCGTGATATTTCTGTGGTGGATAAGTTTTCGTGGTTATTTTGTACAAGAATCCCTCTTTTTTAGCTTTTCTGGAAATCATCCTAGAAAATATAGAATATACAAAACTCATAAAAATTGTCAGATAAAAACCTAGACTAGTGTGTTTTCTTGTTTTCTTTTGGGTAAAAAGTCCTAGTAAAAGTTGATGCTAACGAGTGTCATCAATACCCCCAAGCTTACCTTTTGCCAGTCCCTTGGTAAATAAACTAAGCCTAAGTGTTATTTTATTTGGATCAGGAGTTGCTTCAATGTTGTTATACTTTCTAGTACACATGCTTTCAAACAAAAATTTCCTCTAGATTAAACAATGTATGCTTTAACCTTCAAACTTACTCATTTCACCTATAATATGGGGCTTCACAGCTTTTGCATAAGTCTTGAACAATTGAAAGATAGATCAATCAAGCTAAGTGCTACGTCTCAAATTCTTTACAATAACAATATTCTAGAGTTTTTCATAAGTTTTCAAAATAAAACTCAGAGCTTAATTGTATGACACCCTCAAGTCTCTCAATGTATATGTTATTTGTGGTTCTCTCTTGAGGCATTAATGATGTTATGCCCACTATAGCTAAAGGTATATAGTGGAGCTTATAGGAGTGGCAATAACCAGGATAGGCATACTTGCAAAGCATGCATTGTAAAAGTCAACTAATGGATCTATAAAGAATCGAGGCATACAATCAAACCAAGACGTGCATGTGTATGGAATATAGTGGATAGGTGCATATGTGTTATTTATGGCTAACTCCTATTTCTACTTTTTGCTCTTTAGGGAATGACTCTCTTTAAAACTTTTCTCGAAAAAAAGACATGGGCTATCTTTATTATTTCTTTTTTATTCGGGGAGGCGGGCATCTAGTACCCGTTGTTTTAATTCTTTGGGACACTTGTCCATCTTTTACTCCCCTTTTCTCTCTTTTTCTTTTTCTTTCTCTTTTCTTTCTTTCTTTTGCTCCCTTGAACATAATAAATGAATCGAGAGATATAATTAGGACTTGGAGCATTAAAGTCAGGGGTTGTCCTATAGGGTGATTGTATATTTTTATGTCCTCTCCCAGTGTAGGAGGTGAATATTTTATGATGAACATGAATGGAAATATGGTAAATAATTGTGATTACTCCTAAAGTAGGAATAATGCATATATGGACTGAAATGTGCAAGAGTTTCTTGGTTTTAAAAGCATGACAAGACTCTCATAAGATATACAACATAGGTTGACTGAACTCAATGCAAAGCAAGCAGCTTTAAATATGAAAAGATTTTCCTATCCTCTAAGATATTAAATTTGGCTTTGGTAGGAATTCATATTTGTCATACAAGAGCTCATCATGTAATTTTTTAGATTTTCAAAATAAACCTCTAGAATTTAGCAATGCTAGGAGTAAGATAAATAGCAGCTCAACCTTTATAAATCATATCAATCAACTACCTAGACTTAGCGCAAACTTATGCTCAACAATTAGGTTCAGAATAAATTCTCTAATTAAAACATCAATGCTTAGAACTAGGAAGATTTTAAGTTTGACAAGTAGGTACTTAGTAAGCATTACAACAGAGCAACTATTCATCATTTCTAAGATAAAATTTTAATATTCATCAGTTTTTAATTTAACTCTAGCCTAGACTGACTCTAAACATATTCTAATACAATTAATACTAACTTAAGACTTTTTTTATTGGTTTTTAGATTTTATTTAACTAAAGACTCATAAAAGACTCAACAGACGTGGACCTTCATGTGCCCACATATTTTTAGTATTTTATGACTTTATAAAGTAGACTCAATAATCGTTTAGGTGTAGTCACTTGATAACTAGGGGATGCTCCTCCCCTAAGCTGGATGGTTGCAATACTTGGTGTAGATATCCTTGTGCGAACTAGTCAATAGCGAACCCGGTGGTCACCACTGATAGTCTCTCTTCTTTGTTATGATGTTATTCCTACATAAATACTCTCCACAAAGAGAAACCAAAACTCGAGGCTCAAATTTGTTAATGGGTTAGCGGTCAGCCAAAGAGTAATTGGTCACCTTCATGAGCTAGCTTTAATGTTGTCTAATTTAATCAGGATTTCACTTTTGTCTTATGACATAGAAATTTAAATGCTATATTTTTGTCATTTTTATTTTATGCCACCACAATAGATGTTCCTTCCAAAAATACCATAGGGTGTCCACATGGGGCTTTGTGATGCCATGAGTAATACAGTAATTATTTTTATTGTTTTTATATCTTTTAGTGTGTAAACAAAATTATGTTACTAAATAAATTACAAATAAGATAACTACAATTCTAACCTTATGGCTAGGGTACGGAATTTAAAGTCTACCGACAGGGACTTAGATAGAGGAGAACACTTATTCAGGTGGGTTCATCGTCCGAGGTAACCTCAGTCCAACTCTCTATTTCGTGGTGATGCCGCACGTGCCTCCTTCCATCTCGTTTCTATCTCTTTTGCTTTTAACTGTGTGCGATAACAAGGGGATGCTCTCCCCCAAGCTAGATGTTTACTTATAGTTGATCGTTGAAGCTGAGTGGTCCTCTCAGAGGAGCTCATACTTATAAGAGCAAGTATTGCCTAGAATACTTTAATCTCATCACCCAAGAAGTTACTTTCTTTACACAGGGGTTAGCTGTATGTCGGAAAGTTGTACTTCAAGTGATGAAGATGAAGATTCCTAGATAAGCTGGCTCTTGGTGTCATCCTGTAGAAAGCTCTCACAAAACACCAAAACTCGTGGAACCGTATTAGGATAAAACATTAATGATTAGCTGTTTTTTAGAGGATTAGGTGTTATGATGGTTTTAAATATACTTTTATAATAGCAAGATATTGCAGCAGGATGCTCAGTTAATATTTTTTTGGATTTTATGGGTTTATATGCATAAAATGCAAATACATGATATATATTCTTATTTTGTAGGCCACCACAAAGAGAACTCCTCTAGTTTTTACACTACAAGGGTTTCACATGGGCTTAACATTTTTAAGATGCATGAATACAGACCTAATGTATATCTATTTATTTTTATTATTTTATATGCAATACTAATATAGAAAAATAATTATACTAGAGAGAGAATAAATTATACGATGTAAGAAAGTAAATATAGATAACTACCGATGTTACCTCACGGTGAGGGTTCAATATTTATAGTCCCTCAAACTAGACTTCTTCTTGCAAAGGTTCATTGAGTACTTCGAGTTGCTCTTGAGGATAACGATTGAGGTGATGCCTCCACTAGCGGCTTCCAATTGTGGTGCTACCTTCTTTCTTTCTTTTATAGGCATCTCAAAGTCAATCTTATATGCATCATTATTATAGTTGAGAACTTTCACTTGGAGAATTCAGAGAATTGTCTCCCCACACTTTAATTGAAGTGTGTTCTGCCTCTATGATTAGAGTATGATGAAGGGTAAATAAAGTTCAATGGTCTCTTTGTTTCTTTTCTTGATCATGGGTTATTCATTAGCATCTTGTCTTGTATGTTGTACTTTTTTTTCACTCCTCAGACCTTCTTTGTAAGGGGTTAGTGGAAAACACATACCCAAAGGAATATACTATTTATCAAAGTATGGATAGTGTTTACCTAAGAGTTAAAGATTAATTTATAGCTCGTGATTTCAATGATTCACCACTATCTTAAAAATTTTCCATCAATGTTAAAACAAGAATATTATTTTGAAGCATACTCTTAACCTTAAATTGATTCTATGAATAGTCTCCTAATATGATTTAAACATTTTTTATGTAGGAGGAGTTAGTCTATATGTACAACTAAATTCTTTTATAAGTATGCTTAATTTTCATAATGTTCAAGTAATATCCTAAAGCATACTTATAATAGAGTATGGATGTAACACCCAGTTTTAATAAACAAAACTAGGCTTACCATATGTGTGCCCAGGAAGTCCACACATACGTAAAACGTAGTAGAGAGAGTATCAAAATCGTGTTATATAGCGGAAACTTACATATATTTAACACTTACATCAGAGTAACGCGAGATGGTAGCTAATCTTTTCTTGAAGCTCCATCTTCACAGGGACGGTTGACTGAGGGTACATACGCCTAGCAACTCACTAACTCCACCATCTGGTACCCATCCAGGATTTTCCAAAGTAATAAAAAGTAAAGGCAAGCGCGTAAGTACATGTCGTACTCAGCAAATATAACATGGGGTTCATGAGGCTCAAAAGGCTGACACTGGTTTACTGCATTTAGCTTTTATATCATTAACATTAATAGCATTAATAGCATCAAGGTAGTAGCATTTCCCATAACACATGATCAGGTGAACAAGAATAAAAAAATAGTACATAACAATTAACAATATGATTAACCAACATAATTAAACATCATCCATCAATGATCAGCTATTCCGTAAGAATCCCCAAGGCCGCCCGTGTCCGTGGGCACGGCTAGTATACCAGTTTATTAAACTCTGCGCAGAGGTGTACACTTTCACTGTGAGTCGTGATTTACCCTTTTGCCCGAGGTGATCGGCCTCTTGACCCACTTCCAAGGAAGGTCGGCGGGGTTCACTATGAAGCCTTTCAAAGGTTCGCCTAACAAGTTAGGGCCGCTAGGTTTCCTCGACAAGCGGACATAGAATCCCCCTTCCAAATGGTTCACACCGCAGCAGCAACACATGAGGACGAAGCCACGCTATGCCCATCGTGTAAAGCCCCTCTTGCGCCTTTCGGTAACCTCTAACAAGCTAGAAAAGGTCCTCATACTTGACTAAAGCCGAGCCATATAGCCCTCACAAATGTCATCAGAAATCCCGGTGACCACTTACGATAAGTCCTTATGGAGAGAAACTAGAGCAACAAAACACCAAGCTCTAGATCTCTATAACAGTAATAGAATCATCTTTTAATGTTAATGCATATTCCATTATTCATGTTACGAGATCATGGTTATATATATCCAAAGACTAGCAAGTACTACCCACATGCACATATCCCAAGTCATCAAGGTAGATAGTAATCAACTCTAAATCATCCTTAATAGGGAATCAAAGATACATGCATATGAAATATAGTGGTTATTGTGAATAGGTAATCAAGGAGGTCCCAAGCTATACTTGCCTTATACACTAGCTCAAACTTCCTCATGCTTTACTTCTGGTCATCACCTTCTGATCTTTATTGCTCACAAAACGGTTCTCGCTCTACTCGTAGCAATCACCACGTATAGGCAACATACAATAAATAAAGCAACTAAGATAACAGTACACCATACATGACAAATCAACTTTCTAAAATAAAGCTAGGTGCTATGGTTAAAAGAAACGACTACCAAAAGATTTGTGTACTACAAAGAAAAACAACAATTACAAGCTTGGTTTACCTTAGTTAATTATAAAAGCATAAGAAATTAATTAAGATTATACAGATCATATTTAAACTTAAAACCAAGTTAATGCTAATCATATTTCATTTTTATAAATATTCTCACATAATTTATTAAACAGGTCAACCTTTATCTTTGCAAGGAAAATAAACATGTGAAAGCATCTTAAACAAGCTATATGTCATACGTGGTTAAGCTACCCAAATTAATAGCTAAAAATAATATTATTTATAGCAATTATCATATCAGTGTTTGCAAATTAAACCGTGCAGTAGGAAACCTATCTTGCTTTTAATTTTAAAACTAGATGCATGTAAATTATTAGTCAGGTTAATATTTTAACAATAATCATATAAACATGTGACACGCTAAGCGTCCCTGCAAAGCCATAGATCGCAGCAGTAAATATGAAACTAACGCAACAAACGGACTGAAACGGAGCTCAAACAGACATAGATAGAAATTGGATAAGTGCTCTGTGTGTGGGTTGCCTTGCTTCTGCATTGTATGACGAGATGTATTCTCTAGATGGTGGATGTGCTCTTCAAAGTACAGGTGGGCAGAAGATACGTACAGATGCATGCATATATATGCACTCAGTGAATTTGCTGCAGAATCCATCACGTTGTGCAGGAGGCGTGTCTTGAATACTCTAGCAGGGAAGAAACGTGAAGGAGCTGCTTGCTATGGCGAGAGGATACACTACAGAGGCATGAACCTGGCTTGCTCGATGAGATTAGGGGCAGCAGTTAAGTTGTGACTTCGTGCTTGCAAACACGGTAGCAGCAAGGAACAACATGTCCGGCTTCATGAGAGATGGTGGCCGGTAATGAGGGACGGCAGCAACTGCTCGTAGAGTTGTCCGGCTTCCGGAGAGCTGCAATGCACGGCGGTGGCTTGGTCAGGCTGAAGCTCAAAATAGGAACATGAGCCTGTAGATAACAGAGGGCCGGAAAAGGGTATGCCGGCCTTGAAATTCTTACCGACGGATGACAGGAAGCAACAGAGCAGAAACAACGGCCGGTTCAGAAGTTGTGAAGATCACGTCAGCCCCGACGGCGACGTAGCAAGGAACACTTCAGAAGCACGTCGGCGAAGCTTCTCCCTGGGTGGCTTTCGTCGCATATACGACGGTTGGGATCTGCGAGCGGCCGGAGATGCAAGACAAGGCGGCAGCGATGATGCAATCTACTAGCTAGGGCACGAGCGAGGCGACGGTGGACGTTGGCTCCAAGCTGGACAGGATCCAGCGATCTTTAATTCCTCGGCGTGGGGTGCAGTAGCCCAATGCGCTGCAGCGGTGGCTAGGTCTTTATATATAGGGCGGCGGCCAGCAGGGACTCGGCGTGGGATTTGATCGATTAGCTTAAAGGTTCTCCAAGGTTTTGGAAAAGATATGATGGGATATGGAGCCCTTTGCTTGCACAGCATATATATGGCAGATGCCGGAAAGGAAAACAGAAATCTACGGGTTGCTCGGTGCTAGCTAGAACAGCTGGCTGAGGCTTTCTTAGATGATTAAGGCATATAGCCTCGTTGCTTTTGCTTCATTGAGCTGTATGTGTCCCTCTCGTCGAAACCAACTGGACCAAGAAACAAAATAAAAAGAACAGGTAGAACATGGATCAACGAGATAGAGATCTTGTACAGACCTTGATCCATTAGTCAGTGTTTGTGATGGATTAGTAGAGTCAGGATCAATTATTTTCGAAATTTATGAATACAATAATTCTAGAAAAATCTAGAATAATTATTTGATCCACGAAAAATAATCCGAAAGCTCCAAAAATTATGGGAAACTTCCTAGAGACAGTTTAGGACATGATGAACCCAAATAAAGTATTTGGAAATCATGCATAGATATTTTGGGGAAAATGTCCGGAGAAAACCAGAATAATTCTCAAGAAGATTTTAGAGATAAGTCAATGAATGATGAACTCAAATGAGTGACTTAAAGTGGAAGAAAAATGTTCAGAAGAATTCCATATGAAGGCTCAAGCTGAAACAAAGAATTTGGTGAAGGAATTTGATGGAAGAAAAAGACGGAGACGTACCAGACAGTTAAACACGACTAACTCCTAAGGCGTTTTGAAAACTTCACACACCACAATACAAAATCATGCAACAAGCAACACCACATCAACAAACAATCCCATTAAATTAGTTTAGAAAATTTTAGAACCCACTATTTGCTGCAAATAAATTTGCATCGACTTAAATTAAACTTAGAAATTTCATCCAAATATTAAAAATATTTATTTTTAAGGGTTTTCTAAGCACAACCAAAAATTAGAAATTTTGGGGTGTGACAATGGAAGTTTGCAAGACTAAAGGTATTTATTCACATAGAATTAAAAATATGTATGGTGAACCATAAGAGCATTTTATTTCATATATATATATTTATATTAGCAAGTCAGGTTTGAGCATGGCATAGGGTAGAAATGACCAAGATAAATTAGCAACATAGTATGAGGTGTTAATTGTAGTTACATGTTGCAAGAGGCTTGAACAAACGTACCTTATATCTTTATCCTTCTAAGTAAGTGGTAACAATACTTACTTGAAAGAGGAGGGTTCGGGTTCATCTATTGGTGAGAGCTTATGGTCTTGCTAAGCAAGGCCTTCCTTTTATCTTCTTCGCCTTTTCACCATTCAATAAAATTAAAAACTTCTTCTCCAATAGATTAAAGTTGTTCTTTGCTGCAAAATATTAATGAACACGTGCCCGAGGGAATAACAAGATTAAAATACAGGTTTTGTTGTCCATACCCTTTTTTATTTTCTTCTATGCTAATCAAGATGATATATGGTTTAAGATTATTTAGCATAAATTGTGTCTATCATGTTTTATGTTATTGTAATCTAGCATGGTTTAAGACAAAGATAACTTGTAACAAAAGATAAATAAATAAGGAGGACTTGTGCAAAGTTATCATCTGCCTTTATTCATCTCATATGTGAATTCTTTTCTTGACTTACCCAGATTGAATTTGAGAATTCTCCTATAGGGGTTAGTCTAACAAAATAACTAGTATCTACTAAAGTGTACTATCAGCTCAAGAATCAACATAGACTCATGTCCAATTTAAATCAGGAAAGGATTTAACCTAAGCACCTTGCTTAATTTAAAAACCTTTTAGAAGTAAGATCAAATCACCTTATGATTTAAAAATTAAACTAGACACCATGTCTACTTTAACTTAGGAAAATAGTTAATGCTCAATTTTAAAGGTGTATGAAGATACTTCTAAACCTAAGCATACTATAGTAAATACAAGTAGCATTAAAGTACTGTAGAAGCTTATTCAAGAAGAGATGAAAAAGCATGATTATGGTGAGATTTTTTAATTATTTAATTATTTATAAGAATGCAAATTGAGACGGATATATGAATGGAACTAAACATGTTATGGATGAAAAACTTTAAACTAAATGCGATGGATGTTTTGATTGTAAAAATAAATATGTAGTGGAATGCAAAAGATAACTACTCACATGCTAAAATTTGTGAGTGATGCAACATCTTTGTTTCCGTCACTTGAGATATGAATTAAAGTCTTATGACGTTGACCTCTTTCTCCACTACTGAATTTGTGATGTTTCTTCTTATTTTATAGGGTTATACCAGAAGGTCATAAACTGGTCGTTTATTACCCTGCATAAGATATTAAAGTAGACAAACAAGGGTAATCCTGCTTAAGCAGGGGTTAATGGTTATTTTGATCACATAATTAAGTATAAGTCTATCAATGTTCTTAATTGCCTAGCTACCTTCCCCAAAGAACGGCGCCAGAAAATGCTTATTGGTATTTTTAATATCACTTCATGTTAAGTTGTCATCCCTAACATGATGCCAAAAATCAAGGATAAAAATAATCTACACGTAATAACTCTAATTAGAATATATCCGCAAGCACACAGATAATTCTCCTGTTGTAGCATTTCACCCAGAGGAAGTATTCTGAGTATCGTTAATTTATTTTATGCCAAAAGGATAAAGCAGCTATAACTTATACTATTGATGTGAAAGATAAACCATAACTAGAATCCTACTCATAGTAGGGATAAGTCACATGATAAAAGATATATATGATAAATAATGATAATGATCAGTCATCATAAATAGATAAACATTAGAGCTCTTCTAGTCATAACAATAGCTAGCCAATGGATAAACTCAAAAATAAATACTAAGGTAATTCAATAACTACATCAATGAATAACTCTAATTAGTGCAACTACATCTAGCAATCATTGTTAAGTTAACCCTATATCATTATTACATGTAAAGAGGCATCAACTAATGAGGGTTTTAAGACAATAAAGTCACCTCCTTCGCGACCGCGCCCATGCTAGTCCTACGTACGGAGGGTGGACTACAGAGGAACTAACGCAGCTGTCACCTGCGCAGACTACCACACGTCCCGGTACGTCAGGGTGCACTCATAGATAAATAAGATATCTAGACACCACATCTACATATTGTCCACCATCTACCTAGCGGCTGCTTGGGTATACGCTATACGAGCAATTACATGAATTCAATAAGATCAAACCAACTATCCTAGACATATAATCAAAGTAGACAATGACTATTGCAATTAAGAATATATAAGAGATTAAGAACAATGTTGCCTAAATCATAATATTGAATACAATAAGAGAAAGATACTAGATCTATTACCAAACTTCACGGTCCAGACAGACGTCAGGGGCTCCAGATTCCGCTGAAGAACTAGAACTCTTCTACTTCTAATCTAACGAGGCTAAAGCTATGAACTGGAGAGGCTCTTGATGAACTAGAGAAGGCTTTTGATGGCTTGATCTCCAAATGACTTGATCCTTTAGGGAGGGGGTCTACCCCTTTATTTATAGCTCGGTGGGATCAACGTGCGCCACAGGTTCAAACCAACGTAACCAAGGGCCAAGATTACTCCTCGTAGGCGGTGGAGGAAGCTTCCAGAAGGAGGGCCGAAACCCTAGCAGGGGGGCGCCGACCGGCCCCAAGGTAGGGCCGGCCGGCCCCACTTTTCCTCCTCTCGGGGTCCCATTGCTTCGGATGTCTTCTAGATGGTTCCTGAGTCCAATCGTGATATTTCCGTGGTGGATAAGTTTTCGTGGTTATTTTGCACTAGAATCCCTCTTTTTCAGCTTTTCTGGAAATCACTCTAGAAAATATAGAATATGCAAAACTCGTGGAAATTATCAGATAAAAACCTAGACTAGTGTGTTTTCTTGTTTTCCTTCGGGTAAAAAGTTCTAGTAAAAGTTGACGCTAACGAGTGTCAACAATCTAAACTTGGTTTAAATTCAAACAGTGAGCTTAAATCAATTTCTTTAATAAATAGAACCTACCCAAGTTTAGATGAAGCTTTAGAAGAGGCCAACCTTAGGGACATCGAATCATAGGAAATCCTAGAAAATAAAAACATCCAATAAATATCATAGGCATAAAATAATAGAGACAAACTTATTGCCTATAGACAACCATGAAGGGACACCCCTAGAGTTTAAAAAGAAAGATCACATTGATGAGCATGGAAATGATCTCATTAATACTTTATTAACTCCATGCTCATATGAGAAATCTTCTGAATCTTTTGGTCTCTCTAATATTACCATACACGAGATCTTTAACCCCTTATTTTACCTGTTCATAAAATCATTAAGAGGGCGGTTGTAAATGCATATGTTTATCACAAATATTGTAGGTCTCGTTACAGGTACACAAAGGCTAGTGTTCTAAAGAAACCCACCTCATCAACTTAAAGTACAATAATTAGAAGGTTTTCTAAGAATAAGTTTGTGTCCCAAAATAACAACTCTTAAAAAAATGATTTGAGTTTGTACCTTTTGCTGTAATACCTTTATGAATTGAGCATAGAGTTATAATTATTAAAATATTTCTTTAGGTACTTTTGTCACTAACCATTTTAGGTTTGAAGTAAGAAAATTACTAATGGCAGCACCAGGTATATCAAAACAACCATTATGCAATTTTGAATTAGATCCACTCAAGCTCACATTTACACAAAATTCAAGCTTGGGGGAATGGGCTTATTTAAAATAAATCTTAAATCATGTTGCTAATAATGGTTGTCTCTACCTTTTAATTAATACTGAAAATGTTGCATAATAATCATGCTCTTTCATCTCTATCTAAATAAAATCTCTATGAGTGCTTTCATGTTATCTTTGTCCACTATAGTAAGTTTTGGTTTGGAAGTACTTCTAGGGTACTTTCATAGGCTTTTTAAATTAAACATGGTGCTTAGATTAAATAGTCTTCTTTAACTAAAATTAGACATAGAGTCTAGCTTGGTTATTGAACTAGAAATTATTATAGTAGACATTGAATATTATATGGACTAACCCCTATTGGGAAATTCCTAAAATTAATTTGGGTAAGTCATAAGATAAATTCAAATTAGAGATAAGAAAGAGTACATGCTGAACTTTAATAACTTTATAGAAAAAGACATAGCTCATTCATCATGAATAAAAGAACTATAAGCATTAATGATTCATTCACTTTATCTTCTACTACAAGTTACTTTGTCTTAAGTCATATCTATATAAAATATGATTTATGCTAAATAATATCAATATTATCTTTTCATTAGCATAGACAAAACAAAATAAAATACTAGACAAGCAACCTATGTTTAAAATCTGTATACTCCTTCAGGTATGTGCTGTCCACTAATCTGTTACAGACATAATAATAACTGAAGTAAAAAGAGTTAAAAGATCAAAGAAGCAAAAGATGACAAAAGAATAGATGCAACAGAGGAGACAAGATGTCCATGAACAACTTAAGATGCAAGAGAAAGGACCACCAGTCATTTATCCTTCATCACTTAGTGTCGTCATGTCTAACAATAAAGGTAATATTCTAAGATAAGTGGTCACTGCTCTTCTCTTGATCTTAATGTACACATAAATTAAAACACAAACATGTTAGAGTAACAACTTAAATTGATTAACCTAATTAACTCAACATACTTTGTTCTTTAATATTGTTCATGGCACCGTTCTTTTTAATCTAAGTCTTAACCAAATAAGTTAAAACATTATATTCGATCTTAGGGAGATGGTAGTCATACTCATGTGAAAATATATATATATAGATAGACAATCCTTCCATTGGTTAAAGCAATTTATTTTTTTTAATCATAAAAACTTAAATGCAATATTAAATGCTTAATCTTTTAATCTTACCACTTATGGAATAAATAAACAATTTATGTAACACCAACTTTATCTTGTTCAATGTGCTGAAGGATGGAGAAAATAAATAAATAAATAGATTTGGTTCTGTTGGTGTTTTCCACCAGCAGAGCCTATACACTTGATCTCTACCTTGGTTTTGTAAATAGAACAACACATCGATCAAAGTTCATTAATTCTATAAGTGAAAGTTCTGTAAGCATGCACACTTGAGCAAGATGTTTGTCGGCTATAACTAAAGCTCTACTTCAACCTTGTTGGCCAAATTAAAGAACAAAGGTGACACCATTATTACTAGAGGTATATAACTTTAAGACCTCCATCTACCAAGATGGAGAGATACACAAGAGTGGAAGAAAGAAGTTTTGTCGATAAACTTAAAATTTCGTACCCTTGCCATAAGGTAATAATGATAGTTATCTAATTAATTAGTATTTCTATCTATATTAATAATTTACTTTAATATATTTATCTTAATAATATTAAAAAGAAAAAATATTTATTGCTTTATTTATCAGATCATAAAATATTGAAATCTTCACGTAAATAAACTTATGGTAACCGTATAGGAATATTTACTGTGGTGGCAAGATGAATAATAAAAATAATAATTGCATTTGTATTTACTTTTCCGCATTATGAAAAGCCTAAGCCCCATAAGAATAAATATTCTTTGTGGAGGCATAAAAATATAATTATATATCATACTCACATATTCAATTTCTACATAATAAAACTAAAAAATTCTAAAAAGAGAATCCTGCTATAATCTATCAATTCAAATCAACTTAAAGAATAATCTATTACTTATTGGCTGACCACTAACCATTATTAAAATTGAGCCTCAAGTTTTGGTTTTCTTGTTGGAGTATAATTATGCAGGAACAACATTATGATAAGGAGAGAGTCTATCAGTGGCACCCACTAGGACCGCTACTGGTTACCTCACTCTGAAGATCATCAACACCAAGAATTACAAACATCTAGCTTGGGGGAGGAGCATCCCCTAGTTATCGTAAACTATACCTAGGCGATTATTGAGTCTACTTTATATAGTCATAAAATACCAAAAATATGTGAGCATATGAAGGTTCACAATAGTATCATAGAAAAATTTAAAAATACTAAAAATATGTGAGCACATGAAGGCTCACCCTTAATTAAAAAAATATAAAAATATTCGGGCACATAAAGGCTCGACGTGATCGAAGGGATTAGCTTAGGGAGACGCACCCCCAGTTATCATCGTAATTAAGGTATGTCTTTACTATTAGTTTTATTTTAGTAAGCTATAGTGTGTGTTAGATTTAATAATTAAAGTATGTTTAAAGAACTCTCTCTCTAATCTTTTAAAGTGGAAATGATGAATAGTTGCTCTGCTATAATTTCTTTCAAGTGCCTAGTTTTTTAACCATGGATTCTTCTAAGTTTGGATATCACTATTTTGATATAAGAATTTACTTTGAACCTAAAATTTGTAGAGGCATATGTTTGAGCTAAAATCTAGGTAATTGATCGATATGATACATGAAGGTCTAAACTGCTATTTATCTTATTACTATCATTACTTAGTTCTAGAGATTTATTTTGAAAACTAAAATCTTACATGATGAGCTCTTGTATGACAAAATCTAAATTCCTACCAAAGCCATATATGATATATTTAGAGTTAGAAAAACCTTTGCACATTCATGCTACTTGTTTTACATTGAGTTTAGTCAACCTTTGAAATATACCTTAGGAGAGTCTTGTCATGCTTTTAAAAATCAAGATCACTTATGCACTCCACCCACATATGCATTACTTCTACTCTGGGATGTAAGCGCAGTCATTTCCACTTTTATCTAGATCCACCTTAAAAATGTCTTTCTCCTATATTAGGAGTAAACACCCAAAAATATACCCTATAGGATAGCCCCCATTTAATTGCTCTAAGTTCTTATCATTATCTCTCCAATTATTTATATTCAAAGGATACATGTGGCTATACAAAAGTATTAAAAAAAGAAGAAAGAGAAAAGAGTGAAAAAATGGGAGTAAAAGATAGACAAGTGTCCCAGCATTAAAACAATGGGTACATAGATGCCTGCCTCCTAGATTAAAAAAGAGAAAAAAGGAAAGAAGGAGAGAATAAAGATAGCTTTTCCTTGAAGGGAAAAGTCACAGTTTTCATACAATAATGCAATGGCCTCGAAGGGCTCATCGCCATCATCGACATTTCAGAGGTTCAAAGTGCGCATACAGCGGAATATTTAACTTAAGAGAGTACAAGTAGCAAGATTTAAGTACTTTATTACATCGCCAATCATGATGGAATTACACTCAAACACACAAGCAGAAAAGCATAAAGTAGGTAGAAGCGGATCGACGCATCGTCCACTTGCGCGTAGCACGAGACACCTACTCCTCCTCGTCATCCTCGTCGGTCTCCCACTAGATGTCCTCTCCTGAACCACAATGTATCAGTATGATTTGTACTGGCCACTAATCCTACCCATATGAATGAAGCTTGCTATGTGGAAAAGTGGATGCAAGGCATCAAAAGGACCTACTTATGGCTCTTGGCTTCCTATGCAATAACTCATTTAAATAGTATTTGTCAAGTTTTAACCCATTTATATCCATAAACTTCTCATCCATCCCATCCATATCCATCCACTCATCACACCACATTCTCGCTCAAGTCGGCGAGGAAGACTCCCTCTCCTCCTCGCCTCAATGGCCCTAGGCCGGAAACCAATACACCCAGGGGGAGAGAAGAGAATTGGACTCTAATCACTATAACGAACATGGGGTAAACTCATAGGATTGTCCATAACCAGGGACACAGCTATACGTATAGATTGATCAACTCTGCAGAGTGTATACACCTGGAACCACAAGATCACCATCATCGGCGATGCGCCTCACCTAGGCTGATACCGAGCCGCCGTCTAACTAGCCCAACGCCACTCTACCACTCAGCTCTGGGGCACCTCGGAGTCCACCGGCACGCTGAGACTGTGAGACGTGTGCCGGATCCCCAAGGAGCATCACGCTGTCTCAGGAGGGTGTGGGTCTCGACACCCGTACCTCCCTACGCTATCACCTACCAACCTAGTAGTAGTGGCAAGGGGCTAGCTAGTCGTCAAGTTGTTTCTCGCCCATCAGGAACGAGTGGTGTGTACGGGAAGGTCCTATGAACCACACCTTCGCCCAATCAGTCCTTAGCAGGACTAGACAGGATATCTTCACCTGGGGCCCAAGACCCCGTGCCTTGGCGGCACCTCCCGTTCCGGCGATTCATACCACAAAGGCACTCCTCCTGGAACTTCTCCCAACACATATACCCGCCACAGGTACTCTCATATGGGGAGTGCCCAGATCACACTCCCCCGGCATGGCTTGTCCTCATGACTTGCCCTAGATCCTGCCCAGTCGACACAACCCTCGCTACACACCCAAGACTCACGCCAAGACCTCTCCCAAAGACCCAGTCCACACATCCTTGGCACTACGTGCCTTAGCCACTCACAGATACGATACATCAACAGTAATGATAGTAAGATGTGAGTAGCATCAAGATAAACATGATAAGCGCGAGTCTAATCCTAACAGCGGGTATGCAGGGGATCGGTTTTGACAAGGCATAGGCTGAATCAAACAATCTACCATGCATCCTAACAACAGCAGCAAGCAACAAATAAATAGAGCGCTAGCATTACTATTTATTGCATGTCTAAATAGGTGCTAAGAGGTTAGGTGGGACGCGGCACCTACGGTCGGGTCGTCTCCCAGGTCCTCGATGTACTCGTAGTCGTCTCCTGCCTCAGTCAGCGGCTCCTCCGTCTCTGAAAAGCGTGACATAATACCGCGTTTAGCGGCTCCTATAGAGGTGCACAAAGAAGCAACTGAAATCCGGAAGAAGCAAATGCACTCATGGATAAGCCTATGACCTAGAACTTATTTTTAGAAAAATTTAGACACTGGTTTCATATTTTTCGAAGTTGAAATGAATTTTCTATGAATTTTCAAAGATTTATTCCATTTTTTGAAAAAGGAAAAATCATTTTATTATTTTTGGAAAACAGTGGTGACATGTGACAGGCTGTGATTGGTTGGTTCAGGCGGTGCCACTGACTGGTGGGCCTAGGTCAACGGTCAATGTTGACCGGTCAACGGTCAAGGCAGACCGGGTTTGGACTGGGCCTAGGTGGGCCGGATCAGGGGCGGGTTGGGCCGGCCCGGCCCGGACACGTGTCAAGCAAGGAGGGCGGCCACATGGCGGGCTTGGGCCTCCACTGGGCTGTGGTGTACGGGGCTGGTGCACCGTGGACCGAGGGCCGGTGCACCGTGAACCCCGGGTAGGTTCACGGGTGGACCACGCCATCCTCCTTTCTCCTCTACGGTCCACCGTGAGCCAAGCTCACATGACCCGCAGCCTTCCTCTCCTCCTCTTTCCCTTGCCGGAACAGAGTCACCGGCAGCGAGCTTCCTTCGCCGCGGCTCCTCTGGGGCCTCTCGGCGGTCCGGGGGCTCACTAGCCTCCCGAGACCCCGACGCACACCACCCCAGGCGATTAGGGTGGATTAGCCCCCTCCAGGCGGCCGGCGGCGAGGCCACGGTGGCTCGCCCGGGGCGGCCGTGGTGGCATCTTGCTGCGTGCCCGCGGGGCGTGCCAGTTGCGGGCTCGGGGGTGAGCTTCGCGGTGGCTTCCAGGCTACGGTAGCCTTGTGCCCGGCGAGTGGCGGCGGACGGCTCCGACGCGGTGGCGACGGGCGGCTCCGGCGTGGTGGCGAACGGCCCGGTGGAATGGCTCCCTTCTCCTCTTCTCCTACACGGCGCTCCCCTCGAGCTGGTTGTGGCTGGGTGGGAGATGCCCCCAGGTGGCGGCGGAGCGGATGGGCGCTAGGGCACCGAGGGGTGCCCTTTTTATAGGTGAGCGGCGGCGATGGCATGGTGGACGGCGATGAGGCGATGTAGGGGTACGTGGTGCACATCCGAAGGCTCACGGCTAGGTTTAGGGTTTGGGGAGTCGCGTGTGGTGCTCGGGTGGCTCCAATTCGGAGCGGCGGCCGGTCAAAAGGGAGGCGCAGTGGCAGCTGTCCATGGCGTCAGCACGAAGGGGCCACAGTGCCTCGTCGCGGCTCGCCGTAGAGTGGGGGCGCCAGTGGGACGATGCGGGGGCAGACGTGGCGCCCATCTGGCTCTCACCGAGCCAACGGGTCAGAGGCGGACGGCTGCGGGAGCATGGCGGCTGCTCCTCTGCTTTTGTCGAAAAGCAGGGGAGACAGGAGGAAGGGGATGACCTGTGGGTCCCCCTGGCCCACTCGTCAGCCTGAGCGTGAGAGGGAGGGTGGCGCGGCGTCGGTTGGGCCACGGTGGAACTGGGCCACACGTGCGTGAGGAAAGGGGTGCGGGGTGCTTGCCGGGCTGCGTTGTGCGCCTGAGGGGGAAGGGAGGCGCGCTAGCGGTCAATGCTGGGCAGCCAAGCCGGGCCGGTGGTTCCTCCCCCTTTTTCCTTTTCTTATTTCCTAATTTCCTAGCTAGAGTGTATACATATGAATACATGCATATACTCTTGTGGGTGTTTCCATGCTTATATATGCTAGTAGGGTCCACCTAGGGTAGTCTAGGGCTTGGTCAAGGATGTACACATGTCACCTTTGTCAAAAACTATATTAGCTTACATTGCAACACATAATTCCAAAAAGAGGCAAAACACATGTGTGCAAGAAAAAGAAAAATGCACATGCTACTAATTTAAGTTTAGGAGCTAATGCAACTCACTAAGGGATGGTTTCCTACATGTCACTCACCAATCATAGGTTAGTTTTGAAAAAAGTTCTTGAAAGTTGGGATTTTTGTGTGTTACAAGGTAACAGGGATGTTACAGACTCCCCCCTTACGAGAATCTCGTCCCCGAGATTCAGAAGAAGGCGTACCTTTCAAAGAGGTAGGGGTATAGCATACGGAGTTCTGTCTCCTTCTCCCACATGGCTTCTCTTTCGGTGTGGTTGCTCCACTGAACCTTGCACATGGGGATTGTGGTGCTTCGAGTCTCCTTGGTTGCTCGATCAAGGATACACGTGGGGTGTTCCTTGTACTCAAGCATGTCTTGGAGATCTAGGATATCCGTGGGCACTTGCTGATCTGGCACCTTCAGACATTTACGGAGTTGGGATATGTGGAACACGGGGTGTACTCCTGTCAGCTCCTCAGGTAGCTCTAGCTTATAGGCCAACTTGCCAATTCGAGTCTGGATGCGATAAGGCCCGACATATCTGGGGGCTAGCTTTCCCTTAACATGGAATCTGCTAGTACCTCGGAGAGGGGAGACTTTGAGGTAGACATAATCCCCGTTTCGGAACTCGAGGGCTCTCCTCCGCTTGTCGGCATAACTTTTCTGTCCTTGCTTGACACGTGTCCGGGCCGGGCTGGCCCAACCCGGCCCTGATCCGGCCCACCTAGGCCCAGTCCAAACCCGGTCTGCCTTGACCGTTGACCGGTCAACATTGACCATTGACCTGGGCCCACCAGTCAGTGGCACCGCCTGAACCAGCCAATCACAGCCAGCCACATGTCACCATTGTTTTCCAAAAATAATAAAACGATTTTTCCTTTTTAGAAATGGAATAAATCTTTGGAAATTCATAGAAAATTCATTTCAACTCTGAAAAATATAAAACCAGTGCCCAAATTTTTATAAAAATGAGATCTAGGTCATAGACTTATCCATGAGTGCATTTGCTTCTTCTGGATTTCAGTTGCTTCTCTGTGCACCTCTATAGGAGCCGCTAAACGCGGTATTATGTCACGCTTTTCAGAGACGAAAGAGCCGCTGACTGAGGCAGGAGACGACTACGAGTACACCGAGGACCTGGGAGACGACCCGACCACAGGTGCCACATCCCACCCAACCTCTTAGCACCTATTTAGACATGCAATAAATAGTAATACTAGCGCTCTATTTATTTGTTGCTTACTGCTGTTGTTAGGATGCATGGTAGATTGTTTGATTCAGCCTATGCCTTGTCAAAACTGATCCCCTGCATACCCGCTGTTAGGATTAGACTCACGCTTATCATGTTTATCTTGATGCTACTCACATCTTACTATCATTACTGTTGATGTATCGTATCTGTGAGTGGCTAGGGCACGTAGTGCCAAGGATGTGTGGACTGGGTCTTTAGGAGAGGTCTTGGCGTGAGTCTTGGGTGTGTAGCGAGGGTCATGTCGACTGGGCAGGATCTAGGGCAAGTCATGAGGACAAGCCATGCTGGGGGAGTGTGATCTGGGCACTCCCCATATGAGAGTACCTGTGGCGGGTATATGTGTTGGGAGAAGTTTTGGGAGGAGTGCCTTTGTGGTACGAATCGCCAGAATGGGAGGTGCCGCCAAGGCACGGGGTCTTGGGCCCCAGGTGAAGATATCATGTCCGGTCCCGCTAAGGACTGATCGGGCGAAGGTGCGGTTCAGGGGACCTTCCCGTACACACCACTCGTTCCTGATGGGCGGGAAACGACTTGACGACTAGCTAACCCCTTGCCACTACTACTAGGTTGGTAGGTGATAGTGTAGGGAGGTACGGGTGTCGAGACCCACACTATTGACACTCCTTAGCGTCAACTTTTACTAGCACTTTAAACATAAAAGAGAACATGAAAACATACTAGTCTAGGGTTTTATCTGACAAATTCCACGAGTTTTGCATATTCTATATTTTTCAGGGTGATTTTTAGAAAAGCAGAAAAGAGGGGATTATAGAGCATAATTATCACGAAATTGATCCACGTCGTAGCAACACCGCCAACAGACTCAGGAAGGGTCTAGAAGACACCCGAAGCAGCGGGGCCCGCAGAGGAGACCAGGTGGGGCCGGCGGCCCCACCCCGGCCGCCCGGCCCCTAATTTCGCCAAACGCCGTCGCCTTCTAGAGTCTTCCTCCCTAGGTTACGTGGAAGCCAAGCACAAAGACGCTACGTTGATTTGAGGTCGGTTTGATCCAACGGTGCACATGAGATGAAGACGCGGATCGCTGACGTGGCGTTTCCTTGCCCCCTACTCCACCTCGGCCTATATAATGACGCCCAAGGCTCCCCCCAAGAGGCATTGTACACCCCAAGGCTTCATATTCTTCATTTGATTAGGATTAGGGTCCCTCTAGTTGAACTAGTTCATCTAGTTCATCTAGATGTAGCAATTAGGAGAGACTAGTTCTTCTAGATCTAGTCTTGTTTAGAGATTAGAGAGATTGAGTAGAGGAGTAGAGATTCTCGAGGAGCTCCGACATGTCGACGCTTCTTCGTGGCTGTATTCTTACGGATTCAGACTTCCTCGCCCGGAGCTGCGTTCGAGGTACTTTTGTATTTACTATTCCCGATTCAAGTAAGCGATCGTTTATATTCGTTCTTTAGTTCACATCTTATATTGAGGACTTTGATCTTGGTAATTGCTTGGTTGAAGTAGTATTTCGTAGTGTAGGCGTGGTGCCTAGGCTAGATTTACCTGTGGATGTCCCCTGATTAGCCGGATAGTGGTAGCTCGCGTAGGTGACTTTATAGCTGCGTTGAATCCTCTGTAGTCCACTTTCCGTTGATAGGACGCAGACAGCACCGATAGGTGTCCGGTAGGTAAATTACTCTGTTTCTTCTCCTATTCAGGTCACTTGCCCGATAAGACGATATTATACAAAGTTTTATGGTAGTCGAAACTAGAGTACATTAGCTATTTCTCTTTTTCTTGATATGATCTAGCCTAATTGTAGGGTTAAGTTTATATACTTTGTCATCATCACAAATTGTTCCCTGTGGATACGATATTTAAAACCTCTGGGTAAAATGTGACACTAGTATGATATCTGTGGCGCTTGCAGATAATCCTACTTAAAACTTATTTAAATGGAGTGCAGTTAAAAATACCAACAAGCATTTTTTTATGCGCCGTTCTTAAAACGGTTTGCTGATTTTGACTTAGTCTAGCTTAATCTTGTATTATACTTTTTTATCTTTTCCTATTTTTATCCCAGTCTCTTCATTATTTTTGTGTTCATCCTTATGGATGCTTCAATCCTATTTTTATCCTAGTCTCTTCATTATTTTTGTGTTCATCCTTATGGATGTCTTTAATTTTATTTCTATTTATCTTTATTGCATGTGTGAAAGCTTTAGGCCATTAAAATTTATAGAACCTATCTTAACACCTGGCTATAAGCTACGCCCATGTTTAATTAATATGATTCGAGATAACTTATCATCCGAATTAGATATGGAAGTCTTGGTAGCTAAAATACAATCATTTCATTCTCAAGATTTAGCTATCAATCCTAAACCTTTAAAATTCCACTTTGATGATTTAGACTTCCAATTAGGCTAAGATGCTCATAAATCAATACATATCAGATCTTCTTAAAAGAGCATCTTAGGAAAAGTTTCATCTACTTTCTTTCCTTTCTAAAAGACATTGGGAAGAATTCAAGGATGGCATGTTGAATGATGCCATAGAAGGAGAGCCAAGCCAATTAGAAATAAATTCTATTTTCTCCCCTTCTATGCCCACATTAAATATCTTTGAATCTATCTCTGAACCTATCCTTGACCCTAATGAATCTTTTATTGCTCTTTCTACTAAACCTCATAATAATCCTAGAAATCTATCAAGATATTCTAAGAATAAGAGTCATGAAGATTATAGGAATGCCTAAGAAGAGCAATGACAATGGCAGAAATACGTAGAACATACTAGAAATACATATACCATTGTAAAAGGATGGATGGAAAAAGATGAAGCTTTAGCATCTAAACTTGGTTTAAATTCAAACAATGAGCTTAAATCAATTTCTTTAATAAACATAACTTACCCAAGTTTAGAGAAAGATTTAGATGAGACCAACCTTGGAGGCATCAATTCATCGAAAATTCTAGAAAATAAAATAGAGATAATTTTGTTGCCTATAGACATCCATGAATAGACACCCCTAGAGTTTAAAAAGGAAGATCATATTGATGAGCATGTGAATTATCTAATTGACACTATTGAATCCATGCTCATATGAGATATCTCCTAAATCTTTTTGTCTCTCTAATATTACTACACACGAGATCTTCAACCCCCTTATTTTACTTGTTCATAAAATCATTAAGGAGGTGGTTGTAGATGCATATGTTTATCATAAATAGATCTCATTGTAATATGGATATAGATGCACAAGGACTAATGTTCTAAAGGAACCCACCTCACCAATTTAAAGTACAATAATTAGAAGGTTCCCTAAGAATAACTTTGTGTCCCAAAATAACCACTCTTGAAAAAAAAAAAATTGAGTTTGCACCTTTTGCTGTAATACCCTTGTGAATTGAGCATAGAGTTATAATTACCAAAATATTCTTTTGGGTATTTTTGTCACTAACCATTTTAGATTTGAAGTAAGAAAATAACTAATGGCAGCACCAGGTATGTCAAAACAACCATTATGTAATTTTGAATTACATCCACTCAAGCTTACATTTACTTGCAAAATTCTAGCTTGGGGGAATGAGTTTATTTGAAAAAAAAATCTTAAATCAAGTTGCTAATAATGGTTGTCTCTACCTTTTTAATTCATATATAATAATCATGCTTTTTCATCTCCGTTTGAATAAATCTCTACAATGCTTTTATAGTACCTTTGTCTGCTATAGTAAGATTTAGTTTGGAAGTAGTGTATACATACTTTTAAAGGCTTTTTGAATTAAGCGTGGTGCTTAGGTTAAATAGTCTTCCTTAACTAAAATTAGACATGGAGTCTAGCTTGGTTATTGAACTAAAAATTCTTGTGGTAGACATTGGATATTTTATGGACTAACCCCTGTTGAAAAATTCTTAAAATTAATTTGGGTAAGTCATGAGATAAATTCGAATTAGAGATGAGATAGGACACATGCTGAACTTTACTAACTTTGTGGAAGAAGACATAGCTTATTCATCATAAATGAAAGAACTATGAGCATTAATGATTCATTCACTTTATCTTCTACTAGTTACTTTGCGTCAAGCCATATCTGTATAAAACATGATCTATGCTAAAACAATATTAATATTATCTTTTTACTAGCATAGATAAAACAAAATAAAATATTGGACAAGCAACCTGTGTTTAAAATTTATATATTCCTTTGGGTATGTGCTGTCCACTAATCTATTGCAGGCATAATAATAACTGGAGTGAAAAGAGTCAAAAAATCAAAGAAGCAAAAGATGACAAAAGAATAGATGCAACAGAGGAGATAAGATGTTCATGAGCAACTCAAGATTCAAGAGGAAGGACCACCAATCATTTGGCCTTCATCACTTAGTGCCATCACGCTTTAATAATGAAGGTAATATCCTAAGGTAAGTAGTCACAACTCTTCTCTTGATCTTGGTGTACATAATAAATTAAAACATAAACATGTTAGAGTTACAGTTTTAATTGATTAACCTAATTAACTCAACATGATCTGTCTTTTAATATTATTCATGGCATTATACTCTTAATCCCAGTCTTAACCAAATAAGCTAAAATATTATATTCAACCTTGGAAAGATGATAGTCATATTCATGTGAAAATTTATATATTGATAGACTATTCTTCTATTGGTTAAGCAAGTCATTCTTTTCTACCATGAGAACTTAAATGCAACATTAAATGCTTAATCTTTTGATCTTATCACTCATGGCATAAATAAACAATTCATGTAACACCAACTTTATCTTGTTCAATGTGCCTATAGATAGAGAAAATAAATAAAGAAATAGATTTGGTTCTGTTGGTGTTTTTCCACCAGTAGAGCCCATGCACTTGATCTCTACCTTAGTTTTATAAATAGGACAACACATCGAGCGAAATTTCTACAAGTGAGAGTTCTGTGAACATGTACATTGAGCAAGATGCTGCCAGCCATAATTAAAAGCTCTACTTCAACCTGTTGGCCAAATCAAAGAACAAAGGTGACATCATCATCACTAAAGGTATGCAACATCATGACCTCTATCTGTCAAGATGAAGAGATACACAAGAGTGGAAGAAAGAAGTTCTGTCGGTAAACTTAAAATTCTGTACCCTTGCCATAAGGTAATATGGTAGTTATTCAATTAATTAGTATTCCTATCTGCATTAATAGTTTTACTTTAATATAGTCATCTTTATAAATATTAAAAAGGAAAATAAAAAATCTTTATTGCTTTATTTACTGCATCATAAAATATTGAAAGCCCATGCGAATAAACTTATGGTAACCCTGTAGAAATATTCGATGTGGTGGCATAAAGAATAATAATAAAAGCTTCTATATTTATTTTTCTTGCATTATAAAAAAAACCTAAGTCCCATAAGAATAAATATTCTATGTGGAGGCATAAAAAAATAATAGAACTATATATCATGCACTTATATTTAATTTCTACATAATTAAACTAGAAAATCCTAAAAAAAGAGAATCCTGCTGGAATCTGTCAACTCAAATCAACTCAAAGAATAATCAATTGCTTATTGGCTGACAGCTAACCTATTATTAAATTCGAAAGGTCGAGTTTTGGTTTTCTTGTTGGAGTATAATTATGCAGAAATAACATTATGACAAGAAGAGAGTCTATCAGTGGCACCCACTAGGACCGCTGCTGGTTACTTCACTCTAAAGATCATTAACGCCAAATATTGCAAACATCTAGCTTGGAGGAGGAGCATCCCCTAGTTATCAGGTAACTATACCTAGGCGATTATCGAGTCTACTTTATATAGTCAAAAATACCAAAAATATGTGAGCATATGAATGTTCACAATAGTATCATAGAAAAATTTAAAAATACCAAAAATATGTGAGCACATGAAGGCTCACCCTTAATTAAGAAAAACACAAAAAAATATTCGGGCACATGAAGGCTCGACGCGATCGAAGGGATTAGCTTAGGGGAGACGCACCCCCGTTATCATCGTTATTAAGGCATGTCTTTACTATTAGTTTTATTTTAGTAAACTATAGTGTGTGTTAGATTTAATAATTAAAGTATGTTTGAAGAACTCTCTCTCTAATCTTTTAAAAGTGGAAATGATGAACAGTTGCTCTACTATAATTCCTTTCAAGTGCCTAGTTTTTAACCATGGATTCTCCTAAGTTTTAGACATGACTACTTTGATATAAGAATTTACTCTGAACCTAAAATTTGTGGAGGTATATGCTTAAGCTGAGTCTAGATAATATATTGATATGATACATAAAGGTCTAAGCTGCTATTTATCTTATTCCTAGCATTACTAAGTTCTGGAGATTTATTTTGAAAACCTAAAATCTTACATGATGAGCTCTTGTATGACAAAACTTAAATTCCTACCAAAGCCATATATGATACATTTAGAATTAGGAAAACCTTTACATATTTATGCTGCTTGCTTTACATTGAGTTTAGTCAACTTTTAGAAAATGCCTTACGAGAGTCTTGTCATACTTTTAAAATCAAGATCACTCACGCACTCCACCCACATATGCATTACTCCTATTTAGGATGTAAGCGTAGTCATTTCCACTTTCATCTAGATCCACCTTAAAAATGTTTATCTCCTATACTAGGAGTAAACACCTAAAAATACACCCTATAGGACAGCCCCCATTTAATTGCTCTAAGTACTTATCGTTATCTCTTCAATTATTTATATTCAAGGGATGCATGTGGCTATGCAAAAGTATTGAAAAAAATGGGAGTAAAAGATGGACAAGTGTCCCAATATTAAAACAATGGGTACATAGATGCCCGCCTCCCAGATTGAAAAAAAGAGAGAGAATAAAGAAAGAAAGAGAGAATAAAGATAGCCCATATTTTCCCGTGAAAAGTTCTAAGTTTTAAAGAGAGTTATTTTTAAAGAGCAAAAAGTAGAATTAGGATTAGCCACTAAATACCATATATTTACCTATCCACCATATTCCATACACATGCACATCTTGATTTGATTGAATGCCTCGATTCTCTGTGGATCCATTGTTTGACTTTACAATATATGAATTGCAAGTATGTTTATCCTTGTTATTGCCACTCCTATGAGCTCCACTATAAATGCTTAGTTGTAGGAAGGCATGACATTATAAATGCCTCAGTGAGATCCATAAATACCACATATAATAAGAGACTTGAGGGTGTCATACAATTAAACTCTGAGTTTTATTGCGAAAATTTACAAAACTCTAGAAATTTTAGTACTGTAAAGAATTTGAGACATAGTGCTTGACTTGATTGTTCTATCTTTCGATTGCTTAAGATCTATGCAAAAGTTGTAAAGCTCCATAGTTAAAGGTAAAATAGGTAAGTTTGGAAGTTAGAGCAGTTTTATCTAAACTAGAGGAAAATTTATGTTTAAAACCAAGTGAACTTAAAAGAAATAAAAAGTATTGCAGCAACTCCCCGATCCAAGTTTATTAAGAACTAGATTTAGATTATTTGCCAAGGGACCGCAAAAGGTAAGCTTAGGGGGTATTGTTGACACTCCTTAGCGTCAACTTTTACTAGCACTTTAAACCTAAAAGAGAACATGAAAACATACTAGTCTAGGATTTTATCGACAAATTCCACAAGTTTTACATATTCTATATTTTTTTTAGGGTGATTTTTAGAAAAGCAGAAAAGAGGGGATTATAGAGCATAATTATCACGAAATTGATCCACGTCGTAGCAACATCGCCAATAGACTCGGGAAGGGTCTAGAAGACATCCGGCAGCGGCCCGCCCCTTGAGGGAGACCAGGGGGGCCGGCCGGCCCCCCCCCCAGGGCCGCCCGGCCCCTAATTCCGCCAAACGCCGTCGCCTTCTTAGAGTCTTCCTCCGTAGGTTACGTGGAAGCCAAGCACAGCATCGCTACGTTGATTTGAGGTCGGTTTGATCCGTTGGTGCACATGAGATGAAGACGCGGATCGCTGACGTGGCGGTTCCTTGCCCCCTACTCCACCTCGGCCTATATAATGATGCCCAAGGCTCCCCCCAAGAGGCATTCTACACCCCAAGGCTTCATATTCTTCATTTGATTAGGGTTAGGGTCCCTCTAGTTGAACTAGTTCATCTAGTTCATCTAGATGTAGCAATTAGAAGAGACTAGTTCTTCTAGATCTAGTCTTGTTTAGAGATTAGAGAGATTGAGTAGAGGAGTAGAGATTCTGGAGGAGCTCCGGCATGTCGGCGCTTCTTCGTGGTCAGTATTCTTACGGATTCAGCTTCCTCGCCCGGAGCTGCGTTCTGAGGTACTTTTGTATTTACTATTCTAATTCAAGTAAGCAGTCGTTTATATTCGTTCTTTAGTTCACATCTCATATTGAGGACTTTGATCTTGGTAATTGCTTGGTTAAAGTAGTATTTCGTAGTGTAGGCGTGGTGCCTAGGCTAGATTTACTTGTTGATGTCCCCTGATTATCCGGATAGTGGTAGCTCACGTAGGTGACTTTATAGCTGCGTTGAATCCTCTATAGTCCACTTCCCGTTAATAGGACAGACAGGCTGATAGGTGTCCGGTAGGTAGATTACTCTGTTTCTTCTCCTATTCAGGGTCACTTGCCCGATAAGACGATATTATACAAAGTTTACCGGTAGTCGAACTAGAGTACATTAGCTATTTCTCTTTTTCTTGATATGATCTAGCCTAATTGTAGGGTTAAGTTTATATACTTTGTCATCATCACAAATGTTCCCCGTGGATACGATATTTAAAACCTCCGGGTAAAATGTGACACTTTGGTATGATATCTCGTGCGCTTTGATAATCCTACTTAAAACTTATTTAAATGGAGTGCGAGTTAAAAATATCAACACACACCCTCCTGAGACAGCGTGATGCTCCTTGGGGATCCAGCACACGTCTCACAGTCTCAGCGTGCCGGTGGACTCCGGGTTGCCCCAGAGCTGTGGTAGAGTGGCATTGGGCTAGTTAGACGGTGGCTCGGTATCAGCCTAGGCGAGGCGCATCGCCGATGATGATGATATTGTGGTTCCAGTACACCCTCCGCAAGATGATAAACAAGTGCCTGTAGATCGAGAAGGATCGCTTGGAGGCTGATCTGTCAAAGGAGAAGAAGAAGAGATTCTTTGAGGGGCCTTCCCGCACCTCCGCTACGCAGAGGTCGTGTGGAGGACTGCCCTCACACCTCCGCCCCCATGCCGTCAAGCGCACCGTGCCTATCGTGAGCCAGGGTGGAGGTACCTACACCACCAACTACCCCCGCCCTGCTCAGGGTACGAGCATGTGGAAGACCCCTGCACCGAGCACGTGGAAGGCTGCCGCGTCTACCCCCACAGGTGGCATCCCTTACACTTGCTTTGGGTGTGGCAAGCCCGGCCACAAGATTCTCGACCCCTCGAGGAAGACGCCGCTACACCGACGGCTCTAGCACGGAGGCCGCCCGTCCAGGGCGACACCCTGAGGGAGTGCCCCGAGCCACCCGCGGCCGCCGACCCACCTCACGGTGAGGGCGCCCGGGGCGCCCCCGACGTGGTGTACGGTATGTTCATGGTTAACGGAGTTAAGGCTTCGGTGCTTTTTGATTCTAGTGCTACATGCTCATACATATCATATAAGTTTGCACGAGAGAATCACGTACCCGTCACTCCATGACGGAGAGCTGTTGTCACAAGTTCCCCCTTCGAAAACTTGAGGTGTACACACAAGTGTCAGGGAGTGAGAGTAAATATTGAGGGTCACCCTTTTCTAGCCAACCTCACCCTTCTTCCTTCTAATGGTCTAGATGTTATCTTGGGGATGGATTGGTTAACCCAGCATAAGGGTGTGATCTCCTGCTCACCTAGGTACCTAGAGTTTACCTATCCTAAGGGTCATGTAATCAGGTGTGAGCCAAACCACGGCAAAACGATCTCCATGTTGTGTGCCCTAGAGGCCAAAACCGTGGAGAACGTACTTGTAGTGTGTGAGTATCCGGATGTGTTTCCCTAGGAGTTGTCGGGAATGCCACCGGATCGTGATGTTGAGTTCGTGATCGACCTTCTGCCTGGTACGGGTCCGATTGCCAAACGACCCTACCGCATGTCGGTCGATGAGCTAGAGGAGCTCAAGAAACAGCTTAAGGAGCTTTCCGACAAGGGGTACATAAGGCCTAGTGCTTCCCCTTAGGGATCTCCCATCCTGTTCGTAAAGAAGAAAGATGGCTCGATGAGGATGTGCATAGATTACAGGAATCTGAATGCCGTGACCGTCAAGAACAAGTACCCTCTGCCAAGGATCGATGACCTGCTTGATCAGTTGAGGAATGCTAAGTTCTTCTCCAAAATTGACCTCCGCTCAGGGTACCACCAAATGAAGATCCGACCCGAGGATATACCCAAGACAGCCTTTGTTACTCGGTACGGACAGTATGAGTTCATGGTAGTGTCGTTTGGGCTCACTAATGCCCCGGCCTACTTCATGAACATGATGAACAAGGTGTTCATGGACGAGCTAGACAAGTTTGTCGTTGTGTTCATTGATGATATACTCGCTACTACTCCTGGCCCCAAAGGGAACACGAACAAAGATCGAGGACAAGATCTTTGGAGAAGCTAAGGCAGAATCAGCTCTACGCCAAGTTCAGCAAATGTGAGTTCTGGCTCAAAGAAGTTGCATTCCTAGGTCATGTGCTTACCGCAAATGGAGTGGCAGTGGATCCAGCCAAGATCGAAGTCGTGAAGGCATGGGAACAGCCACGTAATGTGACTGACATTCGGAGTTTTCTTGGTTTAGCGGGTTACTACCGCCGCTTCATCGAGAACTTCTCTAAGATTGCAAGACCCATGACCAATCTCTTGAAGAAGACCAACGAATTTGAATGGACTCTGGATTATGAGAGAAGTTTCCAGACTCTGAAGGAGAAGCTTACCACCACCCCTGTGCTAGCCTTGCCGGACATTCAACAAGAATTTGTGATCTACTGTGATGCTTCTGGCCATGGTTTAGGATGTGTCCTTATGCAAAACGGGAAGGTGATCGCTTATGCCTTCCGGCAACTAAAGCAACACGAGCAACGCTATCCAACACATGATCTTGAACTTGCAGCAGTGGTACATGCTTTGAAGATCTGGAGGCACTACTTGATTGGCAACAAGTGTGACATCTACACCGATCACAAGAGCCTAAAGTACTTTTTCACTTAGGAAGATCTGAACATGAGGCAGCGAAGATGGCTAGAATTGATCAAGGACTACAACTTGGAGATCCACTATCATCCGAGAAAGGCTAACGTAGTCGCAGACGCCCTGAGCCACAAGAGCTATTGCCACTACCTCACGACGAGTACCACCCTCTTCAGCTATGCCATGAGATGGAGAAGCTCCAGCTGGAAGAAATGCCGAGGAGTCAGTCAAACTCTCTGAGAGTGCAATACAATCTCTGAGAGTGCAATACAATCTTGAAGAAAGGATCCGCAAGGCCCAAGAGACCTGCCCTGAAATCACAGAGTTCCAAGAGCTCATGAGGATAGGCAAGTGTCCTGAATTCAGAGAAGACGGACAAGGTGCAATCATGTACAGAGATCGTGTCTGTGTGCCCCTAGACGAGAAGCTACGAGAAGAGATCCTATCAGAAGGGCATGACTCTAAGTTCTGCATACACCCAGGAAGCATCAAGATGTACAACGATCTCAAGAAGACTTTCTGGTGGAGAGGTATGAAAGCAGACATTGCCGGGCATGTGGCAAGATGTGATATATGCAACCGAGTCAAGGCCGAACATCAAAGACCAGCCGGACTACTAAAGCCGCTTGATTTGCCAGTGTGGAAATGGGACGACATCTCCATGGATTTTATAGTTGGACTGTGTTGGTATTTCTAACGTCACCACTAGAAATAGAGTTAAATCCTATACCTAGTAACGGCGTCAGAAATACTTGGTATTATAATTATTTATCATTAGCAACTAGCCATATTTGAATTACTAATATTCCTAAACATAAAGTAGGTTGTTATCCCTAATTATATTGCTAGGAAATTATCATAGATTTATATTGTATTTATTGTGACTAGGCAGACATATATATGAATAAGATATGAGTGTTAACTAATGGGTTCTACAAGCGGACGATAATTATACCGTTGTAGCATTTCACCTAGGGAAGTATCCAGGTTGTCGATTTATAATTATACCTCTAGAAAGGCTATGTGATAAACTATTATTGCCATATTGATGGATTAAATGAATAATTGATATTATATACGCACTCTAATCTTTAATAGGCAGAAGTCACAAGATAAATATAGATAAATATGGGTGATAGTATAATCATCAAGTATCATAATTAAGGATAATCATCAGAGCATCTTACTAGTCATAATCATAGCTAGCCATTAAATAAACTAGGGAAATAAGTCTACAACTGCATCAATTGAATAACTCTAATTAGTGCAACGACATCTAATCATCATTGCTAAATCAATTCTAGATCATTATTACATGTAAAGAGGCATCAACTAATGAGGATATTAAGAACTAAGTCACCTCCTTCACGACCGTGCCCATGCTAGTCCTACATACGGGGGATGGACTACAGAGGAACTAACGTAGCTGTCACCTATGCAGACTACCACACGTTCTGGTATATCAGGGTGCACTCGCAGATAAACAAGACATCTAGACACCACGTCTACATATCGCCTATCATCTACCCATTGTACATATGGATAAACGCTATACGAGCAATTACATGAATTCAATAAGATCGAAGTAACTAAACTAGACATATAATCAAAGTAGACAATGACTATTGCAATTAAAAATATATAAATATATTTAGAGTAAAGTCTCCCTAATCTAAATATTGAATACAATAAAGTAACTAAGAACTAGATCTATTACCGAACTCTTGCGCTCCAGCTAGACGCCTAGGGCTCCAGATCCGATGAAGAACTATATCTCCTCTACTTCTAATCTAGCTAGCTAATCCTATGAACTAGAAGGCTCTTGATGAACTTGAAGGCTCTTGATACTTGGGGCTTGAGGCCTTGATGAATAATGAATTGGCTCTCTCCAGGGGCTCTACCCATGTATTTATAGTCCGGTGGGATGCGCGTGCGCCGTAGGATCAAACCGACTTAACCAACGATGGAGATGAAAACCCTAGGCACCAGAAGGAAGCTTCTGGAAGGAGGAAGGCAGCAGCCCTAGAGGGGCGCCGCCCGGCGCCATGGTGGGGCCGGCCGGCCCCACCTAGCGGCCCCCGGCCCCCTCGCTCCTCCCCGGTGTCTTCGGAGTCTTCCCGAGTCTTCCCCCGCGGTGTCCTTCGTGGCGGATAAGTTTCGTGGTTAATTTGCACTTGAATCCCTCCTTTTTAGCTTTTCTAGAAATCTCCCTAGAAATTACGTAATATGCAAAACTCATAGAAATTTTTAGATAAATCCCTAGACTAGTGTGTTTTCTTGTTTCCTTTTGGGTGAAAAGCTTTAGTAAAAGTTGACACTAACAGTGTCAACAATACCCCCAAGCTTTACCTTTTGCCGGTCCCTTGGCAAACACACCAAGCCTAAATGTTTAATATATTTGGATCGGGAGTTGCTACAATGTCTTGATACTTTCCAAAGACACACGCTTTTAAACAAGATTTTCTCCGGATCGACAATGTATACGTTAACCTTCAAACTTACTCATTTTACCTGTAATATAGGGCTTCACAACTTTTGCATAAGTCTTGAGCAAATGAAAGATAGATCAATCAAGCTAAACACTATATCTCAAGTTCTTTGCAATACTATATTTCTGGAGTTTTTGATAGGTTTTCGAACAAAACTCAGAGCTTTGTTATATGATACCCTCAAATCTCTCAGTGTATGTGGTATTTATGGTTCTCTCTTGAGGCATTAAGGTTGTTATACCTCCTATAGCTAAAGGTATATATAGTGGAGCTTATAGAAGTGGCAATAACAAGGATAGGCTTACTTACAAAACATGTATTATAAAGTCAACTAATGGATCCATAGAATCGAGGCATACAATCAAACCAAGATGTGCATGTGTATGAAATATGATGGATGGGTGTATATGTGTTATTTATGGCTAACTCCTATTTCTATTTTTGCTCTTTCAGGAATGTATCTCTTTTAAAGCTTTTCTCAGGAAAGACATGGGCTATCTTTATTATTTTTTTTTATTCAGGGAGGTGGGCATCTAGTACCTATTGTTTTAATTGCTGGGACTTTTGTCCATCTTTTTACTCTCTTTTTCTGTTCTTTATTTCTTTTGCTTTTCTTTATTTTGTATAGCCACATGCATCCTTTGAATATAATGAATGAATCGAGAGGTATGATCAGGACTTAGAGCATTAAAAGACAAGGGTTATCCTATAGGTTGTGGGTATATTTTTATGTCCTCTCCCATTGTAGGAGGTGAACATTTTATGATGAACATGTATGAAAATATGGTGAATGATTGCGATTACTCCTTGAAGTAGGAGTAATGCATATGTGGTCTAGAGTGTGCAAGTGATTCTTGGTTTTAAAAGCATGACAAGACTCTCATAAGGTATACAACACAGGTTGACTGAACTCAATGCAAAGCAAGTAGCTTTAAATGTGAAAAGGTTTTCCTATCTCTAAGATATTAATTTTGGCTTTGGTAGGAATTCACGTTTATCATATAAGAGCTCATCATGTAAATTTTTAGATTTTCAGAATAAATCCTCCAGAATATAGTAGTGCTAGGAACAAGATAAATAGTAGCTCAACTTTCATGAATCATATCAATTAACTACCTAGACTTAGCGCAAGCTTATACCTCCATAATTAAGGTTCAGAATAAATTCTCTAATTAAAATAACAGTGCTTAGAACCGAGAAGATTTTAAGTTTGGTAAGCAGGTACTTAGTAAGCATTATAACAGAGCAACTATTCATCATCTCCAAGACAATTTTAATGTTCATCAAATTTAATAGCTCTAGCCTGGACTAAATTTATATTCTAATCAATATGAAACTAAATATTTATTTGGTTTTATCTTTTTATAGTTTTAATATCTAATATCTAACACAAGACTCTATGACTTCATGGACCTTCATGTGCCCGCGTATTTTTAGTATTTTATGACTATTTATAGTAGACTCAAAAAATCGCTTAGGTGTAGTCACCTGATAACTAGGGGATGCTCCTCCCCCAAGCTTGATGATTACAATATTTGATGTAGATGTTCTTCAGAGCGAACTAGCCAGTAGCGAACCCGGTGATTGCCACTGATAGTCTCTCTCCTTGCTATGATGTTGTTCCTGCATAAACACTCCACAAGAAACCAAAACTCGAGGCTCGAATATACTTATGGGTCAGTGGTCAGCCAAAGAGTAATTGATCACTTTTATGAGTTATCTTTAAATGTTGTCCAATTTAAACAGGATTTAATTTCTTTCTTTTTGAATTTTCTTTTTATGATGCAAAAATTAAGAATGATATATATATATTTTTATTATTATTTTTTTTTTTTTTTTATGCCACCACAGTGGATACTCCTTCGGAGAATACCATAGGGTATCAACATGGGGCTTTATGATGTCATAAAAAATGCAGTAAATATTTTTACTAATCTTTTAATATGCTTATAGATAATGCTACTAGTTAAATTTTAAATTACTAATACATTTAATGAGATAACTACTATTTTGACCTTATTGCTAGGTACGGAATTTAAAGTCTACCGACAGGACTTAGATAGAGGTAAACACTTACTCAGTGGGTTCATTGTCTAAAGTAACCTCAGTCAATTCTCCGTCTCGTGGTGATGCGTCGTGTGCTTCCTTCCATCTCGCTTCGGTCTCTTTTGCTTCTTTCTCTTCCAGCTTCTGCTCTTCTTCTTTGTTCGTCTTCTCCCACGCTCCTAATCGTGCTAGGATCTCTTCCTTTTCTTCCTTGGCGATCTGATCCATCCTTTCTGCTTCTTCTGCCCAGCTACTCCAGCGCGGCATGTGTGTGTTCTCTTCTTGCTCCGGGAAGCGATCTTCATATTTCGCGACCTTTTCAGGAAAGTCTTCCCATCCATAGTGAGGCTGAGCAGCCTGACGGTGTACTTGATGTCTTCTCCTGTTGCGTTGCTTCCTGGCCAGTTCATGGTTATTTAATGTTCTAAAATAACAGCGCACCTTTCCGGTAGGTAGGTTGAAGTGGATGTGTCCGGATCCAATGTAGATGTTGGCGTTAGCAGTGTAGAGGAACGGTCTTCCCAAGAGAATCCGGGAATCATCGTCTTCTTGCATGTCAAGGACTAGAAAATCTGTAGGTATATATTGTCCTTGAATCCTTACCATGACATCCTTGACTATTCCTTCAGGAAATCTTAGTGATTGGTCCGCCATCTGCAATTGAATACATGTTGGGTATAAAGGTAAATCAAACAATTCATCGTATACCTGTTTGACATTACATTGCAGCCTGATCCCGTGTCACCGACGGTGTGAGGAAAGGTGGTGTCTTTGATTGTGCATTCAATGATTAGGACACCTAGATCACCTCTCTTGATTAGAAATGGTTTGGATAACCGGTGATCTTTTTCTGTGTTGATAGCAGTGATTAGTTGAGTCGTCTCCTCAGGTGCATGCTTGGTCCTCCTCCATCTTCTATTGTTTCTATTGTTCTTCTTCTTCGGCATTGGGTGTGATTCTTGCTCTTCTTGTTGTTGAAATTGCTTCGGGGCTACGGGAGCTTTCAGGACACGGTTCTTGAATGTGAATCTCTCCTTCTTGTCCTTGATAGACAAGACGATCTTGGTGAACTCCGTATAGATGATGGCTTTTGTTGTGCACAGGAATGGTCTACCCAGAATAATGGGTGCCTTCTCATCTACTCCTGTCTCCATGACCACGAAGTCAACTGGGACATATGATTGTCCTACTCGAATAACAACTTCTTCTAGCATTCCCTCAGGGTAGCAAATGGACTGATCTGCAAGCTGCAAGCGCATGTTTATGTATAACAGGGGATCATTTTATATTTTCTCATAAATTACCTTGGGCATGATGTTGACACTTGCGCCAAAGTCACTGATAGCCTCTGGAAAGCTGTGGCATCCTATGGAGATAGGAATGACAGGTCTTCCAGGGTCTCCCATCTTCTCTGGTAGAGAGTGGTCAATCCACTATACATCTGCAGGCTCAATATGATATTGGGTTGCATTGTGAATATCAATAAGGTTAGTAGTTTCTAAATCTTCTGGTTGGCCTGGAATCTTGCCTTTCTCCAATGGAGGTACAGTAGCAGCTAACTGAGCTAATTGTGATTCTAACATTTTATTAAAGCTATGCTAATTCTTTATGGCTGAAGCAAAAGTATCCATTCTAGCATGTATGTTTTCTAAAGTTTTATCATTTGATGTTAGCTTCCTAGTCATTTGATCTAGCAGTTTAGATTGACTAGTAACTAATTCTCTTAAAGGCGGAAGGTTATAATTATTGAAGTTATTACCTTGGTTGTTACCTTGGTAATTACCTTGTCGAGGTTGTTGATTCCACCCTTGATTTTGTTGAGGACGATAGTAGGTGTTATTGTTGATGAAGTTCACATCCTCTTGCGGTGTAGGGCAGCTGATAGCTGAGTGCCTATAGTCTCCACATTCTTCACATGTCATATGGGAATCATTGATATACATGACTTCTTTCTTCTCTATGTCGAGCTTCTTCATAATGAGGTCTAGCTTAGCAGCGACCATGTCAGCTTCCTTGAGATGATGGATTCCTCCTCCCTTCTTGTGAGGCTGAGTACGTTCTTTATTGCATATTGAGTTTGAGGCCATCTTCTCGAGAAGTGCTTTAGCATCGCTGGGCTTTAGTGACAGAAAGCTCCCCCACTGCAAAGATCAATAGACTCACGGGTGCTAGAGATGAGCCCGTGATAGAAAAGTCTGTAGATAATGACCACTCCTCTATCCCATGAGGACAGTCTTCAATATAGTTCTGGAATCTTTTCCATGCTTCAGTGAATGATTCATCATGTTGTTGATGGAAACTTGAAATCTTCCCACGCAGAGCATTGGTCTTGGTCAGTAGGAAAGAACTTTGCTAGGAAAGCAGTTGAGCATAGGTCCCATGTAGTGTGTTTATCTTTGTTGATATACAACCACTGCTTAGCTTTCCCTAATAATGAGAACAGGAAAAGTCAGAGTAAGATAGCATCTTTTGATACTCCTCTGATAGTGAAGGTGCTGCAAATCTCTAGAAAGTGTTGTAAGTGTGCACTTGTATCTTCATGTCCTTTTCCATAGAATTGGCTGGCTTGAACCATGGTGATGAGAGAAGGCTTGAGCTCGAATCCATTCTCCCCAGTGTTGACCTTTGGTCCAAATCCGGATGTTTGTTTGTTGTTGGGGCGTAGAATTCTCACAATGGTTTCTCAGCCATGTCTTCAAACACGGAGCTAGGTTTTCACCTAACCCCGATCTTCCGCTTATTCTTCTACTTCTTCTTTAAATTCTTCTTCCAAAGTGTTGGACCTAGCTCCCTTAAAGAGTTGGCTTGAGGTGTTCTTGATGGTGACTCGAATTTTTCCCTTATTTCTGTAAGCCTTTTCTTTCTAAGGAGTTTCTCTGGATCATCAGTAAAGTTCTTTGGAAGAGAAAAACCATTCATTCATCACCCTGCATAAGATAAGAAAATGATAACAACGAAGGGTGTTCCTGATAGGATTAGAGATCGATTGATAATATAAGTTTATCCATGCATATACAAATGATCAATATGTTCTAAGTTTATCGTGCCTTCCCCGAGAAACGGCACTTAAAATGCTTGTTGGTATTTCTAACGTCACCACTAGAAATAGAGTTAAATCCTATACCTAGTAACGGCGCCAGAAATACTTGGTATTATAATTATTTGTCATTAGCAACTAGCCACATTTGAAATACTAATATTCCTAAACATGAAGTAGGTTGTCATTCCCAATTATATTGTTAGGAAATTATCATAGATTTATATTGTACTTATTGTGACTAGGCGGATATATATATGAATAAGATATGAGTGTTAAGTAATGGGTTACGCAAGTGGACAGATAATTATACCGTTGTAGCATTTCACCTAGGGAAGTATCTAGGTTATCGATTTATAATTATACCTCTAGGAAGGCTATGTGATAAACTATTATTGCCATATTGATGGATTAAATGAATAATCGATATTATATACACACTCTAATCTTTAACAAAAGGCGAGGTCACAAGATAAATATAGATAAATATGGGTGATAGCATAATCATCAAGTATCATAATTAAGGATAATCATCGAGCATCTTACTAGTCATAATCATAGCTAGCCATTAAATAAACTAGGAAAATAAGTCTATAATCTGCGTCAATTGAATAACTCTAATTAGTGCAACTACATCTAATTATTATTGCTAAATCAACTCTAGATCATTATTATATGTAAAGAGGCATCAACTAATGAGGATATTAAGTCACCTCCTTCGCGACCGTGCCCATGCTAGTCCTACATACGGGGGGTGGAATACAGAGGAACTAATGTAGCTGTCACCTACGCAGACTACCACACGTCCCGGCATATCAGGGTGCACTCGCAGATAAACAAGACATCTAGACACCACGTCTACATATCGCCTATCATCTATCCATTGTACATATGGATAAACGCTATACGAGTAATTACATGAATTCAATAAGATTGAAGTAACTAAACTAGACATATAATCGTAGTAGACAATGACTATTGCAATTAAGAACATATAAATATATTTAGAGTAAAGTCTCCCTAATCTGAATATTCAATACAATAAAGTAACTAAGAACTAGATCTATTACCGAACTCTTGCGCTCCAAATGTACGCCAGGGGCTCCGAGATCCGATGAAGAACTAGATCTCCTCTACTTCTAATCTAGCTAGCTAATCCTATGAACTAGAAGGCTCTTGATGAACTTGAAGGCTCTTGATACTTGATGGCTTGAGGCCTTGATGAATAATGAATTGGCTCTCTCCGGGGGGTTTACCCATGTATTTATAGTCCTGGGATGCGCGTGCGCCGCAGGATCAAACCGACTTAACCAACGGCGGAGATGAAAACCCTAGGCGGCGGGAGGAAGCTTCGGAAGGAGGAGGACAGCAGCCCTAGGGGGGCACCGCCCGGCGCCATGGTGGGGCCGGCCGGCCCCACCTAGCGGCCCCCCCGGCCCCCTCGCTCCTCCCCGGTGTCTTACGGAGTCTTCCTGAGTCTTCGCGCGGTGTGCTTCGTGGCGGATAAGTTTTGTGGTTAATTTGTACTTGAATCCCTCCTTTTTAGCTTTTCTGGAAATCTCCCTGGAAATTATAGAATATGCAAAACTCATGGAAATTGTCAGATAAATCCCTAGACTAGTGTGTTTTCTTGTTTCTTTTTGGGTGAAAAGCTTTAGTAAAAGTTGACACTAACAGGTGTCAACAGACTGCCCCGTTCTCCCAAGGGGCACAACTCAATTTAGGTGATCGTCGACCGACTCACCAAGGTGGCCCACTTTGTTCCCGTCAGAACAGGAACCACAACTGAAAAGCTAGCTGACCTCTACATTGAGCACATCCTGAGACTCCACGGTGCCCCCCATAGCATTGTATCAGACAGGGGAAGTCAGTTTGTATCTCAATTCTGGAAGAGCCTCCACAAGGCAATTGGCACCCGACTCGACTACAGCACCGCTTACTACCCGCAGACCGATGGGCAGACAGAGAGGGTAAACCAGATCCTAGAGGACATGCTGAGAGCATGTGTGCTCAAATACGGTAAAGGCTGGGAAAAGAGTTTGTCGCATGCAGAGTTCTCCTACAACAACAGTTACCAAGCCAGCATCAAAATGTCACCTTTCGAGGCTCTTTATGGCAGGAAGTGTCAGACACCGCTGATGTGGTCCGAGGTTGGTGAGAGATCGTCCTTTGGACCTGCCAAGATCCAAGAAGCTGAGGAAGGAGTCGCCCAAGTATGAGAGAACTTGAGGGTGGCTCAAAGCAGACAGAAAAGTTAGGCCGACAAGCGGAGGAGAGCCCTCGAGTTTTGAAATGAGGACTATGTCTACCTCAAAGTCTCCCCTCTCCGAGGTACTAGCAGATTCCATGTTAAGGGAAAGCTAGCCCCTAGATATGTCGAGCCTTATCGCATCCAGACTCGAATTGGCAAGTTGGCCTACAAGCTAGAGCTACCTGAGGAGCTGACAAGAGTACACCCCGTGTTCCACGTATCCCAACTCCGTAAATGTCTGAAGGTGCCAGATCAGTAAGTGCCCACGGATATCCTGGATCTCCAAGACACGCTTGACTACAAGGAACACCCCACGTGTATCCTTGATCGAGCAATCAAGGAGACTCGAAGCACCACAATCCCCATGTGCAAGGTTCAGTGGAGCAGCCACACCGAAAGAGAAGCCACGTGGGAGAAGGAGACAGAACTCCGTATGCTATACCCCTACCTCTTCAAAAGGTACCCCTTCTTCTGAATCTCGAGGATGAGATTCTCGTAAGGGGGTAGTCTGTAACATCCCTGTTACCTTGTAACACACAAAAATCCCAACTTTCAAAAACTTTTTGAAAACTAACCTATGATTGGTGAGTGACATGTAGGAAACCATCCCTTAGTGAGTTGCATTAGCTTCTAAACTTAAATTAGTAGCATGTGCATTTTTCTTTTTCTTGCACACATTTGTTTTGCCTCTTTTTGGAATTATGTGTTGCAATGTAAGCTAATATAGTTTTTGACAAAGGTGACATGTGTACATCCTTGACCAAGCCCTAGACTACCCTAGGTGGACCCTACCAGCATATATAAGCATGGAAACACCCACAAGAGTATATGCATGTATTCATATGTATACACTCTAGCTAGGAAATTAGGAAATAAGAAAAGGAAAAGGAAAAAGGGGGGAGGAACCACCAGCCAGCTTGGCCTGCCCGGCAGCCCAGCCCGCTAGCCGCGCCTCCCTTCCCCTGTGTGCTACAAACACCCCAAAGCGGCCAGCGTAGCAAGCAAGCACCCGCACCCCCTTCCCCCCCCACGCCCTTCCCAGTTCCACCGTGGCCCAACCGACCTTGGCCCACCCTCCCTCTCACACTCGGGCCGGGACAGAGTGGGCCGGGGGGGACCCACAGTGTCATCCTTCCTCCGCCTCCCACCTTTTTTGACAAAAGCGAGGAGCAGCCACCCGTGCTCCCCGCAGCCGTCCGCGTCGACCCGTTGGCTCGGTGAGAGCCGGATGGGCGCCCGTCTGCCCCCCGCGTCGTCCCGCCGGTGCCCCCACTCGCGACGAGCCTCGGCGAGGCACTGTGGCCCCGTCGTCGCGATGCCATGGACAGCCCGCCGCGCCATCCCCTTTGACCGACCGCCGCTCCGGTGGAGCCGCCCGAGCACCACACGCGACTCCTCGAACCCTAAACCTAGCCGTGAGCCTTCGAATGTGCACCACATACCCCTACATCGCCTCATCGCCGTCCACTATGTGCCATCGCCGCCGCTCACCTATAAAAAGGGCACCCCTCGGTGCCCTAGCGCCCATCCACTCCGCCGCCACCTGGGGGCATCTCCCACCCAGCCACAACTAGCTCGAGGGGAGGGCCGTGTAGGAGAAGAGGAGAAGGGAGCCGTTCCACCGAAGCCGTTCACCGCCACGTCGAGCCGTCCGTCGCCACCGTGCCGGAGCGAGGGCGACGCTGCCCCAAGCACCTACAACACCGTAGCGGCTCGGCACGGCACGGCCTCGGCCCGGCCACGGCATCACCTCGCCCCGCACCGCTAGCCTTTCTCCCACGACACCGACAGTGAGCGCCCACCTCCGCCGCCGCCTCCGCCTCACCACGCCGGCGCGCCACCGTGATCCCCACTGGTGGCTCGAGGCCGCGCCCTAGGGCACCGCACCGCACGCACGCACGCACACGCGCACGCATAGGCACACCGTGCACCGCCCACTCCGCAGACTTCGTAGCGTGCACACAGGTGCTGCCGCGTAAAGCACGCCGTGGCGCGGCCGTTCTGCCTCGCTCCACTCGTCGTGAAGCGCCGGTGGGCGAGGCGAGCTCCGCTTCGCCACCCCGCGCGCCAGCCGCCTAGTCGCCCAGCTAAAGGCCCCGCCCTTGCCCACGCCCACGAACATCGCTGCTCGCGCGGAGTTCCGCCCGCGCCACCACCTTGAAGCTGACTCCGCCGTACTGTTGGTCACCGGTGCCACCCTCGCTTGGCGCGACCCCCAATTTGGGAAAAAAAGGACCTTTTTCGGTTCCCCCACTTAGGCGGTCAGCGCCGCCCAGCTGAACTCCCCGCCGGGCGTGATCGAGGCGGATTCTGAGCCGCCGAACGGCACCACTAACCGCGCGAGGCTGCAAGTAACTTTGGTACCATGGCTCACCCCAGAGCCCGCAACGGCACGCCCCGCGGCACGCAGTAGTGCCACCACGTCCGCCCTCTGGCGAGCCACCGCGGCCTCATCGCCGGTCGCCTGGAGGGGGCTAATCCGCCCTAATCGCCCTGGGGTGTGTGTGTCGGGGGTCTCGGAGGCCGTGAGCCCTGCATCACCGCCCAGAGGCCCCCGCAGGAGCCGTGGCGAAGAAGCTTGCCGCCGGCGACTCTGTTCCGACAAGAGAAAGAGGAGGAGAGGAAGGCCTGCGGGTCATGTGAGCTTGGCTTACGGTGGACCAGAGAGGAGAAAGGAGGGTGGGCGTGGTCCACCCGTGAACCAACCAGGGTTCACAGTGCACCGGCCCTCGGTCCACGGTGCACCAGCCCCGTACACCATAGCCCAGTGGAGGGCAAGCCCGCCATGTGGCCGCCCTCCTTGCTTGACACGTGTCCGGGCCGGGCCGGCCCAACCCGGCCCTGATCCGACCCACCTAGGCCCAGTCCAAACCCGGTCTGCCTTGACCGTTGACCGGTCAACATTGACCGTTGACCTGGGCCCACCAGTCAGTGGCACCGCCTGAACCAGCCAATCACAGCCTGCCACGTGTCGCCACTGTTTTCCAAAAATAATAAAATGATTTTTCCTTTTTTAGAAATGGAATAAATCTTTGGAAATTCATAGAAAATTCATTTCAACTCCAAAAAATATGAAACCAGTGTCCAAATTTTTCTAAAAATCAGCTCTAGGTCATAGGCTTATCCATGAGTGCATTTGCTTCTTCTAGATTTCAGTTGCTTCTTTGTGCACCTCTATAGGAGCCGCTAAACGCGGTATTATGTCACGCTTTTCAGAGACGGAGGAGCCGCTGACTGAGGCAAGAGACGACTACGAGTACACCGAGGACCTAGAAGACGACCCGACCGCAGGTGCCATGTCCCACCCAACCTCTTAAGCACCTATTTAGATATGCAATAAATAGTAATGCTAGCGCTCTATTTATTTGTTGCTTGCTGCTGTTGTAAGGATGCATGGTAGATTGTTTGATTCAGCCTATGCCTTGTCGAAACCGATCCCTTGCATACCCGCTGTTAGGATTAGACTCGCGCTTATCATGTTTATCCTGATGCTACTCACATCTTACTATCATTACTGTTGATGTATCGTATCTATGAGTGGCTAAGGCACGTAGTGCCAAGGATGTGTGGACTGGGTCTTTGGGAGAGGTCTTGGTGTGAGTCTTGGGTGTGTAGCGAGGGTCGTGTCGACTGGGCAGGATCTAGGGCAAGTCATAAGGACAGGCCATGCCGGGGGAGTGTGATCTGGGCACTCCCCGTATGAGAGTACCTGTGGCGGGTATATGTGTTGGGAGAAGTTTCGGGAGGAGTGCCTTTGTGGTACGAATCGCCGGAACGGGAGGTGCCACCAAGGCACGGGGTCTTGGGCCCCAGGTGAAGGTATCCTATCCAATCCCGCTAAGGACTGATTGGGCGAAGGTGCGGTTCATGGGACCTTCCCGTACACACCACTCATTCCTGATGGGCGGGAAACGACTTGACGACTAGCTGGCCCCTTGCCACTACTACTAGGTTGGTAGGTGATAGTGTAGGGAGGTACGGGTGTCGAGACCCCACACCCTCCTGAGACAGCGTGATGCTCCTTGGGGATCCGGCACACGTCTCACAGTCTCAGCGTGCCGGTGGATTCCGGGGTGCTCCAGAGCTGAGTGGTAGAGTGGCGTTGGGCTAGTTAGACGGCGGCTCGGTATCAGCCTAGGCGAGGCGCATCGCCGATGATGGTGATCTTGTGGTTCCAGGTGTACACACTCTGCAGAGTTGATCGATCTATACGTATGGCCGTGTCCTCGGTTATGGATAATCCTATGAGTTTACCCCATGTTCGTTATAGTGAGTGTATTGGTTTCTGGCCTAGGGCCGTTGAGGCGAGGAGGAGAGGGAGTCTTCCTCGCCGACTTGAGCGAGAGTGTGGTGTGATGAGTGAATGGATATGGATTGGATGGATGAGAAGTTTATGGATATAAATAGGTTAAAACTTGACAAATACTATTTAAATGAGTTATTGCATAGGAAGCCAAGAGCCATAAGTAGGTCCTTTTGATGCCTTGCGTCCACTTTTCCACATAGCAAGCTTCATTCATATGGGTGGGATTAGTGGCCAGTACAAATCGTACTGATACATTGTGGTTCAGGAGAGGACATCGAGTGGGAGACCGACGAGGATGACGAGGAGGAGTAGGTGTCTCGTGCTACGCGCAAGTGGATGATGCGTCGATCCGCTTCTACCTACCTTATGCTTTTCTGCTTGTGTGTGTGAGTGTGATTCCATCATGATTGGCGATGTAATAAAGTACTTAAATCTTGCTACTTGTACTCTCTTAAGTTAAATATTCCGCTGTATGCGTACTTTGAACCAGGTTTCGATCCTGGGACCTGTGGGTTATGGACCCGCCAATTTGGATACTGGTTTCATATTTTTTGGAGTTGAAATGAATTTTCTATGAATTTCCAAAGATTTATTCCATTTCTAAAAAAGGAAAAATCATTTTATTATTTTTGGAAAATAGTGGTGACACATGGCAGGCTGTGATTGGCTGGTTCAGGCGGTGCCACTGACTGGTGGGCCCAGGTCAATGGTCAATGTTGACCGGTCAACGGTCAAGGCAGACCGGGTTTGGACTAGGCCTAGGTGGGCCGGATCAGGGCCGGGTTGGGCCGGCCCGGCCCGGACACGTGTCAAGCAAGGAGGGCGGCCACATGGCGGGCTTGGGCCTCCACGGGGCTGCGGTGTGTGGGGGGCGGTGCACCGTGGACCGAGGGGCGGTGCACCGTGAACCCCGTTTGGTTCACGGGTGGACCACGCCCACCCTCCTTTCTCCTCTCTCGGTCCACCGTGAGCCAAGCTTACATGACCCGCAGGCCTTCCTGTCCTCCTCTTTCTCTTGCGGGAAACAGTCGCCGGCGGCGGCGAAGCTTCGCCAACGGCTCCTCTCTGGGGCCTCTCAACGGCGGTTTGGGGGGCTCATTAGCCTCCCGAGACCCCGACGCACACACCCCCCGGGCGATTGGGGCGGTTTAGCCCCCCTCCAGCGACCGGGCGACGAGGTCAGCGGTGGCTCGCCGGAGGGCGACCGTGGTGGCACCGCTGCGTGCCACCGGGCGTGCCATTGCGGGCTCGGGGTGAGCTCGCGGTGGCTTCTAGACTACGGTAGCCTCGCCGCGCCCGGCGAAGGTGCCGGTTCGGCAGCCCGCAGCCGCCTCCGATCATGGCGGCGGGAGTCTCAAGGGCGGCGGCGCGACCCCAAGTGGGGAACCGGGAAAAAGGTCCCTTTTTTCCCAAATTAGGGTCGTGCGCAGCCAAGCGAGGGTGGCATCGGTGACCAATGTGCACGGGCGGAGTCGCCCCGCTGGGTGGCGTGTGGCGGAACTCCGGCGAGTAGCGGTGTTCATGGGCGTGGCCAAGGCGGGGCCTTTAGCACCGGGTGACTAGGTGGCTGGGCGCGTGATGGCGGCAGGCTCGCCCGCCCATCGGTTAAACCACGACCCAGCGGAGCGAGGCGTAACGGTGCGCCATGGCGGCACTTTTTACGCGGCAGCGGCCGTGTCTTGCCAGCGTGTTTGTGCGTGGGCGTGAGCGCCAGATATGTGCGCGTGCGCGTGCGCGCGCGTGCGTGCGCGAGTGCCGGTGCCTCGGGGCGCGGCCTTGAGCTACCCAGGTGGGATCGCGGTGGCGCGCTCCGATCGTGGTGAGGGGCGGAGGCGCGCGGCGAGGTGGGCGCTCACCGCCGGGTAAGTCATGGGAGAAAGGCTAGGCGGTGCGGGGTGAGGTGATGCCGGGCGAAGTCGAGGGCGTCGTGCTGTGCCGTGCCGAGCCGCTACGGTGTTGTAGGTGCTTGGGGCGGCGTCGTCCTCGGCTCCGGCGCGGTGGCGACGGACGGCTCTGATGTGGCGGCGAACGGCTGGTGGAATGGCTCCCTTCTCCTCTTTCCCTACCCCCTCCCCTCGAGCTAGTTGTGGCTGGGTGGGAGATGCCCCCAGGTGGCGGCGGAGCGGATGGGCGCTAGGGCACCGAGGGGTGCCCTTTTATAGGTGAACGGCGGCGATGGCACACGGTGGATGGCGATGAGGCGATGTAGGGGTACGTGGTGCACATCCGAAGGCTCACGGCTAGGTTTAGGGTTCGGGGAGTCGCGTGTGGTGCTCAGGGCGGCTCCAATTCGGAGCGACAACCCGGTCAAAAGGGGGGCGGCGGTGTCCATGGCGTCGGCACGATGGGGCCCACAGTGCCTCGTCGCGGCTCGTCGCAGAGTGGGGGCACCAGCGGGACGACGCAGGGCGACGCGCCCATCCGGCTCTCACCGAGCCAGCGGGTCGGGCGTGGACGGCTCGCGGGAGCATGGTGGCTGCTCCTCTGCTTTTGTCAAAAAGCAGGGGAGGCGGGAGAAGGGGGATGACCTGCGGGTCCCCCCGGGTCCACTCATCAGCCTAAGGGTGAGAGGGAGGGTGGCGCGGCGTCGGTTGGGCCGCGGTGGAACTGGGCCTCGCGGCGTGCGTGAGGGAAGGGGTGCGGGGTGCTTGCCGGACTGCGTTGTGCGCACAGGGGAAGGGAGGCGCGGCTAGCGGGCTAGGCTGCCGGGCAGGCCAAGCTGGCTGGTGGTTCCTCCCCCTTTTTCCTTTTCCTTTTCTTATTTCCTAATTTCCTAGCTAGAGTGTATACATATGAATACATGCATATACTCTTGTGGGTGTTTCCATGCATATATATGCTGGTAGGGTCCACCTAGGGTAGTCTAGGGCTTGGTCAAGGATGCACACATGTCACCTTTGTCAAAAACTATATTAGCTTACATTGCAACACATAATTCCAAAAAGAGGCAAAACACATGTGTGCAAGAAAAAGAAAAATGCACATGCTACTAATTTAAGTTTAGGAGCTAATGCAACTCACTAAGGGATGGTTTCCTACATGTCACTCACCAATCATAGGTTAGTTTTTGAAAAAGTTTTTGAAAGTTGGGATTTTTGTGTGTTACAAGGTAACAGGGGATGTTACACCACCATATTCCATACACATGCATATCTTGATTTGATTGTATGCCTCGATTCTCTATGGATCCATTGTTTGACTTTATAATATATAAATTGCCAGTATATTCATTCTTGTTATTGCCACTCCTATGAGCTCCACTATAAATACTTAGTTGTAGAAAGGCATAACATCATTAATGCCTCAAGAGAGAACCATAAATACCACATATAATAAGAGACTTGAGGGTGTCATACAATTAAGCTATGAGGTTTATTGTGAAAATTTATAAAACTTCAGAATATTGGTACTGTGAAAAATTTGAGACATAGTGCTTGACTTGATTGTTCTATCTTTTGATTGCTTAACACTTATGCAAAAGCTGTAAAGCTCCATGGTTAAAGGTAAAATGGGTAAGTTTGAAAGTTAGAGCAATTTTGTCTAAATCAAAGGAAATCTATGTTTAAAAGCAGTGAGCTTGAATGAAATAAAAGTATTACAGCAACTCCTGATCTAAGTTTATTAATAACTAGATCTAGATTGTTTACCAAGGGACTGGCAAAAAGGTAAGCTTGGGGGTATTGTTGACCCTCGTTAGCGTCAACTTTTACTAGCACTTTAAACCTGAAGGAGAACATGAAAACACACTAGTCTAGGGCTTTATCTGACAAATTCCATGAGTTTTGTATATTCTATATTTTTTAGGATGATTTTTAGAAAAGCAAAAAAAGGAGATTATAGTGCATAATTATCACGAAATTGATCCACGTCGGAGCAACATCATCAACAGACTCAGGAAGGGTCTAGAAGACACCCGAATCAGTGGGGCCCATAGCGGAGCCTAGGTGGGGCCAGCCGGCCCCACCCTAGGGCTGGTCGGCGCCCTAGGTTGGCCGCTGGCCGTCGCCTTCTAGAGTCTTCCTCCCACGGTTGCTTGGAAGCCAAGCAGAGTATCCCCACGTTGATTCTAGGTCGGTTTGATCCGACGGTGCACATCAAATGAAGACGCGGATCGCTGTCGTGGCGGTTCCTTGCCCCCTACTCAACCTCGGCCTATATAATGATGCCCAAAGCTCTCCCCAAGAGGCATTCTACACTCCGATGCTTTATATTCTCTACATAATTAGGGTTAGGGCCCCTCTAGTTGATCTAGTTCTAGTTCATCTAGATCTAGTTCATCTAGATGTAGCAATTAGGAGAGACTAGTTCTTCTAGATCTAGTCTTGTTTAGAGATTAGAGAGACTAAGTAGAGGAGTAGAGATTCTGGAGGAGCTCCAGCATATCGGTGCTTCTTCGTGGTTGTATTCTTCTGGATTCAGCTTCCTCGCCCAGAACTGTGTTCTGAGGTACTTTTGTATTTACCATTCCGATTTGAGTAAGCAACTTGTTCTTATTCGTTCTTTGGTTCACATCTTATATTGAGGACTTTGATCTTGGTCATTACTTGGTTGAAGTAGTATTTCGTAGTGTAGGCGTGGTGCCTAAGCTAGATTTACTTATGGATGTCACCTGATTAGCCGGATAGTGGTAGCTCGCATAGGTGACTTTATAGCTGTGCCCGTTGATAGGACAGACAGGCTGATAGGTGTCTAGTAGGTAGATTACTCTTTTTCTTCTCCTATTCAGGTCACTTGCCCAATAAGATAATATTATACAAAGTTTACTAAAGTTAGAACTAGAGTACATTAGCTATTTCCTTTTCTTGATATGATCTAGCCTAATTGTAGGGTTAAGTCTGTTGATGGTCCTTAATGCCTATTTAATACCATCAACTATTGCTCAATATAACATGATATCAACCATAAAGCATAGTTGTAGGGTTTGATTCTAACAAGTTCCACGAGTTGTGTTGTTCTCGATCGTTTTGCAGGTATATCTAATTTTGCATAGAATAAAAGTATCTCAAATGGAGAATTGGACTACACCATTGCGATGGGCTCATTAAGACGATCGAAACGAATATATCATTTGCTATATTTGGAGTCCAGAGTGAAAAGATATTAATTTTACAAATAAAGGAGAATTACTGCTAATGGGCCCCACGCCCAAGCAAGGCCCATGACGTGAGAAGAGGCTCATATGGCGTGCAAGAGACCCAAGAAAGGTGCCCCAAGCTACTCCCTTGAGTGGGCTCACATGAGGGATGATTGGAAGACCCAAGATAAATATATAATGACCCAATAGAGCAAATGGTGGAAGAATTAGTCCACATCGCCTGTCTAGAAGAGGTGGAGGCTTTTCTAGACTATAAATAAAGAGGTAGACCCCCTCCCTAAGGGCACCACATTATTATGGAGATGTAGAGGCGTCCCTTGAATGGATGACCTCGCATCTCTAGAGAATTAGAGCTAGGCTTTCCAATGTAGTTCTAGTTGAGAGTTAGGGAGAGTGGCGCTACGCCCGAGTTCCGGAGGAGTCTTCGCAGGAGTCATCAGAGTTCTGGTATATCTTTGTATCTATTCTTATAAGACTTATGCTTTAATATATTTATCTTCTCTATTTACTTTATGAACCTTTATATTATGTTTAGTATAGTTGTTATACTTTAGCATGGGATCTCCGCCTGTATTAGGTGCTCTAGTTAGCGTACGTGACTAGAGTAGTAATCGTTAGCGTAGACGTGGTGTCTAGGCTAGTGTTTACCTGAGTTTGTGCCCGATTCTTATGGTTAGTTGTGGTAGCCATCAGAGGTGATAGCTTTGTTGGTCTTCGTATTCCACCACGTCGGAGTCGGTGTTTCGTAGAGCTTTTGGCAGTCTTACCCTGCTACCTTCTTTCCAGTCTTATTTGAGAGTTGGATAGGTACTGTTGCTCTAAAGTGTTATTGTGTGATTGCTTTATCTATCATAAATCAGTTATTATAGAACCTTGGTAATAGAGAAGTATTTAGGAACCTTAAACTCTTCTGTTGTCCTCTCACTTTAGCTATCTACTTATTTATCATAGAATTCTCTTATGTGTGTTATATATACATAATTTCTATCATCTATCATTTACCCTCTACTTTAGTCTAGTTGGTGTATTAGTTAGTAGATACATGATTGTGAACTATCAATGTCTTTATCCATTGTTTTCCAGTGGTAAAATATAAATAATGATACCTGAAATACTCCCGGTAAAATGCTACAATGGTTTTCTATGCGCTTGCGGAATCCTTTATATTTTAGTTGTGCATAAGAAATACCAACAAACATTTTTGGCGCCATTACTGGGGATAGTGATTTACCTCTATTTCTAGTAGCGACGTTATAAGTGTCAACAAGCATTTTTGGCACCGTTGCCGGGGAAACAATTGGCGTAAAGATTTTGATATTGATCTTGATATTTGCTAATCTAGTTTGTCACTAGCTTTAGTAGGATTACCCCTATTTTGTTGAGTTGTGGAATAAGCAGGATATCAATTGTTTCAACTATATGGTGAAATTCCACAATAACAAGACATTGAAGAACTCAGGGTGCCCAAACATTCATGATCCATCAACAACAAAGCCCTACCATCTCACGGTATGTATAAGCATTTTTATATATTCATCTAAACATGTGTAGATTGAAAAAAAGAAAGTCATCATTATATAAATTCAAAGTTTATCACATATGACTAAGAAAAGATGCTGCACAATTCATAAATTCTATTGTGAGTTATGGTAAATATGATCAAGAAAGGTGAGATAATCTTACTCATAGACTTTAAATTTAATGAATAGTTATCCACTGTATATTTTACTTTGAAGTTTCTATGCATCTACTCCATCTCATATCAAATCCATAGCATGTATAGTTTCTTGCACACATGTATGTCACTTGCATCTTTACTTAAAAAATAAAATAAAAAGACATATTCTCACCATACATGATCATACTTTCATCTCTTTGAGTAAATCTCTATATGCTCCCATGTTACCTTTATCTATATAGTATGCTTTAGTTTGGAAGTACTTGCTATATTTCTATGGGCTTTTAAATTGAGTGTGGTGCTTAGGTTAAAATGCCTTCCTTAATTAAAACTAGACATAGAGTTTGGTTTGATTATTGAACTAGACATTATTATAGTAGACATTGGATATTTTGTTGGACTAACCCCTACAGGAAACTCTTAAACTCAATTCAGGTAAGTCAAGAGATGAACTCACATTAGAGATGAATCAAGGCATGTGATGATGTCCAATAACTTTGCACAAAAGAAAGACACAGCTCATTCTCTATAGAAGAACTGTAAGTATCAAAGTTTATATATTTGTTGCAAGTTACCTTTGACTTGAACCATATAAAAGTGCAGCTATCAATAAAAAAATTGTTACAAAAAATCTATGCTAAAGTAATCCTAAAAGCCCATCCTTTCATTAGCATAGATGAAATCCACATAAACTTTATGGACCATAACCCACATCCCAAACTTGTTGCAATCCTTCGGGTATGTGTCCGCTAACGTTTATGCAGAAAAGAAAGAATAAATGTCTTATCATGGTTCGAAAAGGAAGGAGAACAAGTGTATAGAAAAAAACTAAGATGAAAGGAAATCAATGTATGAACACTTCAACACCTTCGACACTTCACCATGATAGTGGACCAATCACTCAGAAGACATAAGGTGCATTTATCCAAACTTCATGCAACTTTAAATTATATTCAACATCTTATACTTTATTGTTAATTGTCTTGGTTATCCATACCTTATGCTTAATTTGCAAAAACTTAAAATAAATAAAATTCTCTGTTGGTTCACCTATATATTCTTGATTCTATTTAAATAAATATCTGTAGTCTTTTAAACTTTCTTAGTCTATTATGAGTATACTTTAGAATATTACTTAAACATCATAATATCAAAGCATATTTGTATAAGAATTTAGCTATATCTATAGACTATCCTCTCCTCTATAAAAATATTTAAATCACATTAGGAGATTTCATAGAATCAAATCAAAGTTAGAGGTATTCTTTAAAATTTATATCTTCGCCTTAACCTTGTTGGAAAATTTGAAGTAATGGTGAATCATTTAAAATATGAGCTACAGATTAATCATTAACCACTTGGCAAACACTATCCATACTTTAAATAGATAGTATGTTCCTTTAGGTATGTGTTGTCTACTAATCCTTTGTAGAGAAGAAATAATGAGAGAAATAAAAGTCTAGAAGAGTGAGAAAGGAGTACAACATATGAGACAAGATGCTATTGATCAACTCAAGCTGCAAGAAAGGAAAAAGACCATTTAAAATCATCTATCCTTTACTACATGGTGTCATCATGCTCTAGTAAAAAAGGTAGCATCTTAAAGGTATGTAGTCATTATTTCCTCTTGATCTTGGAGTACACATCATAGCACTATCCTCTTGATCTCAATCGTAACCAAATGAGCTCAAATATGATTTTGGAAGATGATACATGTTAAATCTTGATAATTTATAAAGATGAATAATCTTTCCATAGGTTAAGTAACTCCACTCCTTTATCTCATAAGCTTAAATGCTATATTTATACTTTTGATATTCTCACCCAAGATGTAAATAAACAATGTGTTATGCCTAAGAATAGAGAATAAATAAATTTTTGGTTCTGTTGGTGTTCTTCCACCAATAGAGCCCCTCCACTTGATCTCTACCTTGTCTTTATGAGCAGAACTCACTTCAAGCAAAGTGTGGAGAGATTTCCTAAATTCTACAAGTAGGAGTTCTAAACAAGGATACACATAATATTGACTTCGAGATGCTAAAAAAGAAAAGAAGAAGGTGGCACCACCATTGGAAGTACCAATAGTGGAGACACCACCTCAATCCTCATCCTTAGAAGCAAACCAAAGTACTCGATCAATAAACTACTACAAGGAGGAGTCCAGTTCGAAGGACTCAAAATATCGAACCCTCGCCGTGAGGTAACATCGGTAGTTATTCATATTTACTTTCTTACATAGCATAATTTATTTTCTTTTTAACCATATTTACTTTTCTACATAAGTGTTACATAGGAAATAATAAAAATAAATAGATATGTATTAGGTTGCATTCATGCATCTTAAAAAAAACTTTAAGTCCCATATAAAACCCTTGTAGTGTCAAAGTTATAGGAATTCTCACTGTGGTGGCGTACAAAATAAAAATACATATCATGCATTTATACTTTCTACAAATAAACTCATAAAATCCAAAAATATTAATTAAGCATCCTGCTGCAATACTGCTATCATGAAAATACTTTGAAACCTCCACAACATCTAATCCTCTAAAACGGCTAACCATTAATGTTTTATCCTAATGCCGTTCCATGAGTTTTGGAGTTTTGTGAGAGCTTTCTGCAGGATGACTCGAAGAGCTAGCTCACCCAGAAATCTTTATCTTCATCACTCGAAGCACATTTCTTCGACACATAGCTGACCTCTGTGTGAAGGAAGTAACTTCTTGAGTGATGAGATTGAAGTATTCCTAGTGACTCTTGCTCTTACAAACATGAACTCCTCTATAAGGACCACTCAGCTTTAATGCTCAACTATGACAACATCCAGCTTGGGGGAGAGCATCCTCTAGCTATCAGGTAAGTATACCTATATAATTATCGAGTCTATCTTATAGTCATAAAATACCAAAAATATGTGGGTATATGAAGGTCCACGTCTGTAGTCTCTTATGAGTCTATTAGTCTAAAAGAAATAAAAAGATGAATAACATTTAAAACCAAATAAAATACTCTAGCTATTTATTAGGGTGTGATCATAGAGTGTGTTTACAATTCTCCTACACTGGGAGTAAACACCCAAAAATATACCCTATAGGACAATCCCTGTTTAATGCTCTAAGTTCTTATTATTATCTCTCTAATTATTTTGTATTCAAAGGATGCATGTGGTTATGAAAAAGAAAAAATTGAAAAAAGAAGAGGGAGTTAAAAAATGGACAAGTGTCCGGACAATTAAAACAATGGGTACTTAGATGCTCGCCTCCCTAAAAAAATATATAAAAAAGAAAAAAAGAGAGAAGAAGAAGAATAAAGATAGCCCATGTTTTCCTATGAAAAGTTCTATGTTCAAGAGAGAGATTTATTTCAAGGAGCAAAAGTACAATTAGGATTAGCCACTAAATACTATATATACACCTATCCACCATACCCCATACACATGCACATCTTAGTTTGATTGTATGACTTGACTCTCTTTGGATGCATTGTTTGACTTTATAATATATGAATTGCAAGTATGCTCATCCTTGTTTAATGTCACTCCTATGAACTCCACTATAATAATTAGTTATAGGAGGGCATGACAACATAAATGCCTCAATGAGATCCATAAATATCACATACAATAAGAGATTTGAGGGTGTCATACGATTAAGCTCTGAGTTTTATTTTCAAAACTTACAAAAACTCTAGAATATTGGTTGAGTGAACAATTTGAGACATAGTGCTTAACTTGATTATTCTATCTTTTAATTACTCAAGACCCACGCAATAGTTGAAAAGCTCCATAGTTAATGGTAAAAGGGATAAGTTTAAAGTTAGAGCAGTTTTGTCTAATTCAAAGGAGAATATTAGTTTGAGAGCATGTGTACTTTTGAGAAGTGAAAGCAATATAGCAACTCCTGATCCAAGTTTAGTAGTTAGGCTTTGCTAAGGGACTAGCAAAGGGTAAGCTTGGAGGAACTTATTGATGGTCCTTAATGCCTATTTAATACCATCAACTATTGCTCAATATAATATGATATCAACCATAAAGCATAGTTGTAGGGTTTGATTCTAACAAGTTCCACGAGTTGTGTTGTTCTCGATCGTTTTATAGGTATATCTAATTTTGCATAGAATAAAAGTATCTCAAATGGGAAATTGGACTGCACCATTGCGACAAGCTCGTCGAGACGATCGAAACGGACATATCATTTGCTATATTTGGAGTCCGGAGTGAAAAGATATTAATTTTACAAATAAAGGAGAATTACTGCTAATGGGCCCCACGTCCAAGCAAGGCCCATGACGTGAGAAGAGGCTCATATGGCGTGCAAGAGGCCCAAGAAAGGCGCTCCAAGCTGCTCCCTTGAGTGGGCTCACATAAGGGATGATTGGAAGGCCCAAGATAAATATATAATGACCCAATAGAGCAAATGGTGGAAGAATTAGTCTCACATCACCTGTCTAGAAGAGGTGGAGGCTTTTCTAGACTATAAATAAAGAGGTAGACCCCCTCTCTAAGGGCACCACATTATTATAGAGATGTAGAGGCATCCCTTGAATGGATGACCTCTCATCTCTAGAGAATTAGGGCTAGACTTTCCGATGTATTTCTAGTTGAGAGTTAGGGAGAGCGGCGCTACGCCCGAGTTCCGGAGGAGTCTTCGCAGGAGTCATCAGAGTTCTGGTATATCTTTGTATCTATTCTTGTAAGACTTATACTTCAATATATTTACTTTATGCCTTTATATTATGTTTAGTATAGTTGTTATACTTTAGCATGGGATCTCTGCCTATATTAGGTGCTCTAGTTAGCGTACGTGATTAGAGTAGTAATCGTTAGCGTAGACGTGGTGTCTAGGCTAGTGTTTACCTGAGTTTACGCCCGATTCTTACGATTAGTTGTGGTAGCCATCAGAGGTGACAGCTTTGTTGGTCTTCGTATTCCACCATGTCGGAGTCGGTGTTTCGTAGAGCTTTTGGCAGCCTTACCCAGCTACCTTCTTCCCAGTCTTATTTGAGAGTTGGATAGGTACTGTTGCTCCAAGTGTTATTGTGTGATTACTTTATCTATCATAAATTAGTTATTATAGAACCTTGATAATAGAGAAGTATTTAGGAACCTTAAACTCTTCCGCTGTCCTCTCACTTTAGCTATCTACTTATTTATCATAGAATTCTCTTGTGTGTGTTATATATACATAATTTCTATCATCTATCATTTACCCCCTACTTTAGTCCAGTTGGTGTATTAGTTAGTAGATACATGATTGTGAACTATCAATATATTTATCCATTGTTTTTCAGTGGTAAAATATAAATAACGATACCTGGAATACTCCCGGTAAAATGCTACAATGGTTTTCTGTCTGGCGGAATCCTTTATATTTTAGTTGTGCATAAGAAATATCAACAAACATTTTTGGCACCATTGCTGGGATAGTGATTTACCTCTATTTCTAGTAGCAACGTTAGAAGTGTCAACAAAGTCTATAGACGTTGTCATTATCACAACTGTTCCCTGTGGATACGATATTTAAAACCTCCGGGTAAAATGTGATACTGGTATGATATCTATGCGCTTGCGGATAATCCTACTTAAAACTTATTTAAATGGAGTGCAGTTAAAAATACCAATAGAATAGCATTGTTTTTCAAATGGTATCTAGAAACCGTGCCTTTAATGTTGATCTCACGAGGTTTCTAACTATTTGATGTCTCTAGCTAGTCTTTGGTGCTAAGGATGGTATATGATGTGCACTCCGATGGTATCACGCTTCAAAGGTCCATTCTATACACGTTAGCATCAATTTGGTAGAAATGACTCCTAAAACCTTTTCATCTTTTATGTGTGCAAAGCTTCTAAATCCAAACTCTTAGCACACATGTAGGAGGAGCCATAGCTACCAAATATGTTTTACATGACTTGTCTAATACTTTTCACAAGCTCAAATTATTTGGACAAGTGGTGTAAAACCAAAATTATATTCATTTTCATATCTTTATGGAGGTTGTCATCAATTACCAAAAAAGGGGAGATTGAAAGCCCTAGTTTGGTTTTGGCTAATTGATGAAACCTAGGACTAACCCTATTGCTAAGTGTGTAGCATTAGAGAAAGAGAAAGTCCAAACCAAGTGGTGGAATAGTGATCAAGATGATGGAGGTGACCATATGTGATCAAGTACCATACTTGGAGATGAAGAAAGATGAGGAGCAAGATGGAATGCTAGAGGCAAAGGTATATGTTAGGGCATTTCTATTTTGCCGGCCATAGGTGAGTAGAGAAGTTGATGGCTGGGTTTAGGATTGATAACCGTACTATTAAGAGGGGCGATGTCACGCAATATCGGTTATCTAAGTGCCACTAGGTGAGCAATGACTTTGCATATGCATTAGGGACCTAGTGTGCTTGCTAACTCTTACAAAATTCATTTGAAAATGCTAACACACGTGCAGAAGTGGTGAGACACTTTTGTGGTGGCACATGAGAGCAAGAGGTGATGGTGTTTGGGTCTAGATCACTCCCGCCGAGCTCGTGAGGTGGGACTCAGAAGTTTTCGAACGAAGAGTAGTTTCTCAGAGGTGACCGGACGCTGTCCTGGTAGGGACCGGACGCGTCCGGTCAAGTGCTGGCGTCCGCTGTTTTTTAGGGGCGACCGGACGCTGGTGGACTGGAGCGTTCGGTGCCAAGGGTTCAAGCGTGCCGGCGCTAGTGCAGTATGGACCGGACGCTGGGCGCATCTGGTCAGGAGGCACAGGACGTGTCCGGTCGTCGAAAATCCTCTCTGGAACCTCTCCGGACAGTGACCGGACGCTGGAGTCCGGGCATCCGGTGATTGAGACGGACGCGTCCGGTTGTTGATGACTGTGCGCGAGTTGATCAATGACGTTGGGCGCGAAGAGTGAAATTCAAATGGCTAGTACACGTGGCCCTTAATGTTGGACCGGACGCTGGACCGGACGCATCCGGTCAGGCCGTCTCGGGCGTCCGGTCAATGCGCAGACAGCTGATTTTGTGAGCAACGGCTATGTGAGTTTGTGGGCGCCTATATAAGTTGTTTGGCCAGCTTGGGGGAGTTTCTCTTGGCACTTTGATATACTTGACATCCCTAGAGCTAAGCAAATCTCCTCCCACACTTTTCATTCATCTTGATTGATCTAGAGAGTGATTGGAAGAGCTTCTAGTGCATTTGCCTTGTGATTGAGCATCTAGTGGCACTAGTGAGCGTTCTTGCTGCGATTGAGCTTATTACTCTTGGTGATTATCGTCACCTAGACGGTTGGAGTAGCGAGCCAGAGTTGAGCAAGGTTGAAGATTATTCTTGGCCACACCGGAGGTGATTTGTGAGGGGTGTTGATCCCACCCTGTGGGAGATCATGAAAGGAATCCTTAGTGGAATCTCGGGTCATTGAGTTACCCTCACTTTGTGTGAGTTCTTGTGGCGCCCGGTGATGGCTTGGCTTGTGACGCCAATTAGCCACCGAACTACCGAGTGTGTGGTCGACACAACGGGGAGTAGCGTGCCGGCAAGCACGTGAACCTCGGGATAAAAATTTTGTGTCCCTCGGTATTCTTGTGTGGCTTGATCCCTCGAGATCAACTTGGATTCTCTATTGGATCTTCTCTTCGGGTTTTCAATTGAATTGATAAGATGGTGATTGCTCATCGTCCCGAAGGCACGGTTTGCACATCTCAATTCCTCTCTTGCATTTACACTTGTGCAAAGTAGTGTATTAGGTTGTGTAGCATAGTTGCTTGCTAAGGACCCTAATCTTAGTGTGCCTAGTGTATTAGGATTGTTAGAATTGGTTAGGTTGGCTTGAAACCCCCACTAGGCTAGTGCAACACTTGCTTCACCATTTAGTTTACTAACCGGCTTGTTTAGTGCTTTGCAAGAAATTTTTTATAGGCTATTCACCCCCCTCTAGCCATTTAGGACCTTTCAACATGTCGGCTCCCTCTCATCTTGTACCCTACGACCATTTACTACTTGAGTATAAGGTCTATGTTTGACTACGGTGGTGAGTCTCTATTCTCGTGTTATCTTTTGCACTACATTCTTGCGGGTTCATTGTTCGTTACTTGACTTAGTAGCAGATGTTCTAGTAGAGGGTCTCTAATAAAAACGGATAGCCCTAGCCAACGCTAGAATAGTAATCGATAACATAGATGTGGTGTCTAAGTTATAGGTTACCATTGTTTGCCTCACACTCCATGGATGAGGGGGTAGGTGTTAGGTAGTGACAGCCCTAGTATCTCTTGTATCCCCCCACGTTCGGGTGTGGTGTAGAGTCATAGCCCGACATTACCTAGCAGACTAGGTGCGATCCGGTGCCCAAAGCAAGAGTGTGGTAAACAAGATTATCTTCGTGTAGAGAACCTAAATCGTAGAAGAACCTCACTACCCGAGCTCCTCCTATCCTTGTGTTGTCCTTGTACGAGCAAGTTAGAAGAAGTACCTCCATTTTCTATGAAAATACGATACCCTAAATACTTCTAGGTGAAATGCTACAACGGTAATTCTGTGCGCTTGTGGATTCTTTCGCACTACGTTAAGAAATACCAACAAGAATTTCTGGCACCGTTGCCAGGGAACGGTTGCTGTATTTTCTTCGAACCTAGTTCATCCTTGAATCTATATCTTCTTTTTCAAAAAAAATAAAAAAATTACCTCTCTTATCCCTTTTATCCTGAATTCCACTCCTATTCAAAATCTTTTTGTTTCAAAATAGGAGTTTTCTAAGCCATCACCTTTCTCAAAACTAAACCATTCATCTAGCTATAAACTCCACCCTAGCTTGATAGCCATGGTTCGGACACAACCCTTCTCAGGGCATGAAAATAAAAACCCTAGCAAATACTTCTGAGATAGTAAGGAAATATGTTCATGCCTGAGCATCTCAAGCATGACACAAGATATCCTAAAAGTGAAAATTATTTCCATTCTCTCTTATGGGGGAGGCGGAGCAATAGTACACTCTTATCTAGGATGTATGAATGGGAACTGAGAAGGACTTAAAAGAAAAATTTTGTCTTGCATTCTTCTCTATGTCTCGTATCGTCACTCTACCAAGGGCAATCCTCGACTTCGAGCAGCATGAGAAGGAATCCATAGGTGCAGTCTAGGCTAGGTTTTAAACATTAATCCATGCTGACCCAGTCTTGTCTTTACCCAATGTGTTGTTTGCAATTATTTTATTTGGGTCTCGACATAGAAGCTGCTCTATACCTTGACGTGACCATCGTAGGGTCAGTTACATAGAAATCTATGATGGAACAAAAGAAAATCCTTGATTACTACTCTTCTTCCATCGTAGAACCTAAATCCCTCTAGAGAAGGGGCATGTCGAGCTTTGAGGAGCCCTCATTATCCAAACCCTCTACATCCCTAGGGCCCTCACCTCAACCAAAAGCATCGAAGAAATGAGTAGTTCATCCTTCATTCCCTATCCAATTCGAGGATAATGGCAGTACCTCGATGCTTTTTGGGCACAAAAATCTTAGTTGTGTCCATCATGATAGACAAATCGAGGTTCACTTGGATGTCTACTTCTATGTCATCCTCAAATTTGAACTGTTCATAGCCTACCCTCTAGAAATACTTTTCAAGAAAACATCCTAGGGGAGCCTTAGTGAAAAGTCAGGACAAAATGCTTCCGCTACTCGTATATTCTATTTAGAAAACCTAATGGTGGAGCACAATTCCAACCATGACTTGTTCGAGGAGGTGAAATTCATATCTCTGTTCATTTCACCTGAGCTTTTATTCATCCTTGTGAAACTGAACATCCATAATCACGCTCACTCGAACCCAAGCAATGTCCCTTTGGCCATCCAAGCATTGTTCTCAATAGCCATGACTTCTGGTTTAAGGAAGAAAATGCTTGTGCCATGGACATCTTGCTTAGTGCCACATGCTTCTACCATTTCTTGATCTGTATTTGTAGAACTTTTTAAAGAATGGGTATGAATGCCTTCATTTATCATAAGCATTGCAAATGTTGTATATGCATTGTGGTACTAACCTTGTAGCTGGAACGATGATACTGAATACTTAGGGGTGAAGATGGAACTACAACAATGCTGAGAGTTGCAAGATGAAGCTCCCACGGTCAAGCTTATGACCATAAATAAAGCACTACCAGGAGTTACACCGGATTATCATAAAAAGTTCTTCTTTTATTCCTTTTTTAAAAATAATAAAATAAATTATATTACTATTAAGAAAATAATTATAAAATGACTTTTCTTTTCAACAATAATAATAAAAAAAAGCAAGAGTATTGTCAAGATAATATGCACCTTTGGGTATTCTTGGTTGCTAACCATCTCAGGTTAAAGATTGAGAAGAACATGGGTACATGCGATACTAGAGAACATGGAGCAGCACAAGTGCACATTTTAATAGTCTTGGTGGAGGAACACATTGTTCTAACTGGGCAGTAACCTAATCGGAGAATAAATAGAGTAATCTCCTACTGGCACTTCTAGGTGGCGCCTATCAATCCTATCAATGGGAGTGGACTACAGAGGATTCAACGAAGCTATAAAGTCACCTTCGTGACCTACCACTATCCGGCTAATCAGAGGACATTCACAAGTAAACCTAGCCTAGGCACCACGCCTACACTATAAAATATTACTTCAACCAAGTAATGACCAAGATCAAAGCACTCAATATGGGCTGTGAACTTAAGAACAAATAAGAACAAGTTGCTTACTTGAACGGAATGGCGAATACAAAAGTATCTCAGAACGTGGCTCTAGGCAAGGGAGCTGAATCCAGAAGAATACAGCCACGAAAAAGTACCAATAGGTCGGAACTCGTCCAGAATCTCTACTCCTCTACTCAATCTCTCTAATCTCTAAATAAGACTAGATCTAGAAGAACTAGTCTCTCCTAGTTGCTACATCTAGATGAACTAGAACTAGATCAACTAGAGGGACCCTAACCCTAATTATGTAGAGAATATGAAGCACCGGGGTGTAGAATGCCTCTAGGAGGGAGCCTTGGGCATCATTATATAGGCCAAGGTGGAGTAGGGGGCAAGGAACCGCCACGTCATCGATTCGCGTCTTTATCTTGTGTGCACTATCGGATCAAACCGACCTTAAATCAATGTAGGGATACTTTGTTTGGCTTCCAAGGATGTGTGGGAGGAATACTCCAGAAGGCGGCGACCAGAGGATGACCTAGGGTGCCCACCGGCCCCAAGGTGGGGCCGGCCGGCCCTACCTGGTCTCCTCTGTGGGGTCCCGCTTCTTCGGGTGTCTTCTACATCCTTCCTGTGCCTAATGACGATATTTTGCTGACGTGGATCAGTTTCATGGTAATTATGCACTCTAATCCCTCTTTTATGCTTTTCTAAAATAATCCCTGGAAAATATGAAATCACTAAAACTTATGAAAATTGTTAGTTAAAACCCTAGACTAGTGTCTATTCCTATGTCCTTTTGTGTCTAAAGTTTTAATAAAAGTTGACGTTATCCACCGTCAACAGATACTATGTAGTTTTTTTAGAAGACTGTAGGGTGAGATCCCCACAATATTGCCAAAAACTTATAAATGAAGGAGAAAAAAATACTATGTAGTTCTTAATAGTAATATGTTTTCTTGCATATCAATATTTTTCCCTACGCATGTCACCTATATGTACTTTTATCATCAGTTAAGCTAAAACATTTGTTCTGATTATATATTTATTAACCCTCATTTTGTCCTTCTTTAAAATATGGTCTAGTGTTTTAGACTGCCCTCTTAAGTACTAAGTAGGCATAGATAGTCATCTCAAGTGCACACTTTCCTAAGATCACCAGTACAGTTAAATGCAGGAGTTATTGCATTTTCTATCATTATGTTAAGTTGAAACTCTAATGATCGTTGTATTTTTATAAAAAATACTCATTGTATCCTTTTTAAAACTTCTTTATTATAATAAAAATTTAGGTCCCAGGCTACCCTATTAGTGCTTACCATGGCATAGCTAGCATCAGTTTGATACCTTTGTCCCAACGTAATGGCTTTGTACAGTATATATGCCAGAGTGACTCCCAAGCAAGGGAAGGCTCCATGATTTTCGGATCGGCATGCAGGTGATTCTAATGGCGACTGTGGCCCCGATCTCGACCTAGGTCATGGTAAATCATTGATTAATCGTGGCGGTTGGTATGACCGTCACGGTTAATCGATTTACCGTGGCTGTCGATTCACAAACAACCGCCACGTGGCGGTCACGGTTAATCGCATTAACCGTGGGGGTCGCCTTAAGATAACCGCCACGGTTAATATTGTTCAGAAATCAAAAAACCCAAAAATGTTACAACCTCCAGGAATCAAACTCATAACCTCACGCTACACACCTTGACGTACTACCACCACACCACTCAATCTTTCATATCCATATGTAATACGTTATCTTTTTATATCAATATTTGGTAATCTTATATTGGATATTTTGGCTACTAAATGAACTTAAATGAAAACACTTTTAACTACAAAGTTTTAAATCTTTTCAAGTACTACAACTTTGGTATAGATTGTATCTCTATCGGAGATAGTTTGAAAAATTCAAAAAATAGTTTTAAAACATATAAATTCCAAACGCATATTTGAGACAATAGAATATTTTAAATAAAAATTGTCAATATCAAAGTTGTAGATTGGGTCGTCCACTAGAACTTTGGTATTAGTTGTGTAAATATTTGAAATCTTTTAGGTAATGAAAAAAATTAAATTTCAAACTCTATAACTTTCAAGTATATATTTGGGACACTAAACATCTTCGAATTAAAAATTGTCAACTACAAAGTTGTAGATTATATTGAATACTATAACTTTTGCATAGACTATGTCAATATTTGAGGTCATTTGATAATTTTAAATTTTAAATTTCAAAATTTGCACACTTAGAACTATATTTTGGGACCCTAAATAGTTTCAATTCAAAAACTTTTCAACTATGAAGTTGTAGATCTTGTCGAGGGCTACAATTTTGATATAAAGTTTGTCTTTATCCGATTTCATATAAAAAATTATGAATTATTTTTCTATTTTTAACCATTAATCATGACGGTTGCTTTCAAGGCAACCGCCATGGTTAATCTATGATTTTCTGTGGCGGTTGTCTTAAGGCAAATCATGTTAATCATTTTACCGTGACGGTTATGATTGACCGCCATGGTAAATTAAAGCATTTTACGTGGCGATTGGATTTTATGACCGCCACGATTAATAAAATGGCACCACCTCACAAAATCAATTCTATACTAGTGGCGCCGCAAGGCCCCACCGACGATGGAGCGACAAAAAGGACACGATATGCGTTAAGCCCCCACGTTCTACAGGATGGCGTAAATGGAGCCACGACCACCAGTGACATGCTGCTCAAAACTTAATAAATTTCTCAACGAAGACGAACTTTACACCAAAGTTACAGTATGCGTTTCAAAATCAACAACTTTATTGTTCAAGATTTTTAGATTTGAGATATTTGGATGTTCAAATATGCATCATAAGGTTTTAGTTAATACCAAAGGAGTCCATATACTCTATAATAACAATTAAGTGTAGTGGTTGTTTGTGATCTCGGATGGAGAAGCGACCAAAACAAAGTTCGTAGGTTTTGAAAAATTATAGAACTTTATAGTTCATAATTTTTTTATTTGAAGTAATGTTGATGCTGAAATATTTTATTCACAAGATTCTATACAAGTTCATACCAAAGGAGTCCATATAGTCTATAATCACAAGTGGGTGTGTAGTGATATTTAAGGATCTCGAAATGAAAAGGCAAACAAAATAAAAGTGTTGATCTTGAAAGGTTATGCAACTTTTAGTCGATAAGCTTTTCATTCGAAATCATCTATCCAACAAAAATTACTTTTGTTGCCGTAAAAAGAACAGATATTACGTTTGAATTCTCACATTTGAAATTTAAAATTTTCAAATGTCCTCAAATGGAGAAATATCCAAAATAAAATTTGTAGATCTCAAAAATAATGTAATAACTTTGTAGCTAACAAAATTTTCGTTTGAAATCATCTACGGAAGGAAAATATTCGGTGAATTTTGTCACCTTCAAAATTCAAATTCTACAAACTACCTAAGATTGAGAAGTGACCAAAACTAAAGTTGTAGATCTCCAAAAGTTATAAAATTTTATAGTTGACAAATTTTTAATTTGAATTTATTTTGGGACCATAAAATGGCTACGATGAATATTTCATTTAGACATAAGTATTTTATAGGTAAATTTGTTAGGGGACGAACGTGTGAAGCTAGAGGTACAAGGTTTTCGGGACCATAAAGTGGCTACGATGAATATTTCATTTAGACATAAGTATTTTATAGGTAAATTTGTTAGGGGACGAACGTGTGAAGCTAGAGGTACAAGGTTCTAGCGTCGGTGGCTGCGACACGAGCATTCTTTCCGTTGAAAATTGCATGAACTGTGACAGTGACGTGTGATAGCTCAGTGTGTTAGTCCTGGTATATAAAAAAAAAATTTGCTATTTTTTGGACTACTTTTGGGGTTTCCTAAGAACCTCGTCACTACTGGTTTTTAGAGTTGGCAGTGACGAGCTCCTCTCAACACCATCGCTTTGGTTGTGTGAGTTCAATATCCGGCAATGATAGGGGATTTTTTGCCAGCAGTGATTATCTAATATAGAGTGATGGTTGGACATGATATTTTCCAGTAGCTATTGCATTGATCGATCCATCTCAACGCTACGTTTGCTGAAGGATAAAGTAACTAACAAATGAATAAAACAACCGCTGTTGGAAATGTAAAATGCAGCAAGTTAAACATCAAAGATATGTGAATACCTGACATCTGTATCCATCACAACATTATTATTTGGCTTGAAAGCCTCAGGACATGTGATATTACAGGGTCAAGCTATAGTTCTTGACATGTTTTTCGTACTTTCATCCATTGTGTACATTCCATCAACAATTAATTAAAAAATAGTAGCTATGGCAAACATTTGGGTTTGCACATGGCGCAGTTGGCCCTACACTCATTCATCGTCCTATGGCAAAATTCTGCCCGGCTTTGATCGGGGCAGCAGTAGCATTTCATTAGATTAGGACTGAAGAAATCGCATCTCACCTCAGAGCAAAAAATCAAGGAAACCTTTGTCTCTTTTGATAATGTGGAGTTCACAACGGATGCGATATGATGATGACCTATGAATTTTTTTGTGTTTATCAGTATGAGTAGTACAAATCAAATGTAGCTATATTAAAATTAAATAAAACTTATAATGATAAGAATACTAGGTGGCCATGTATACATACACTGTGTTGGCGATGCTAATAAGGATCCAATGATCATGCTGCAAAGGATCATGGCCTTCACGCTTTTGTCCATCGTATTCGATCTAAATCGTATGGTACCAGAACTGAAATGTACCAATGGTTGGGCTGGACACGTGCATTCTACGGAACAAAGGCGCTCCTCGCCTCTATATATATATGGAGGTATAACCTGCAGGGTTGTATACAGTTGTAATTTTGTATAGCAAGTAATAAGCAGCGATAAATGATATTTTCACAACTGGCCATGCATTCTGCCTCCTACCCAAGCAGAGCACGCGCTAGTATATAATATAGAGCTGTAATTTTGCAGCACTAGTTATAAGCAGCGATAAACGACATTTACATCTTTCATAACATTACAAATTAACATTACAAATTAATTTTTTACAGCAGCACACACACACACACATGCTATATAAAGTGAGATATGAATTATGATACGTACTACTTCCTCCCATCGCAAAGAAATTCAAAACACCACCAATCCAGCGTGCATGATGTCAGTGTGTCGAAAACATTAACTAGTAAATTTATCTAAATTACGTGTCTAGCTCGATGGCTTAACTCAAATAGACACAATGATATATACTGGTTCGGGTAGGAACAACCCTACGTCTAGTGAGAGCGGATCGCATTATTTGAGCTCTTGTTTGTAGGAGAGTACAGCCCTACGTCCAGTAGCATGTTGACGAGCAATGTGGTTGCAACAACACACATTGAAGAGCAATGTGGTTGCAACCTTCACTCACTTTTCTTATTAGAACGTGTGGGTAGAAGTGTAGTTATGCATTGCATTGCATCATTGGCATTTGCATTACATTGCACTGTATCATTTACAATTGCATTTTTGAAGTATATATGTTATTTTAAGAAATTCAAGTAACTTTTATATTGAAGTACTTATTATTACATTGATTTATCCAATATTATGCTATTTAACTTTTTTGTTTAAAGAAACTATAATTTAAATAATTCAGCTAAGGTATGTTGACGGGGAACCTAGGGGTTCCTCACCGAAGACGATACGGAATAAACCCGTATGTATGATTAGAAAACCAAAAATAGCATCAAGTTTAGAACGATATCCTGTAGTCTGACTAGGATATAAAAAGAACCCTGAGCAGCATCTGTTCTATAAACGGGTGCTGAGGGTACCCCTAATAAAGAATCAGAACCAATACTCGCAATACGATCAACAACACCCCAACTAGACTAGGGTTATTACTCGAGATACTTAAGGGCTTGAACTAGTATAAAAGTCACTCTCATCACGCGCACCAACCATAAAGTTCCGTAAGATTCGATGAAACCCAAACAAAACTGTCCTAGATACTCCCGTGACAAGCTATCGGTGATAAAATATCGACAGTCGGCGCGCTAGATAGGGGCTCTCGACTAATTCTTCCTCGAGAGCTTGGTGGACCTCGACATCAACGTGAGCTTCGCTAAAGGAATAACCTTCTTCTTTCGGTCATGGATCTGCAAAGCAGATCACAACGGACAACTCTAAAGTCGTCTTCTCAACGAGAAAGATGAGCTAGAAACAAAAATCTTAGAAGAAGTCGAATTCACCGAAAAGATGAAAGCACTCTCAATCTCCGGTTCTAGGGCGAAACAAGAAGAAGGCTACAAAACTAACTCTGAGAAAGCAAATTTTTTTCGAAAGATAGCAGATAACAATATAACTTTCTTTCCTTTCAAATTAAAGAACACAGCCAAGACACAGGAGTACTACTTTGAGAAGGACAAAGCAAAGATCCAGGACAATGTTGGTGGTCCTTAACTTCTAAACAAAACCGCCAACACTCGAATAAAATAAAGACCATATGAACACCAAAACTTAGAATTAGGGCTTATAACTAATAGGTTCTACAAAGTGTTGGTGATTCATCTTTTACAGGAGGACAATGATGAAGACTACTACAAATGGACTCAAAAGCATGCAAGATATTCATGAAAACACTACCTAAAATGAGCCCGAGTGGAGAAGGCCCAGTTACCCTACAAATTCGGGCCTAGAATAGAAGAAAAACAAGCCCAATACCTAAGCAAATGAACTCCTCCATGAACACCCACCATGGCCCAAGTCTAGAACATGCCATGGGCCCAAAAGAGGCTAGCCATGGTGTGGCCGTAGCATGGTGCGCCTGCACCCCCACTGAGGCGGTTCGGGCCCATCTTTCATGAGGCGGTAGCAACCGATGGACCATAGTCAGTTTTGGTGGTTATTGCCTGGTTCAATGCGCATAAACAAGGGTTTGGAGGTCGGTTTGGTGGCAAATATGCATGGAACCCCCTCCTCTCCACCTATAAAGAGAAGGCCTCACTCCTCTCAAAATCATTTCAATGAAGCAACCAAGAAAGGGCAAGAGCAACACAGAAGAGCTCCACTTCATAGGGGCCTAGGCCCTAGCTAGCTAGTTTAGCATTGGGAGTGAGTGAGGGAAAGTAGAGAGGATATTCAGGCGTGTCTACCATCTCTCATCTTGGATTTAGTTTCTCCAGGTTGAGGAGGCGGAGTACCAGACGTGTCGGCTCCCTCTCGACTTGTACCCTACGGCCATTTACTGCTGGAGTATAAGGTCCATGTTTGACTATGGTGGTGAGTCTCTATTTCGTGTTATCTTGTGCATTACATTCTTGTGGGTTCATTGTTCATTACTTGACTTAGTAGCAGATGTTCTAGTAGAGGGTCTCTATTAAAGATGGATTGCCCTAGCCAACGCTAGAATAGTAATCGACAACGTAGATGTGGTGTCTAAGTTATAGGTTACCCTTGTTTGCCTCACACTCTATGGATGAGGGTGTTGGTATAAATTAACTGTACTCCATTAAATAAGATTTAAGTAGGATTATTCGCAAGTGCACAGATATCATACCAGTATCATATTTTACCTAGAGGTTTTAAATATCGTATCCATAGGGAACAGTTATGATGATGACAAAGTATATAGACTTAACCCTACAATTAGGCTAGATCATATCAAGAAAGAGGAAATAGCTATCATACTCTGGTTCGGATAACCGGACTTTGTATAATATCATCTTATTGAGCAAGTCAATCGAATAGGAGAAGAAAATCTCCTACTAACACTTCTGGGGGTGCCTATCAATCTTATCAACAGAAAGTGGGCTACAGAGGATTCAACACAGCTATAAAGTCACCTACACGAGCTACCACTGTCTGAATAATTAGGGGACATTCACAAGTAAACCTAGCCTACGCACCATGCCTACACTATGAAATACTACTTCAATTAAGTAATGAACGAAATCAAAGCACTCAATATTAGATGTGAACCACAGAACAAATAAGAACAAGTTGCTTACTTGAATCAAAATGGTAAATATAAAAGTACCTCAGAACGCAGCTCCGGGCGAGGGAGCTGAATCCAGAAGAATACACCCACGAAAAAGCGCCGACATGCTAGAACTCCTCTAGAATCTCTACTCCTCTACTCAATCGCTCTAATCTCTAAATAAGACTAGATCTAGAAGAACTTGTCTCTCCTAATTGCTACATCTAGATAAACTAGAACTAGATGAACTAGAACTAGATCAACTAGAGGGACCCCAACCTTAATTATATAGAGAATATGAAGTACCAAGGTGTAGAATACCTCTAGGAGGGGCCTTGGGGCATCATTATATAGGCTGAGGTGGAGTAAGGGGCAAGGAACCACCACGTCAGCAATCCGTATCTTCATCTTGTGTGCACCGTCGGATCAAACTGACCTTAGATCGACGTAGAAACGCTTTGCTTGGCTTCCAAGGATGCATGGGCGGAAGACTCTAGAAGGCGGCGGCCAGAGGAGCAATTAGGGCGCCGACCGGCCCTAGGGTGGGGCCGGCCGGCCCCACCTGGGCTCCTCTATGGGATCCGCTCCTTCGGGTGTCTTCTAGATCCTTCCTGAGTCTAATGATGATATTTTCCATCGTGGATAAGTTTTGTGGTAATTATGCACTATAATCCCCTCTTTTATGTATTTCTGAAATAATCCCTAAAAAATATAGAATCACCAAAAGTCATAGAAATTGTTAGTTAAAATCCTAGACTAGTGTGTATTCACATATCCTTTCATGTCTAAAGTTCTAATAAATATTGACGTTATCGACCGTCAACAATTCCCTTAAAGCTTACCTTTTACCAGTCCCTTGGTAAACAACCTAGATCTAGTTATTAATAAACTTGGATCAGGAATTGCTACAATACTTTTATTTCTTTTAAACACACTTGTTTTTAAACATAAATTTTTCTTCAGTTTAGACAAAACTGCTCTAACTTTTAAACTTACCTATTTTACCTTTAATTATGGAGCTTTATAGCTTTTGCATAAGTCTTGAGCAATCAAAAGATGGAACAATCAAGTCAAGCACTATATCTCAAATTCTTCACAGTACCAATATTCTAGAGTTTTATAAGTTTTTGAAATAAAACTCAGAGCTTAATTGTATGACACCCTAAAGTCTCTTATTATATATGGTATTTATGGATCTCACTAAGGCATTAATAATGTCATGCCTTCCTATAACTAAAGATTTATAGTGGAGCTTATAGGAGTGGCAATAATAAGAATAAGCATATGTGCAATTCATATATTGTAAAGTCAAACGATGGATACACAGAGAATTGAGGCATACAATCAAATCAAGATGTGCATGTGTATAGAATATGGTGGATAGGTGCATATATGGTATTTAGTGGCTAATTCTAATTTTACTTTTGCTCTTTAAAAATAACTCTCTCCTTAGAACTTAAAACTCTTCACGGGAAAATATGAGTATCTTTATTCTCTCTTTCTTTTTCTTCTTCTTTTTTTTTTACCTAGGAGGTGGACATCTATGTATCCATTGTTTTAATTGTTGGAACACTTGTCCATCTTTTACCCTTTTTTTCTCTTTTTTAATACTTTTGCATAGCCACATGCATTCTTTGAATATAAATAATTAGAGAGATAATGATAAGAACTTGGAGCAATTAAATGGGACTATCCTATAGGGTATATTTTTGGGTGTTTACTCCTAGTGTAGGAGAAAAATATTTTTAAGGTGGATCTAGATTAAAGTAGAAATGGCTGCGCTTTACATCCCGGAATAGGAGTAATGCATATATGGGCGGAGTGCGTAAGTGATCTTGATTTTAAAAAGCATGACGAGGCTCTCATAAAGTATATAACAAAGGTTGACTAAACTCAATGCAAAGTAAGTAGCATGAATGCGTAAAGGTTTTCTTAACTCTAAATGTATCACATATGGCTTTGGTAGGAATTTAAATTTTGTCATATAAGAGCTCATCATGTAAGGTTTTAGGTTTTTAAAATAAATCTTCATAACTTAGTAATGCTAGGAATAAGATAAATAACAGCTCAGACCTTCATGTATCATATCAATCAATTACCTAGACTCGGCTTAAATATATGCCTCTATAAATTTTAGGTTCAGAGTAAATTCTTATATCAAACTAGTCTTGTCAAAAACTTAGGAGAATTCATGGTTGAAAACTAGGCACTTGAAAGAAATTATGGTAAAGCAACTATTCATCATCTCTAAGATAAAATTAATATTCTCTAGTTTTTATTTAACGATAAACTAGACTGACTATAGACACACTATATGATCACACCTTAATATATATAGATAAGTATTTTTTAGTTTTTTAATTTCTTATTCATCTTTTTTTATTTCTATTAGACTCACAAGACTCTAAAGACATGGATCTTCATGGGTTTATATATTTTTAATATTTTTATATTTTCTTATAATACTATTGTGAACCTTTATGTGCTCACATATTTTTGGTATTTTATGACTATATAAAATAGACTCGATAATCGCCTAGGTATAGTTACCTGATAACTTGGGGATGCTCCTCCCCTAAGCTAGATGTTTGCAATATTTAGTGTTGATGATCTTGAGTGAGCTAACCAGCAGGCGGTTCTGGTGGGTGCCACTAATAGACTCTCTTCTTGTCCTAATATTGTTTCTGCATAATTATACTCTAACAAGAAAACTAAAACTCGAGGCTCAAATTTTATAATAGGTTAGCGGTCAGCCAATAAGTGATTGATTGTTCTTATGAGTCGATTTAAATTGACAAGTTCAAGCAGGATTCTCTTTTTTAGGATTTTCTAGTTTAATTATGTAAAAATTAAATATGTGTGCATGATATATATATATATATATATATATATATATATATATATATATATATAGTTTTATAAATAGACTCTCACCCTAATCTTTTCTACCCAACTTAATTCTTATCCGTTGGATGTACTTTAAGATCACATCCAACGCATCATGATTTGACAAGTGAGCCGGGTTTGTAAACTTGCAAACGTTTACACGTGTTTCTCTCTAGAGGCTCCAATTCCTTCGTGTCTTTTCTCACCAACGATTTTCCTACCCGTCCTGTACCTGATCCTCCTCGTATCATGAAAATCTGCCCAAGCGTACGTACGCACGCACGCTAAGTTCATCTCGATTTGTTTCGTGGCTACCCTAGCAACTTGGTCCTTGGCTTATAAAAGGAGGTTTCATCATCGTCCATCACATTTGGATAGCTAGGCTACATAGCCGCCGCCGTCCCTATGGTTGTCCCTGAACAGATCCCGGCGGTTGGGCAAGCCGACGATGGCGCAGACTACAACGTCGGGGTTGGCGCCCTTACAGATGAACCAATCGTCGAACCTCTGCGCTTAGACGATCGATGAACTCGTTGTGCTTGTACGGCATGATGGAGAGGAACCGGGCGCCGTAGCTGACCAGGTACTCAGGTAGCTAATCCGTCATCTCCCGCATGGGTTGCATGCTGCCCAGCACGTAGTCCACCGTACCTACGCTGGGCCAGAGCGCGAACATCTCGTCGCTCGTCGGCACTCGCCACCATCGTGTTGCCACGCAGGTCACGGAGGACTGGTCGTATGTGCTCCGGCGGCCAATGAGAGAGAGAGGTAGCCCGAGTAGGCGGACAGCAGGATGGATATATATACTTGCTCCATCCTCATCAGTTGTCGTCACTGTTGTTATCATGGCAGCCCACACATGTGCTGGAGGTTCGATCTTCATGTATTTTAAATCACGTCTATTTACTTGTTTTCATGTCTGTGTCATGAATAAATATTCTTTTATACTGTATTCATGAATAAATATCATTTTATATCAATTTCATGGATACTATTTGTCCTTTTTGGTGAGCTTTTATTCTTTCCTTAACAGCATTTTATTTCTTCTTCAAGTCTCATTTAAATGAGAATGTTTTCCACTATTGAGACTGTCCTTAGTGCTACAGTTGTTATTATAATATAGTATAATCTAATAAACTGTATTGTCAGGTTCCCAGTTGCATGATAATTCATTATCGCTGGTGACAATTTTGGCCGTTTCTCAGTTCGTAATCATAGATGAATTTAGGTATTACCTTTATAAAACATAATTTCCAATGCTTTGTATTAGATGTAGCTAGCTTATGAAATTTTAAATCTTTTTGTTTCGACGGCGCTGCCTCCACCGAGCGGTCTATTGCGCCCCAATAGATTTGTTACTTGTTAGGCGTCGCTAAAGATGTGGTGAAATTGAGCACGCCGACATCAAAGTTTGAGCATCTCTTGATTTCTTTCTCTTTTTTTTGTCACTTATTTTTTGATGTTGTATTAGCAATCTCTTTTCCTGTTTGGTGCGTAATTTGGCGTGCATTATGATTTTTCCACTTTTACATCACAACCCCTGTTCGTCTAAATAGTCGTTTAGCCCGTTTACATACAGTTTAAACGCTACATACTGGTCCACCGTATCTATTTAGTCAATTGTTTTGCCTGTTTAAATGGCCGTTTTGTCTGTTTAAACACCCAGTTTGCCCAAATAGTGGACCAAACGGGAGATGACCGACTGTTTACCGTTTGGCGTTTAGGGTAACATGGGTCACAACATGTTAGCTAGATGGATCTGCTGCACTGCCAAACGAAGGACTCATTATTTTTATCCTGTCTTGCTATGCAGAACCATATCAATATCATGTATTTTGTCATGCGACATTCCTGTTCATGAATAGTACACTTTGTGTTAATTTATGTTCATGGCTTTTGAGCTGGAATTGATGGGTAAATGGGCAAGCATGTCGAAGATAAGAGGGAAGTGGCGAGGAAGCAAGTGAAGCTAGAGAAGGTAAAGCAGAAGATTTAAGCTAAGTATTGTTTTCTCTTTCTAGGTTTAGATACAATTTTAAGTTTGCAAAATTCTATATGGAAAATATAAAGACTACCTCAGTGATTTGTTTATGATAAGAAGTGGATACAATGGCAGATGAAAGATTTGGAGAGCTGGGGGCATGCAGCTGCAAAACATACATGACTCTATACTGAGCTTGGAACTGGTACATGTGGCAAGGGAATGGCAGGTTATGTTTCAGAGCCGTAATTATGGTGGAACATATGTATATTTCACAAGATTTCTTAGCCTACTTATGAACCAATGTGTTATGCAGTTTGCTATATAGGCCTATTATAATTGATAATTCAGTCATACCATAGGGTAAATGACAGTCTTGTGAAAGAAAGTCATCCTTTTGGTTGTAGGTTAGATTTTGATATGAATGTCAATATGGTGTTGGTGGTTAGCAACCAACTCTGGTTTGTAAATACACATCCATTATATGAATTGAGTAGTTAACTCCTGGTGGGACAAATAAACAATATTATTCCTATCTGAATTCTTATTATTTTATCATACGAATTCTCTCAAATTTGTATTATTATTTCTCAAAATTTATCAATGCCTTCTAAAATTAGTAGAAAAAAAGGCATTGACACTGACCCATCTGATAATCCAAATACATGTCAAGTTCTTCATTAAATCAATCCATAGGTATGTATAGTCACAAAAGTTTAGAACTGCACAACTTCGCTCATGTGAGTGCATATATTATTTGAAAATGGCTTCAAAAATATTCTCCAGTACATTTTCAAAATATAGTGGTATAAATAAATAAATAAATTGTATATTGTGCACCACGCTTAAAATAATAAAAAATATAATATAATATTTACACATTTAAAAATGTCAAATGTATATATACTTTAACAAAACATGCAAATACTAGGATACATGCAAATACTAGGATAAGATAATAGCAATTAAAAAAATTAAACCACATGCGTCTGCACGTGCATGTTCACTAGTATATATATAGTTGTATTTTTATGCCTCCACAAAGAATATTTATTCTTATGGGGCTTAGGCTTTTTTTTTTATAATGCAAGAAAGTAAATGCAGAAGCTATTATTATTATTATTCTTCTTTATGGCACCACAGTAAATATTCCAACAGGGTTACCATAAGTTTATTCACGTGGGGCTTTCAATATTTTATGATGCAGTAAATAAAGCAATAAAAAATTTATTTTCTTTTTAATATTTATGAAGATGAATATATTGAAGGGAAATTATTAATATAGATAGGAATACTAATTTATTAGATAACTATCATATTAACTTATGGCAAGGGTACAAAGTTTAAAATTTACCGATAGGTCTTCTTCTTCTACTCTTGTGTATCTCTCCATCTTGAAAGATGGAGGTATTGATAGTTGCATACCTCTAGTGATGATAATGTAATTTTTATTCTTTGATTTGGTCAGTAGGTTGAAGTAGAGCTTTAATAGTAGATGAAAGCATCTTGCTTTATGTGTATGTTCACAGAACTTTCATTTGTAAAATTAATAAACTTTGCTCGACGTGTTGTCTTGTTTGTAAAACCAAGGTAGAGATCAAGTGCATAGGCTCTGCTAGTGGAAAAATACCAATAGAACCAAACATATTTCTTTATTTATTTTTCTCAATTCTTAGGCACATTGAACAAGATAAAGTTGGTGTTACATGATTTGTTTATTTATGACATGAGTGGTAAGATCAAAAGATTAAGCATTGAATGTTATATTTAAATTCACATGATAGAAAAAGAATGAAATTGCTTAACCAAAAAAAAGATTGTCTGTATATATATATATATATATAAATTTTCACATGACTATGACTATCGTCTTCCTAAGATTGAATATAATGCTTTAACTTGTTTGGTTAGGATTGAGATTAAGAGAACGGTGCCACAAACAATTTTAAAGAACAAAGCATATTGAGTTAATTAGGTTAATTAATTTAAGTTATAACTCTAACATGTTTGTGTCTGTATTTATGTGCACACCAAGATCAAGAGAAGAGCAGTGACCACTTATCTTAGAATATTACCTTTATTATTAGAACGTGACGTCACTAAGTGATGAAGGGTAAAAGACATGTGGTCCTTTCTCTTGCATCTTGAGTTATTCATGGACATCTTGTCTCCTCAATTGCGCTCATTCTTTTGCCATCTTTTGCTTCTTTAATTTTTTTACTCTTTTTACTCCAGTCATTATTATGCCTGCAACAGATTAGTAGACAATACATACCCGAAGGAGTATACAAATTTTAAACATAGGTTGCTTGTCTAATATTTTATTTTATTCTATCTATGCTAATGAAAAGATAGTATTGATATTGTTTTAGCATAAATCATATTTAATACAGATATGGCTTGAGGCAAAGTAACTTGTAGTAGAAGATAAAGCAAATAATTCATTAATACTCGTAGTTCTATCATTTATGATGAATGAGCTATCTTTCTCTACAAAGTTATTAAAGTTCAGCATGTGCCCTGTCTTATCTCTAATTCAAATTTATCACATGACTTACCCAAATTAATTTTAAAAATTTTTCTATAAGGGTTAGTCCAAAAATATCTAAATGTCTATCACAAGATATTATGAGTTTAAAAATCAACTTAGACACCATGTCTAATTTGACTTAGGAATGCATTCTGATCTAAGCACTACGCTTAATTCAAAAAGCCTTTGAAAATTAAATCAACACACCTCTGAATTCAAAAATTAAACTAAACACCTTATCTAATTATGACTAAAAAATAGTTTAAACTAAACACCATGCCTAATTCAAAAGGTGTATGAAATTTCTCCAAACCTTAAGCATACTATAGCAACAAAGGTAACATGAAAGTTTATAGAGTGCTATTCGAATAGAGACGAAAGAGCATGATTAACATATTAATAAAGGTAGAAATAACCAACATTAGCAACATAGAATTTTCTAAATAAGGCCATCCTCCCAAGCTTGAATTTTACAAAGCAAAGTTAAATTCAGATGGATATAATGTTATATAATAATTGGTTGGTCATACCTGGCACTGTCATTAATTATTTTTTTATTTCAAACCTAAAATGGTTAGTGACAATAATACCAAAGGAATATTTTGATAATTATATTCTATGCTAAAGGTGCAAACTCAATTCATTTTCTAAGAGTGGTTATTTTGGGACACAAAGTTGTTCTTGGAAAACCCTCTAATTATTATACTTCAAGTTGGCTAGGTGGTTTCCTCTAGAACATATGCTTGTGTACCTACAACGGGATCTAAAATATTTATTATAAATATATCCATCTACAACCACCCTTTCAATGATTTTATGAACAGGTAGAATATGGAGGCTTGAAGATCTCGTGTGTGATAATATTAGAGAGACCAATAGATTTAGGAGATTTCTCATATAAACATGGATTTGATGAAGTGTTTATGAGATAATTCTCATGCTCATCGATGTGATCTCCCCTTTCAAACTCTAAAGGTGTTTCTTTATGGATATCTATAGGCAACAAGTTTGTCTCTATTAATTCATGCCTATGATATTTATTGGATTTTTTTTTTTCTAGGATTTCCCATGAATTGATGTCTCCAAGGTCGGTTTCATCTAAAGTTTTCTCTAAACTTGGGTGAGTTCTGTTTACTAAAAAAATTGATTTAAGCTCACCGTTTAAATTTAAACCAAGTTTAGATGCTAGCGCTAAAGCTTACAATAGCATATGTATTTCTAGTATGTTCTATGAATTTCTATCATTGTCGTTGCTCTTCTTGGAAATTCCTATAATCCTCATGACTCTTATTCTTACGATGTCTTGATGGAGTTCTAGGGTCATTATGAAGTTTAATATAAAGAGCAATAAAAAGGTTCATTGGGGTCAAGTATGGGTTTAGAGATGGGTACAGAGACATTTAATGTGAGCATAGAAGGGAAGAAGATAGAATTTATTTCTAAGGGACTTAACTCTCCTTCTATGGCATCACTTGACATGCCATCCTTGCACTCTTTCCAATGTCTTTCAAGAAGGAAAGGAAGTAGATGATGCTTTTCCCTAGATACTCTTCGGAGAAGATATAATGTGCATTGATTACGAGCATCTTAGCTAATTGAAAGTCTAAATCATTGAAGTAGAATTTCAAAGGTTTTAGATTGATAGCTAAATCTTAAAAATAAAATGATTGTCTTTTTAGCTACCAAGACTTTCGTGTCTAGTTCGGGTGATAAGTTCTTCTCTTCCTCGGGGAACTCAGAATTGTTGCATTCTTCTGAGAAGGGTTTATCCCGAATCATATTAATTAAACATGGACGCAGCTCATAGCCAGGTGTTATGATAGGTTCTATAGATTTTAGTGGCCCAAAGCTTTTGCACATGCCATAAAGACAGATAATAATAGAATTAAAAGCATCCATAAGGATGAACACAAAAATAATGAAGAGACTAGGTATAATACAAGATTAAGCTAGACTAAGTCAAAATCAGTAAACCGTTTCTCGATAATAGTATCAAAAATACTTGTTGGTATAAATTAACTATACTCCATCAAATAAGATTTAAGTAGGATTATCCGTAAGTGCACAGATATCATACCAGTGTCACATTTTATCTAGAGGTTTTTTAAATATCGTATCCATAGGGAACAGTTGTGATGATGACAAAGTATATAGATTTAACCCTACAATTAGGCTTGATCATAACAAGAAAGAGGAAATAGCTATTATACTCTGGTTCTAATAACCAGTAAACTTTGCATAATATCGTCTTATCAGGCAAGTCAATCCAATAGAAGAAGAAACAGAGTAATCTCCTACCGACACTTCTGGGGCACCTATAAATCCTATCAACAGAAGTGGACTATAGAGGATTCAACACAGCTATAAAGTCACCTACGTGAGCTACCACTGTCCGGCTAATCAGAGAACATTCACAAGTAAACCTAGCCTAGGGACCACGCCTACACTATGAAATACTACTTGAACTAAGTAATGACCAAGATCAAAGCACTCAATATGAGATGTGAACCAAAGAACAAATAAGAATAAGTTGCTTACTTGAATCAAAATGGTAAATACAAAAGTACCTCAGAACGTAGCTCCGGACGAGAGAGCTGAATCCAGAAGAATACAGCCACAAAAAGCACCGACATGCTAGAACTCTTTCAGAATCTCTACTCCTCTACTCAATCTCTCTAATCTCTAAACAATATTAGATCTAGAAGAACTAGTCTCTCCTAATTGCTACATCTAGATGAACTAGAACTAGATCAACTAGAGGGACCCTAACCCTAATTATGTAGAGAATATGAAGCACCAGGGTGTAGAATTGTTGACACCTCTTAATGTTATCTCTAATAACGGCGCCAAAAATGCGCACCGCCACTAGAATACCAAGTTGTTATCCCTAGCATAACACCAAGGGGTGTGGTATTAAATCATGCCACCATCTAGAATATAGAAATATATCCGCAAGCGCATAGATCAAATACCATTGTAGCATTTTACCCGGAGTATTACGGGTTGTTATTTATATTTACCCAAGGGAAGGTGTGCATGGCTGTGTAAAGGTAGTGAGTTGACCTAGAGTATAACAAATAGGCATAACCATGTCCTCGCTACTCAATGCAGGAGTAAGTCACAAGATAAATGATAAGATAAGTGTATAATCATCAGCGTAAACAGATAGAGACTCCTAGCTATATCATTAGTGTTGATAGTAGAACATCAAGAGATATTCCTAGGTTATTCCTAGCTACATGCCAATGTATATTATGGTTAGTGCAATACACCTAGTAATCATGGCTAAGGTCAGCATTACATTTATTCATAGTGGACATACTAGGGAAGTTTGAGAATATAGCACGCCCTTCCATCGTATACAAGCCCTGCTGTGCCTATAAATGGGGTTCAGATTATATAGGACTCAACAGGAATGTTACACCCGTGATCTACCAAACCCAGCCTATAGGGTGCATTCGCAGATAAACAACGTATAAGCACCACGCTTACACAATATTTATCACTCACCTAACGATCAATTAGATGAGTGCTATACGAACCTATGGATAAACATAATGTTAATCTAACTATACTAAGTATATAACCACAATAGACAAAGAACATAATAACTATCAATATAAGTAAATAAGAATTCATCAATTTAATTATAGAAATCATATAACTATACAATGAAAGAGAACAAAGGTGAGAGGAGGTAAGAACTATACCAAATCTTAGCTCTTGATGGCTCTGGAATCCAAGCCTGTGCTTGCCTCCCTCTAGTTCTAATCTAGCTATCTAGGCCCTAGCTAAGGAGCTCTGATTAGGGTTTCTGGCTGATGATCGGACTTCCAAATGAGAATGAATGAATGGGGGCTCTCCCCAGAGGGGGTGCCTCTCCTTTTATAGCCTGGGCGATGATCATGAGCCATCGGATCAAACTGACATTGACGGGCAGCTAGGATTGATCCTCAAAGGCGGTGGAGTGAACCGGGCGAACCGGGACCCGAGGAGGCCAGCCCCAGACCGACCGGTCTAGGGCCAGACTAGCCGGTCTGGCCTGCTGGCCTTCGGGCCCCTGGCTCAGCGTGGTGCCTTCTCGTCTCTTCTGGAACTTTCCTGTGTAGCCGTGGAGTCTGTTTTCCATTTCCTTATTCCGATAAGCTTGTATGTCTGCGTCTTTTTTGGTTTACGCCTGCATAAATAGTGAAACACTAAAACTCATAGAATTTGGTCAGTGTAAACCCTATATCTACTTTGGTGATCACATTTGCATCCTTTTTATGGCTAGTTGATGGTTGAATTAATACAATAGTGGTCATCAACAAGAATGCCTCTAGGAGGAGCCTTGGGGCGTCATTATATAGGCCGAGGTGGAGTAGGAGGCAAGGAACCGCCACGTCAGCGATCCGCGTCTTTATCTTGTGTGCACCATCGGATCAAAATGACCTTAGATCGACATAGGAACACTTTGCTTGGCTTTTAAGGATGCATGGGAGGAAGACTCCAGAAGGTGGCGGCCAGAGGAGGAATTAGGGCGCCGACCGGCCCCAGGGTGGGGCCAGCCGGCCCCACCTGGGCTATGGGCCCCGCTCCTTCGCATGTCTTCTAGATCCGTCCTGAGTCCAATGATGATGTTTTCCATCGCGGATAAGTTTCGTGGTAATCATGCACTATAATCCTCTCTTTTATGCTTTTCTGGAATAATCCCTAGAAAATATAGAATCATCAAAACTTATAAAAATTATCAGTTAAAACTCTAGACTAGTGTGTATTCATGTATCCTTTCATGTCTAAAGTTCTAATAAATATTGACGTTATTGACCGTCAACAGAGGGGTAGGTGTTAGGTGGTGACAGCCCTAGCATCTCTTGTATCCCCCCATGTTCGGGTGCGGCGTAGAGTTATAGCCTGGCATCACCTAGCAGACTAGGTTGGATCCAGTGCCCGAAAAAGAGTGTAGTAAACAAGATTATCTTCGTGTAGAGAACCTAAATTGTAGAAGAACCTCACTACCCGAGCTCCCCCTATCCTTGTGTTGTCCTTGGATGAGCTAGTTAGAAGAAGTACCTCCGTTTCCTATAGAAATATGATACCCTAAATACTTCTAGGTGAAATGCTATGATGATAATTCCGTGCGCTTGTGGATTCTTTCACACTGCGTTAAGAAATACCAACAAGCATTTATGGAGCTGTTGCCATGGAACGGTTGCTGTATTTTCTTCAAACCCAGTTCGTCCTTGAATCTTTATCTTCTTTTTCAAAAATGTTAAAAGAATTACCTCTCTTATCCCTTTTATCATGAATTCCACTTCTATTCAAAAACTTTTTATTTCAAAATGGGAGTTTTCTGAGCCATCACCTTTCTCAAAACCAAACCATTCATCTGGCTATAAACTCCACCCTGGCTTGATAGTAGCCATGGTTCGGACACAACCCTTCTTAGGGTGTGAAAATGAAAACCCTAGCAATTACTTGTGAGATAGTGAGGAAATGTGTTCGTGCCTGAGCATCTCAGGCATGACACAAGAAATTCTAAAAGTGGAAATTATTTCCATTCTCTCTCATGGGGGAGGCGGAGCAATAGTACACTCTTATCGTAGGATGTATGATTGGGAACTGGGAAGGAGTTAAAAGACAAATTTTGTCTTGTATTCTTCTCTATGTCTCATATTGTCACTCTACCAAGGGCAATCCTCGACTTCAAGCAGCATGAGAAGGAATCCATAGGTGTAGTCTAGGCTAGGTTTTTAACGTTAATCCATGCTAGCCCAGTCTTGTCTTTACCCAATGTGTTGTTTGCAACTATTTTATTTAGGTCTCGACATAGAAGCTGCCCTATACCTTGACGTGACCATCTAGGGTTAGTTACATAGAAGTCTATGATGGAACAAAAGAAAATCCTTGATCAGTACTCTTCTTCCATCATAGAACCTAAATCCCTCTAGAGCATCCCTAGGGCCCTCACCTGAACCAAGAGCATCGAAGGAATGAGTAGTTCATCCTTCAGAGTTCCCTATCCAATTCGAGGATAATAGCACTACTGTTGGTATAAATTAACTGCACCCTAAATAATAATTATAATTAGATTATCTGCAAGCGCACAGATATATACTGATCAGCACTTCACCAAAATCAACCCAGTTTTAATATCAAACCCAAAGGAACAGTAGGTGATTTATGACCTAGCCTAATACTCTTAATCTAAGGGGGTACAAACAGTCTAAAAAACTATTGAGAATGAGGAAATAGCTAATATACTCTAGTTCTAACTACCGGTAAACTTTATATAATATCATCTTATCGGACAAGTAACCTAAATAGAAGAAGAAATAGAGTAATCTCCTATCATGCACCTATAAGCCTATTAGTCCTATCAACAGGAAGTGGACTATAGAGGATTCAACGTAGCTATAAAGTTGCCTACGTGAGCTACCACTATCCAGCTAATCAGGGGATATTTACAAGCAATCATAACCCAGACACCACGTCTATGCTACGAATCACTACTTCGACCTAGGAGCTACCTAAATCAAAGTACTCAATATAATATGAATTGCAAACCAAAGAACGAATATAAATAAATTACTTACTTGAATCAGAATGGTAAATACAAAAGTACCTCAGAACGCAGCTCCGGACGAGGGAGCCGAATCCAGACGAATACAGCTCCTGAGGATGCTCCGATATGCTGGGGCTGCTCCGAATCTCTAATCTTCTACTCTATCTCTCTAATCTCTATCTTGATTACTAGCCTAGATCTAGTGGATCTCTATCTAAAGCTCTGACTCTTCATCTCCTGATCTGGCCTCCTCTAGGGGGATATGACCCTCTATTTATAGCCCGGTGGGATGGATATGGGCCGTTGGATCAAACCGACATAGCAAGCGTCTAGGATGGCTCCTTAGAGGCGGTGGAGGAAGATTCCAGAAAGGGTGGCCAATCCTAACCCTAAGGGGCCGCCCGGCGTAAGGGTGGGGCCGCTCGGCCCCACTTGGCGGCTGCTGGCCCCCCTGTTGCTTCTGGTGTCTTCTAGAGTGTTCCTAAATCCTCTAGAGATGTCCTTCTGTCGCGGATAAGTTTCGTGGCAAATTAGCACTTAAATCCTTCTTTTAGGCTTTTCTAAAAAATTCTCTAAAAAAATACACAAATCACCAGAACTCGTAGAAATTATCAGTGGTAATCCTATTCTAGTAGATATTCATGTCTGAGGGAGAGATAATTGCTAATAAATATTATGGGTTAACAGGTGTCAATAATTACCCCCACACTTAGACTTTTACTCGTCCCGAGAAAAAGGTTGGTCTTGGCAAATAGGATATACATTTAATGCATAACTTGGAAATTAAATTATATAGCACTAGTCTAGTTATCATGCATTGTGAAATTTTGAAGTGTATATCATGAATCCTTAAGTAATTGCGGAGTAAGAGAGCTTAAGATTGATTACTCTTTCCCTTTAATTATGTCTTTTGGAGCGAAAATGATGAGGACATCCCAACCATGCATGCTCCCTCAAGTTCCAACAATACACCAACCAACATGAATGATACAATTCAAGGACCGATTACACGTAGTCGTGCCAAGAAACTTCAAGTATAAGTGAATGCATTCCTTACTGAATATAATTCTAATGTTGTTGAGAACGTTATACTACCTAAGTGTTCTACTTTGATTGTAGTTAGGTATACACCTAAGGAGGAAGGTGAATCGGACTGTGAGGATTGGACTTGCACAGTGGAAAATGGACCAGCAGATCGGACCAGTGCAGAGCAAAATAGACCACTTGAGAGAAATGTTCATAACTCTCAATTTACAAAAGCTATGTAGGCCCATGAGGACTTGTTGGAAAGCTCCTCGAGTCTACTTTCTAATGCCACATGTGCCAACCAGTTTGAAGTTGGCATTAGAGCTGCCGACCTGATTTAGTCAAGGCTGGTCATCCAGTCAGCAGCCAGCATGAAGCTCAGGTTCTCGTGCGAAACTATACCAATCTACAACATTTCGTGGTACATGCTGCATATGGTGTGAAAGCTTATTAAGTTAACTTTCCAATGCAACAAACTGCACATCGTTTGGAGTTTCCAAGATGGAGTTATTGCTATTTAACTGAAGACTGCACCAGAATACCAACAGCCTCGCGAACCCACTTCATGAGCCACTTCATGAAGGCCTTTTCACATTCTTAGTCTTTTCATTTCCATCTCAACTCCAGGGCTATCTAGCAGGGCTGTTGCTAGTATAAATACCCCTTAGACTCATTGCAAATCAGAACTTTTAGTTTAGAGAATACAAACCACTTTGTTCAGCTGTGTGCTAACAAATCCAGAGAGAGATCTCTACCCCTTTGCTCTTGTGTTTTCCTTTGCGGAGATTACAGAAGCGGCCACGTCATCGGCACTCAATCCGTGCTCCTGATCCTTGAGTTCAAGTTGCGTAGGTTGGTTCTTTGAGGGTGTGGTTGGGTGAATCCTTGGTTCAGATGGTTAGCTCCTTGTGCATGTCGTTAGGTTGCACTAGTTATCATCGCTGCTTGTAGCAAGTTATCAGCTGATCTTCAGCTATTTATCAAGATCGAAATTCTACGACGTGAAGATCGGGACAACGACCTCATCATCTAGTATCAAAGCTCTAGTTTCCACGGTAGAATTTTTACCTTTAGCTACATATATTTATTGTGTTCATCCTATCCACCAAAAAGCCACAAAAATTTTTGCACTAGCCCTTTGTTTCAATCTGTTATTCTTGTGAGTTTGGTTAAGTTTCAGTCTATTAGAGTCTTGTTTTGTTGCTGATCATCAAATGCTTTGTATGTCCTTTGTGTCTCTTTTATATCTACAAATCCCTAAAAAAATCTAAAACCGGTATTATCCTTCGCATAAACTTTGATCCTATCAAGTTAGAACACTGACGGTTGTATCTTGTTTCTTCCAAAAAAAGTGTGTAAGTGTTATATCTGGTCTTGTTTTAGTCCCAAAAAAGGGTGCAAAAAGAAGAGAAGAGAAAGAGTTGAACAAAAAAATTGTGAAAGAAGAGAAGAAAGATCAGTTTGTTTATGTGCACAAGTTCTGAATTTTAAACCAAGTGGCACAACCAGTTGTTATCTATCTTTGGTGCAAAATTTTGGTTGGGTTTGATTGCAACACTTGCATCCTAGGCATACTCCTTGTTTGCATCAAATCTGAATTATCTTTGCACGTGTGTTTTATCTATTTATAGCACTCATATCTTGTGGTCGGCACTAGGCATTGAACTTCTAGTTTGGATTGTGATTTAACTTTACAATAGCAAGAATTCAGATTGCTTTCCTTGTGGATTATATCGCCACCAAGCTCCATAAATAACCCACCGTCATAGGAAAACACTGATCTTGGATTCTCCCAACCATCATTCTTGGTTCCCACATCGCATTGGCCCTCTGTAATCTGCAGGGAACTTACACGAGCTTTGGTTGGTTAGGGAGGTGAGATTGTGAGATTCCACAAATAATTTCCTATTCCACATATATTGTCGCTTTGTCTTCACTAACTTCACAGGAAGATGACTGACCCATCTGAGATTAACGAATGTGTCACCATGGCACAATTCAATGAGATGAAGCAAAGCATGGTGACGCTAACCAACAATGTTCAAGCACTCTTGAACCAGTTGCAAATGCATCCCCATGATGATGCAAATGGAAGTCACCACGAAGATGAAATTGATGAAACTGAAGAAGGAGGTGCTGCTCGTCGTGCAAGGGAACGACGTAGAGAACGAGCTGTAACGAATGCAAGAAGACCTCCTTTTCCATGTCGTGAACATGGTGGTGGAGGTATTGGTCGTGGATATGGGAGAGGTATTGGATTAAAAGAAAGTGGAACTGAGGAAGAGGATGAAGACGAAGATGAACAGTCCCAATATGATAATCGTCGTCACCGAAGACATCGTGGGCGTAATCAGCCCCATGAAGAGAGGTTTGGCAAGTTAAAATTCACCATGCCCAAGTTTGAAGGAGGATCTGATCCTGAAGCATATCTTACATGTGAGTTGAAGGTGGATAAAATATTTCATGTACATAATTATTCTGAGAGAAAGAAGGTTGCCATGGCTGCTCTTGAGTTCGATGGATATGCTCTAATCTGGTGGGAGCAAATGCTGAATGAAAGAGAAGAAGCTGGCCAAGGTGATGTTCGTTTGTGGGTAGAAATGAAGAGAGAATTGAGGGCAAGATTTGTACCCAAACATTATCGCCGTGATTTATTTGACAAGCTTGTTGGCATTTCTAACGTCACCACTAAAAAGCAGAGATAAATCCTACTCCTAGCGGCAACGCCAGAAATGGTCGGTATTATAATTACTTGTCATTAGCAACTAGCCACTCTTGGATTACTAATATTCCTAAACATGAAGTAGGTTGTCATCCCTAATTATATTGTTAGGAAATTATAACAGATTTACATTATACTATTGTGGCTAGGCAGAATAAAATATAAATAGAATATAAATTAAAGACAAATGGGTTACGCAAGCGCATGCATAATTATACCATTGTAATATTTTATCTAGGGAGTGTCCAGGTTGTCGATTTATAATTATACCTCTGAGAAAGCTATGTAATAAACTATTACTGTCATATTGATGAATCAATTGGATAAACAGTATTATCTACACACTCTAACCTTAACAGGCAGAGGTCACAAGATAAATATAGATAAATATAGGTGATAGCATAATCATCAAGTATCATAATTAAGGATAATCATCAGAGCATCTTACTAGTCATAATCATAGCTAGCCAATAGATAAACTAGGGAAATAAATCTATAAGCTGCGTTAATTGAATAACTCTAATTACTGCAACTACATCTAGTCATCATTGCTAAATCAACCCTAGATCATTATTACATGCAAAGAGGCATCAACTAATGAGGGTTTTAAGACTTGCGTCATCTTCTTCGCGACCACGCCCATGCTAGTCCTACATACGGGGGGGTGGACTATAGATGAACTAACGTAGTTGTCACCTATGCAGACTACCACATGTCCCGGCATATCAGGGTGCACTCACGTATAAACAAGACATCTAGACACCACGTCTACATATCGCCTATCATCTACCCATTGTACATCTGGATAAACGCTATACGAGCAATTACATGAATTCAATAAGATCGAAGTAACTAAACTAAACATATAATCAAAGTAGACAATGACTATTGCAATTATAAACATATAAATCTATTTAGAGTAAAGTCTCCCTAAGCTAAATAATGAATAAAATAAAGTAATTAAGAACTAGATCTATTACCGAACTCTCACGCTCCAGCTAGATGCTAGGGCTCTAGATCCGATGAAGAACTAGATCTCCTCTACTTCTAATCTAACTAGTTAATCCTATGAACTAGGAGACTCTTGATGAACTTGAAGGCTCTTGATGCTTGATGGCTTGAGGCCTTGATGAATAATGAATTGGCTCTCTCTAGGGGGATGCGCGTGCGCCATAGGATCAAACCGATTTAACCAACGGCGGAGATAAAAACCCTAGGCGGCAGGAGAAGCTTCCAGAAGCGGGGGCACCAAACCCTAGAGGGGGGCGCCGCCCGGCGCCATGGTGGGGTCGACCTGCCCCACCTGGCGGCCTCTGGCCCCCTCCCTCCTTTTGGTGTCTTCTGGAGTCTTCCTGAGTCCTCCCGTGGTGTCCTTCGTGGCGGACAAGTTTTGTGGTTAATTTGCACTTAAATCCCTCCTTTTCAGCTTTTCTAGAAATCTCCCTAGAAATTACATAATATGTAAAACTCATGAAAATTATTAGATAAATCCCTAGACTAGTGTGTTTTTTAGTTTTCCTTCGGGTGAAAAGCTCTAGTAAAAGTTGACGCTAACAGGTGTCAACAATACCTCTAAGCTTTATATTTTGCCAGTCCCTTGGCAAACACACCAAGCCTAAATATTTATTATATTTGGATCAGGAGTTGCTACAATATCATTACACTTTCCAAAGACACATGCTTTCAAGCAGAATTTCCTCCGGATCAAATAATGTATGCTCTAACCTTCAAACTTACTTATTTTACCTGTAATATGGGGCTTCACAGCTTTTGCATAAGTCTTGAGCAGTCGAAAGATAGAACAATCAGGTTAAGTGCTATGTCTCAAATTTTTCGCAATACCAATATACCGGAGTTTTTAATAAGTTTTCAGAATAAAACTCAGAACTTAATTGTATGATACCCTTAAATCTCTTAATGTATGTAGTATTTGTGGTTCTTTCTTGAGGCATTAATGTTGTTAAGCCTCCTATAGCTAAAGATATATATAGTGGAGCTTATAGGAGTGGCATTAACAAGGATAGGCATACTTACAAAACATGTATTGTAAAGTCAATTAATGGATCCACAGAGAATCGAGGCATACAATCAAACCAAGATGTGCATGTGTATGGAATATGGTGGATAGGTGTATATGTGTTATTTACGGCAAACTCCTATTTCTACTATTGCTCTTTCGAATGACTCTCTTTTTAAAAACTTTCTCAAAAAAACATGGGCTATCTTTATTATTATTTTTTATTCAGGAAGGCGGGCATCTAGTACCCATTGTTTTAATTGTTTGGGACACTTGTCCTTCTTTTACTCCCTTTTCCTTTCTTTCTTTCTTTTTTCTTCTTTTTTTATTTCTTTTTGCATAGCCACATGTATCCTTTGAATACAATAAATGAATCGAGAGATAAAATTAGGACTTAGAGCATTAAAGACAGGGGTTATCCTATGGTGTTTTAGTATGTATTTTTGTGTCCTCTCTTAGTGTAAGAGGCGAACATTTTATGATGAACATATATGGAAATATGGTGAATGACTGTGATTAATCTCTGAAGTAGGAATAATGCATATGTGGACAGGAGTGTGTAAGTGATTCTTGGTTTTAAAAGCATGACAAGACTCTCATAAGGTATACAACACAGGTTGACTGAACTCAATGCAAAGCAAGTAGCTTAAATGTGAAAAGGTTTTCCTATCCCCTAAGATATCAATTCTGGCTTTGGTAGGAATTCACATTTATCACACAAGAGCTCATCATGTAAATTTTAGATTTTAAAAGTCAAACCTCTAGAACTTAGTAATACAAGGAATAAAATAAATAGCAGCTCAGCTTTCATGAATCATATCAACCGATTACCTAGACTTAGCGCAAGCTTATGCCTCCACAATTAAGATTCAGAATAAATTCTCTAATTAAATCAACAGTACTTAGAACTGAGAAGATTTTAAGTTTGATAAGTAGGTACTTAGTAAGTATTATAACAGAGCAACTATTCATCATCTCCAAGATAATTTTAATATTCATCCAATTTAATAGCTCTAGCCTAGACTAAATTTATACTCTAATAAATATGAAACTAAATATTTATTTAGTTTTATGGTTTTATATTTATTATCTAACACAAGACTCTATAATTTTATGGATCTTTATGTGCCCACATATTTTTGGTATTTTATGACTATTTATAGTAGACTTAAAAATCGCTTAGGTGTAGTCACCTGATAACTAGGGGATGCTCCTCCCCTAAGCTTGATGATTGTAATATTTGGTGTAGATATTCTTCAGAGCGAACTAGCCAGTAGCGAACCGGTGGTTGCCACTGATAGTCTCTCTCCTTGCCATGATGTTGTTTCTGCATAAATACTCCACAAGAAACTAAAACTTGAGGCTTGAATTTAATTATGGGTTAGCGGTCAGCCAAAGAGTAATTGAACACTTTTACGAGTTATCTTTAAATGTTGTCTAATTTAAGCAGAATTTAATTTCTTTTTAGATTTTCTTTTTATGATGCAAGAATTAAATTTGAATGCTATTTTTTTGTTATTTTATTTTTATGCAACCACAGTAGATATTCCTTCGGAAAATACCATAGGGTGTCTACATGGGGTTTTATGATGCCATAAATAATGCAGTAAATATTTTTGCTTATTTTTAATATGTGAAAAAATGATGCTACTAAATAATTTAAATTACTAATGCATTTAATGAGATAACTACCATTTTGACCGTGTGGCTAGGGTACAGAATTTAAGTCTATCAACAGGACTTGGATAGAGGTAAGCACTTAGTGGGTTCGTCGTCTGAATTAACCTCAGTCAACTTCCCATCTTGTGATGATGCGTCGCGTGCCTTCTTCCATCTTGCTTCGGTCTCTTTTGCTTCTTTCTCTTCTAGATCATGCTCTTCTTCTTTGTTTGCCTTCTCCCATGCTTCTAATCGTGTTATGATCTCCTCCTTTTCTTCCTTAGCGATTTGATCCATCCTTTCTGCTTCTTCAACCCCGCTACTCCAGCGAGGTATTTGCTTGTTCTCTTCTTGCTCCGGGAAGCGATCTTCATATTTCACGATCTTGCCAGGGAAGTCTTCCCATCCACAGCGAGGCTGGACAGCCTGACTGCGTGCTTGGCGTCTTCTCCTATTGCGTTGCTTCCTGGCCTGCTCATGATTATTCAATATTTTAAATTGACAGCGTACTTTCTGGTAGGTAGGTTGAAATGAATTTGTCTGTTCCCAATGAAAATGTTGGCGTTGGCGGTGTAGAGGAACGGTCTTCCCAAAAGAATCAGGGAATCATCGTTTTTCTGTATGTCAAGGACTAGAAAATCTGTAGGTATATAGTGTCCTTGAATCCTTACCATGACGTCTTTGACTAATCCTTCAGGAAATCTCAGTGATTGATCCGCCATCTGCAACTGAATATATGTTGGGTATAAAGGTAAATTAAATAATTCATCATATACCTGTTTTGACATTACGTTGCAACCTGATCCAGTGTCGCAGACAGTGTGAGGAAAAGTGGTGTCTCTAATTGTGCATTCAATGATTGGGACTCCTAGATCACCTCTCTTGATTGGAAATGGCTTAGGTAGTGTGTGATTATTTTCTGTGTTGAGAGCAGTGATTAGTTGAGTTGTCTCCTCAGGTGCATGCTTGGTCTTCCTCCATCTTCTATTGTTTCTATTGTTCTTCTTCTTCGGCATTGGTTGTTGTTCTTGCTCTTCTTGTTGTTGGAATTGCTTCAGGGCTGCAGGAGCTTTTAGGACGCGGTTCTTGAATGTGAATCTCTCCTTCTTATCCTTGATGGATAGGACGATCTTGGCGAACTCCGCATAGATGATGGCTTTTGTTGTGCATAGAAATGGTCTACCAAGAATGATGGGTGCCTTCTCATCTGCTCCTGTCTCCATGACCACAAAGTCAACTGGGATATATGATTGCCCCACTCTAATGACAACTTCTTCTAATACTCCCATAGGGAGCAAATGGACTGATCTACAAGCTGCAAGCGCATGTTTATGTACAACAGGGGATCATTTAATATTTTCTCATAAATTACCTTAGGCATGATGTTGACACTTGCGCTGAAGTCACAGATAGCCTCTAGAAAGCTGTGGCACCCTATTGAGATAGGAATGATAGGTCTTCCAGGGTCTTCCATCTTTTCTGGTAGAGAGTGATCCATCCACTGTACATCTGCAGGCTCAATATGATATTGGGTTGCATTGTGAATATCAACAAGGTTAGCAGTTTCTAAATCCTCTGGTTGGCCTGAAATCTTGCCTTTCTCTAATGGAGGTACAGCAGCAGCTAACTGAGCTAATTGTGATTCTAGCATTTTGTTAAAGCTATGCTGATTCTTAATGGTAGAAGCAAAAGTATCCATTCTAGCATGTATGTTTTCCAAAGCTTTATCATTTGATGTTAGCTTTCTAGTCATTTGATCTAGTAGTTTGGAAACTAATTCTCTCAAAGACGGAAGGTTATAATTATTAAAGTTGTTACCTTTACCGTTACCTTGGTAATTACCTTGTCATGGTTGTTGGTTCCACCCTTGATTTTGTTGAGGACGATACTAGGTGTTGTTGTTGATGAAGTTCATATCCTTTTGCAGTGTAGGACAGCTGACAGCTGAGTGCCCATAGTCTCCATATTCTTCACATGTCATATAGGAATCATTGACGTACATGACTTCCTTCTTCTCTATGTCCAGCTTCTTCATGATGAGGTCTAGCTTGGCAGTGACCATGTCGGCTTCCTTGAGATGATGGATTCCTCCTCCCTTCTTGTGAGGTTGAGTACGTTCTTCATTGCGTGTTGAGTTTGAGGCCATCTTCTCAAGAAGTGCTTTAGCATCAGAGAACTTTAGTGATAGGAAAGCTCCCCTAGCTGCAGCACCAATAGACTCACGGGTGCTAGAGATGAGCCCGCGATAGAAAGTCTGCATTAACAGCCACTCCTCTGTCCCACGATGAGGATAATCTTTAATGTAGTTCTGGAATCTTTCCCATGCTTCAGTGAATGATTCATCATATTGTTGGAAACTTGAAATCTTCTCACGCAGAGCATTGGTCTTAGCTGTAGGAAAGAACTTTGCCAGAAAAGCAGTCGAGCATAGGTCCCATATAGTGTGTTTATCTTTATTGATGTAGAACCATTGCTTGGCTTTCTCTAATAATGAGAACGGGAAAAGACGGAGTAAAATAACATCTTTTGATACTCCTCTGATAGTGAAGGTGCTGTAGATCTCTAGAAAGTGTTATAAGTGTGCACTTGCATCTTCATGTCCTTTTCCACAGAATTGGCTGGCTTAAACCATGGTGATGAGAGCAGGCTTGAGCTCGAATCCATTCTCCCCAGTGTTGACTACTGGTCTAGTCTGGATGTTTGCGGTTGTTGGGGCAGAGAACTCTTGTAGTGACTTCTCAGTCATGTCTTCAAACACAGAAGCTAGGTTTTCACCTAACTGTTCTTTTGTTTGTTCTTCTATTTTTTCTTTAAATTCCTCTTCTAGTGTTAGAGCTAGCTCCTTTAAAGAGTTAGCTTGAGCGGGTGTTCTTGATGGTGACTCGAATTTGTCCCTTATTTCTGCAAGCCTTTACTTTCTAAGGAGTTTCTCTAGATCGTCAGTAAAGTTCTTTAGAAGAGAAAAACCATTCATTCATCACCGTGCATAAGATAAGAAAATGATAACAACGAAGGGTGTACCTGATAGAGTTAGAGATTGATTGATAATATAAGTTTATCCATGTGTATATAAATGATCAATATGTTCTAAGTTTATTGTACCTTCCCCGACAACGGCGCTAAAAATGCTTGTTGGCATTTCTAACGTCACCACTAAAAAGTAGAGATAAATCCTACTCCTAGCAGCAATGCTAGAAATGGTCGGTATTATAATTACTTGTCATTAGCAACTAGCCACTCTTGGATTACTAATATTTCTAAATATGAAGTAGGTTGTCATCCCTAATTATATTTGTAACACCCTAAAATTTGCCTCTTTGAAAGTAGAGCTAAAATGATTTAATCTTGAATTCTTATGCTCATGAGAATATAGGAAAATATCTTTTTCACTAAATAAAAAAATCATCATAAGGTGTAGCAACATTATTGTGCATTCATGCCGAAGCATATGATTTTTTGTGTTGTGAATTCAATATAACATTTGAAAATTAGATTGAGGCTTTAGAAAAAAAGAAACTCTTTCTTCCTCTTTTTCAGCTGCCTGACCTAGGTCACTCCTTCCCGACCCGCATCCCACCCCACCTTCGCCGAACCCAAATCGAGCACTACTACGTAACCGGGCTGTAGTCCCGGTGCTGAACTGGCTTTAGTCCCGGCTGCGGAGCCGGGACTAAGGTTTTGGGACTAAATGTCCCACCTTTAGTCCCGGTTCTGTGGCCCGGGACTAAAGGTCCACCTTCAGTCCCGGTTGGTAACACCAACCGGGACTAAAGGGTGTACCGAGGGGTGCGCCACTGCGCCGCCCTTTTTAGTCCCGGTTGGTGTTACCAACCGGGACTAAAGAGTTTTTCTTTTTTTTTTTCTTTTTCCTTTTCTTTTTCCTTTTCTTTTTCCTTTTTTCTGTTAGTTTTTACTTTCTACGGTTTACAATTGTATTATTATTATTTTTGAATGCCTATTGTTCCTTTGCTTGTTTATATAGACACGTACCTATAATTTATAATTTAGATCATTACATATAAATAAATTACATAAAACTATTTATATATTATACATATCTATTGGTCTATGATATAAAATTTACATGTCTCCGTCATGGATAAAGTATGTACAACTTAATTCTTCTACGCCACTCAAGCATCATACAAATGATCATCTTGGTTTGGTTTGAGTGGCTAGTCGAGGGGTTGAAGAAGTACTCGCCGGTGGGATTTAGGACTTGGTCGTTAAGAAATCCGGTGATTGTCTCATGAATTCCTTTTTTAGGCGGACTTCAGTCAACACCTTCTCCCTCAACCACGTCTCCTATAGTAATCATTAAAGAAAAAAAAGTTATAGGTATGTATAAGATTTATTAAATAGCAACAAATAATTGAAATAAACTTATTATATATACATGTTGCAGCTCAAGATTTGATCTTTTTTCATAGACATTTAGAAATTCGCAGACATAGTATCCGCATAAATTTTTCCCCCGGTGGGCCGTAGAGAATCCACTGATGTAGGATAGGCTTCGAAAGTGGCGTTTTTAAATCTGGACGGTGTTTCTTCACGAACCAAGCCTAAACCCTAGCAATAAAATAATTATTATTAATTATCTATTACAGAGTTAAAGAGCTCAAAGTAATATTTAGAGATCGAAGTTACCCTTGGATAATATCTATTATTTCTTGGTAATCTTCCAGTGGTTTTCTCAACGAGTCATAGATTATCAAATGAGATTGCCAGAGATCAATCACAATTAGTATCCGATGATAGCTGCATTTATGTGTAGGCAAAATAATTCTTTATCTTCACACTGATCTAATCAATTGGGTTAATAGAATGTACGTACACATGATAATGATACTTACTTAAAGTTATAGGGAAAGAGTATATATCTTTTATCCTTTTGATTGATCAGGTACCTCCGTAGATTTCTCTCCGTTTGAGGTCTCCATATGGCATACGGAGTCTTGGGGTCTTTAAATATAATATAAGGATCTACAAATCCAACCTCCTTGTTATTTCTAGCTCTAAGATCCCTCATCATGTTTCTGCATATGTGTACCCAGTTTCTATAATTAGTTATACATATACATGATAATTTACATGTGATATTATTATTAAAAAGAAAGAATCACTTACGACGAAAGCGGTGATTAGGGCTTTGTCCGGAGCGTCCATGTGGCATAGCTGGTGTAGCTCATTAAATTGAACATAAATAACATCATCACCACGAAAGTAATCATGGTTTCTAATTCGGATGCAAATATAGTCATCTGCTCTTCTGTCGCACGCGTCTAGGTACCACTGGTTTAGCAGATATATCTGCGTGCCAAGTTGGCTGAGGGCCGCAGGGTTGAACAGACTCTTGCCATATTCATATGTCTTCCGCCAATGATCAACTTCTTTTGCACTTTCAATTGCTGCCCCAGCTATCATTTGGGATAAGGTAAGACCAGTGTCCGCAAAAAAAATTTCAAGATCCTCATAGTTTAAACCTGGAGGTAACTGCTGGTCTAGCACGTCGATGTTTGAACCATATTGATTACCAACGACTAGCGGGGGCACTGATTGCTTTGATTGTTCCCCGAGCTATGCTACACCCTTGCGTGCTCTTTTCCCTTTCTTCTTCTGTCCTTCTAGGGATTTCGTTAGAGTGCGCTTATAGTCAGATGAAGATGATGATTTTTTCTGAGCTGCACGCCTCTTTTTTTTGTTGAGCCTCAACCCTTTGCCGTAGATCTTCTGGCTTTAGCAATAGGTAGGGCTTCTAAGGGTTCCGCTTGGATTCTCTTTCATCCTTAAGTTTCTTGAAGAAACTGTCCACATCTGACTTTACCGAAGCTTCTATTTCTGCAGTAGTCTTCTCATAGGATAGCTTCTTAGGAATGATGGGTTGTTTCTTCTCAGGGGCTCTCTTTTTGGGCTACGGGGCGGCCGACACATTTGATCATGTGGTCGGCCTCTTCTTCAATGGTGGGTCCATCGGTTTCGACGCTGGAGCCACGTGTGGAGGCGATGGCGCGGCCGCTGGTGGGGTTGGTGCCCGACGTGGAGGCGAGGGGGCAGCGTTGTCGGTGTTGGAGCTCGAGGAGGCGGTGTTGGAGCACGTGGTGGTGGTGTTGGAGCACGTGGTGGCGGTGTTGGGGCCCGAGGTGGTGGCGTTGTAGCCCGAGGAGGCGGCATTGCAGCCTGGGGCGATGCAGCCATGTCTTGCACTGCCTCGTCATCACCCGCGGCACTATGACATATTGGTGACCACCTGTGGAACCAAAGAGGTATATGAGTAAACCGCTAATTAACTAAGGAAATACAAAATAAAGTTAGTGAATAAATGTATCGTCAAGTTTAATCACCACCTAGGGTTAGGTTCATAACGAGGAGGTGGTGGTAGACTACTAGGTGAAGCCCCAGAAATAATGATGTAGCGCTTGCGCCAACAAATGAATGTCTTCTCTGCTTGTCCTAGAGTCTTCTCCCCATCGCCTCCTTCTATCTCGAGCTGCACATTTTCATAGCCTTTGATAACTCTATCCACCGAGACATTAGCATATCCAGCTGGAACTATGGCTCCATGGATTCTTGGTGTCTTCGTAGGGTCAATAGGAGTTATAACACCGATGGCAACCATGACTGTGGTAGCCCCTTGTGGAATGTGCAGCTCACATATTGTCATAGCTTCAGTGACATCATCCACCGAAAAGCGCAGCCCCACGTCGTCTTGAATAGTTGGCACCTCCGTGGAAGCACAACTGCTTTTCAACTGACCGAGGGGCTAATGTTGACTGCAGGCTCTGATGTAGTTTGCCTTTGCATAGAACTTACTGCTTCCTGCACTTGCCTTTTGATTTATTCGTTCATTCTCGCTTCAAGTGCTTTCTCTCGCTGTATCGCTTCATGAGCTGCTTCATGTGACTCCAGCGCCAGTGCCTCCAACCTACGCAATCGCTCTGCCTCCTCTTCCTTCTTTCTTTGGCGGCTTCTATAACTGGGTCTATCTTGAGGGAAGCCATGCTCCCACGATATCTCCCCATAGCCTCTTGTTCGCCCACCATGTTCAGCAGTCTCCAGGGCATATGTCAGCTCATCCTTCTCTCTATTTGGCTGCCAGGCGCCACTTTCAACTAATTCTCAGGCATAGGCCAGTCTCTGGCCCACTCTCTGTAGCTTCTCACCATACACTACCTTTCCGGTCTCTAGGTCTAGGGTTCCCCCATGACCGAAGAACCAATACTTGGCGCTCGGGCCGGTCACGGTGATTCAGTTGTATCCCCTTGTCAACAATCTCCTGTTCCAGCTTCTGCCACTTGGGAATAGCAGTCCGGTAGCCACCTGAACCCAAGTGATGGTGGTATTGCTTGTGTCTAGCATTTTTCTGATTACGGATCATCCGTGCCTGACCCTCATCTGAGTTCTTAAATTGTACGAACTCATCCCAAAAAGGCCTCAACTTGACATAGGCCTTGTTGGTGAAATCCGGCGTCCGGTTATGTGCAACAAAAGTCTTCTGGAGTTTCTTCTTCTAAGCTTGAAATTGTTTGGCCATCTTCTGTATAGCCCATGTTTTAACCTTCTCCTTCAAAGCTTCATCCTGTGTATCCAGCGTGAAATGTTAAAGGATATCTAGCCATATCAATTCCTTGTCATGATCTGAGACATAACTAATAGCAGGGTTATCTTTCCGTTGCCTCCATTCTTGAGCACTGATCGGGAGCCTATCCCTCACTACAGGTATCCACAGTGAGCAATAAATTTCTTTGCATGTTCCCCAAGTACTTGGCCTGTACTCTCGTTAAATTCTGATAGAATATACCGACCCTCCAACGGCTTCTTCGGGCCTCACACTTTTCTTCCACTCCCGGTAGTTGTCGCTGATCTAGAGGGCTACACAAATAAGTATAAATATATTAATACAAAAGTCATTCTTTTTAATTTTGTGTATATACATATAGACTAGATTATAGATAGACCTCATCGAGGATTGTCTCCCACAAGTTCTTCATAATCAACGAAGTCTTGACTCCCATCATCTATTTGTTCATTGTCATCACCTTCGACTTGGGGATTTTGATTGTTGGCGCCGTTGATTAGGTCCATCAGTGCCTCATCCATGTTATCAATCAATCGATCGGCCATTTTCTGCAAAATTTGTTAATTAAAAGATATTAGAATTCAATTTGTGAGGTAGCGCCACAAGAAAAAAAAAAAAAAATATACATGTGGAGGTTAATAAAGTTAATTAAAAGTACCATTAATAAAGTTACTTGACATAAAGTTACAAAACCTTACATATTACATGAGGAGGTGTTTAATTGTTACAAAACCTTATATATTACATAAAGTTACTTGCCTTTCCATTAAAATATTAGAAGACTTCATTAATAAGTACCATTAATATTACAAGACTTTATTAATAAGTACCATTAATATTACAAGACTTCATTAATAAGTACCATTAATATTACACGACTATATTAATAAGTCAAATGACATGAGAAAATTAACAAAGTTAAATAAAAGTACAATTAATAAAGTTACTTGACATAATTACACTTGTAATCTGATGTCAAGTTACTAAACATAATTATACAATAAGTTACTAAATATAATTACTAGACATAAATACACTTGTAATCGATGTCAAATAACTATATTAATAATGTGGTGTCAAGTTACTAGACATAATTACATTATAAGTTACCATTAATAAAGTTAATTATACAATAAGTTATACTAATAATGTGGTGTCAAGTTAATTCTATTAATAAAGTCGCTAGGTCGTCATGTCTTGTTCGTCCGGTCGTCGCTAGGTTGTCGCTAAGTAGGAGTTTGGTCGTCGTGTCTTGTTCGTCCGGTCGTCGCTAAGTCGCTAAGTCGTCGCTAGGTCGTTGCTTAGTCGCTAAGTCGTCGCTAAGTCATCGCTAAGTCATCGCTAAGTCGTCCCTTGGTTCGTTCGATCGTCGCTAAGTCGTCGATAGATCGCGTCGCTAGGTCGTTAGGGTTTCGAATAAATTTAAGACCATTCATCGCGTACGTGCTCTCTTTCTCGTGCCAAGTCCTGCATGGAGATGCTCTCGGCTCGATGGCTGGCCACAACAAACATACAACACAACCTTGTCTGTGGCTCGATGGCTGTCGACAAACACACATCCACGATCGACTCGATGGCCAACGCAACATGTACACACATACAACACAAAAGACGCAGCGCTCACCATCTTGCGCGGCGTGAAGGATGATGGCGAAGCCAGCGCTCCTGCTCGACCGGAGTGAAGAAGAGGAGGCGGCGCTCCCTGCTCGGCTGAGTGAAGAAGGGGCTGGTAGCAGGGCGCCCCTGCTGCTCTCGGCCGGCCGGAGAAGATGAGGCTGGGCGACGGCGACCCTCCATGGCCGGAGTCGATGAAGAGGCAAGGAGGCGGGGGGCGGGGCTCCCGCGGAGTGAAGAAGAGGAGGTGGCTACAAGACACGGGGAGGGCGAGACGGCCGGCCGGAGAAGAACGACGGCGAGGAGGCGGCGGCGCGAGCACACCTGCGTGGTGCGAGAAGAAGGAGGCGCGAGCACACGGGGACGCGAGCACACGGCGAAAGGCGCGAGCACACGACGGCGAGGCGGGCTACGGGGGGGAGGGGGGCGAGGACGGCCGTGAGAAGAGAAGGACGAGGAGGTGGTTGGCTTGGGGACGACCGGAGGCGGCGGGGCGGCGATCCTTCTGAGGAAGGCGCGCGTGGGCCTGCGCCGCAGAAGAAGAAGAAGGCAACGGCGGTGGCACTCCTGTGCTCGGGGACGAGGGCGCATAACGGCGGGCAGCCCGGCGAACTAGGGCAACGACGATTTGGAGGAGGAAGACGACATGTTGGCTTAAATAGCCCGGGCACCTTTAGTCCCGGTGCGTATTACCAACCGGGACTAAAGACCCTTTAGTCCCGGTTCATAATACGCACCGGGACTAAAATCTAGCCTTTAGTCCCGTTGCGTATTACCAACCGGGACTAAAGGTACCTTTAGTCCCGCTTGGTATTTTGGTCCCGGACTAAAGATTTATTGGGCCCCCACAGTTTATATTACAGTTTCTTATTTACTTATGCTAACAATGATTAGATTAATTTTATTAATTGCATAGTAAATAAAAGATTAGATACTAATTTGTTAAAAAATAACAATTGTACTTCTTTTTGTCTAATTGCTTTTATAATAAATTTTGGAATATAAAATCTTTCCTCCCTTTACAATACCAAAGTTAAATATAAAAAATAATTAGTATTTTGTTAATGCAAAAATATATTGGTTAATTTAAATATCTTAAAATAGGTGTTTTTGATAGAAAATTTGTTTGTGTATTATTTAAACGTAAATTTTATTCATTTATCATAATTAATCTCTAAAATCGGGCTACACGTGATATTCACCATTACATCAGAAAAATTTTTGAAATATTTTTTCTTATTCTTATTTATTTTTGCTTTCAATAATTAGATTAATTTTGTTAATTGCATAGTAAATAAAATATTAGGTATTAATTTGTTAAAAAATAATATTTTCATTTCTTTTTATCTAATTGCTTTCATAATAAATTTGGAAACATAAAATCTTTCCATCCCTTATAATAGCAAACTTAAATATGAAATCTTTCCATCCCTTATAATATATAGCAAACTTAAATATGAAATATTTCCATCCGACAAAAACTAATATAAACATGGGTATTATTTTTTTTTAAAAAGTTTCCGTTATATTTCTCTTATGTCTAATTGCTTTTATAATAAATTTGGTAAAATAAAATCTTTTCATCCCTTATAATAATTAGATTAATTTTATTAATTGTATAATAAATAAAAGAATAGGTATTAATTTGTTAAAAAACGACAGTTTTTATTTCTTATAATAGCAATGCCATAGTCACCATTACATCTTATGTTACAATTCTCACATACACATACTCTAATACACTCTATTTATTAGGCGGACACAGTAGTGATCTTCTTTTTAATGTATGTTCCTTAGTCATGATCTTGACGTAACCATGGAGTATCCTCAGTATTTATTAAGATGCTCGGATCTTTGGTCACATTGAAAGGCATGATTCGGTCATCCCTTTCATAATCTTCTGAAATATCAGACTTGTCCTTAATTTCCACAATGTTTCTTTTCCCTGAGAGAACTATATGGCGTATTGGCTCATTTGTTGAGTTGTTATTTTTCCCTCTCTTTTATTTTGACGACATGTCTTTGACATAGAAAACCTGATTCACATCAGCAGCAAGGACAAATGGTTCACCTTTGTAACCAACATTGTTGAGGTCCACTGTTGTCATTCCATAGTCTTTGTCAACTGTTACTCCACCCCTGGTATTCTTGACCTATTGGCACCGGAACAAAGGGACTTTGAAATTAGGTGCGTAGCCTAGTTCCCAAATCTTCTCTATGCGGCCATAATATGTTTGTCTGTTTTCATTCGGGTCGGTGGCGTCTACGCGAACCCCACTGTTTTGGTTCGTGCCTTTTTTATCTTGGCCTATGGTGTAAAATGTATTTTCATTTATCTCATACCCTTTGTACGTGAGGATGTGCCATGATGGTTGCCTAGCCAACAAATATAGTTGCTCATCAATCTAGTCATTGCCCTAACATTCTTTTTGTAACCAATCACTGAAAGTGTCCATGTGCTGACGCATAATCCAAGCTTCATTCTTCTCTGGGAACTGGGATCATAGAAAGTCCTTGTGTTTCTTGACATACAGCTCCACCACGGATGAGTTTTGAAAAACTGTGTAGTGTGCTTTATTGAAACAATCGTCCCCCGTACCGATGTAGGTTTTCTTTCCAATCGTTCTCTTTCCGCTCAGTCTCCCCTCATGTCGTAATTCAGGAACACCAATTGGGTCAAGTTCAGGAATAAATTCAACACAGAACTCAATGACCTCCTCTGTCCCATAGCCCTCTACGATGCTTCCTTCTAGCCGAGCACGCTGGTGGACATATTTCTTTAGAACTCCCATAAACCTCTCGAAAGGAAACATATTATGCAGGAACACAGGAATATTGATCTCCTTGACCAGATGAACTAGGAGGTGTGTCATGATATCAAAGAAGGATGGAGAGAACACTAACTCAAAGCTGACAAGACATTGAACCACATCATTCTGTAGAGCAGCAAGTTCCAGTGGATTGATTGCCTTCTGAGAAATTACATTGAGGAATGCACATAGCTTAACGGTGGCTAGACGTGAGGTAGAATTCCTCTTAATGCAACTGGAAGCAATTGCATCATAAGCACATGGCAGTCATGCAACTTTAAGTGCAGAAATTTCTTCTCGGGCATATTTATTATACCTTTTATATTAGAGGAGAATCCAGATGGAACCTTGATGCTGCTTAAGCATTCAAACATGATTTCTTTCTCTTCATTGCTAAGAGTATAGCTAGCAGGTCTTAAATATTGGCGACCATCATCTATCTTCTCTGGATGCAGGTTGTCTCGCTCTTCCATGCGCTGCAAGTCTTGTCGTGCTTCAAGTGAATCCTTAGGCTTCCCATACACACCATGAATCCTAGAAGGTTCACACAAAGATTCGTTGTCAAGTGCATGACGTCGATCGCATTACGGACCTCTAGGACTTGTCAATACGGTAGCTCTCAAAATATTGACTTTTTCTTCCACATGGGTGCATGACCCGCTGCATCTTTTGGAACTGGTTGCCTGCCCTGTCTCTTACCAAAAATTACTTTGACATCCTTAACCATCTTAAATACATCTTCTCCAGTTCTGTTGTGAGGCTTGAGTCGGTGATGGTCTTTAATGCCTATTTTATACCATCAACTATTGCTCAATATAACATGATATCAACCATAAAGCATAGTTATAGGGTTTGATTCTAACGAGTTCCACGAGTTGTGTTGTTCTCGATCATTTTACAGGTACATCCAATTTGCATAGAATAAAAGTATCTCAAATGGGGAATTGGATTGCACCATTGCGACGGACTCGTCGAGACGATCGAAATAGACATATCATTTGCTATATTTGGAGTCCAGAGTGAAAAGATATTAATTTTACAAATAAAGGAGAATTACCGCTAATGGGCCCCATGTCCAAGGAAGGTCCATGACGTGAGAAGAGGCTCATATGGCATGAAAGAGGCCCAAGAAAGGTACCCCACGCTGCTCCCTTGAGTGAGCTCACATGAGGGATGATTGGAAGGCCCAAGATAAATATATAATGGCCCAATAGAGCAAATGGTGGAAGAATTAGTCCCACATCATCTGTCTAGAAGAGGTGGAAGCTTTTCTAGACTATAAATAAAGAAGTAGACCCCCTCCCTAAGGGCACCACATTATTATGGAGATGTAGAGGTGTCCCTTGAATGGATGACCTCTCATCTCTAGAGAATTAGGGCTAGACTTTCCAATGTAGTTCTAGTTGAGAGTTAGGGAGAGCGGCGCTACGTCTGAGTTCCGGAGGAGTCTTCGCAGGAGTCATCAGAGTTCTGGTATATCTTTGTATCTATTCTTTTAAGACTTATACTTTAATATATTTATCTTCTCTATTTACTTTGTGCCTTTATATTATATTTAGTATAGTTGTTATACTTTAGCATGGGATCTCCACTTTTTTTAGGTGCTCTAGTTAGCGTACGTGACTAGAGTAGTAATTGTTAGCGTAGACATGGTGTCTAGGCTAGTGTTTACCTGAGGTTGTGCCCAATTCTTACGGTTAGTTGTGGTAGCCATCAGAGGTGACAGCTTTGTTGGTTTTCGTATTCCACCACGTCGGAGTTGGTGTTTTGTAGAGCTTTTGGCAGCCTTACCCAACTACCTTCTTCCCAGTCTTATTCGAGAGTTGGATAGGTACTGTTGCTGCAAAGTGTTAGTATGTGATTGCTTTATCTATCATAAATTAGTTATTATAGAACCTTGGTAATAGAGAAGTATTTAGGAACCTTAAAATCTCCCGTTGTCCTCTCACTTTAGCTATCTACTTATTTATCATAGAATTCTCCTGTGTGTGTCATGTATACAAAATTCATATCATCTATCATTTACCCCCCTACTTTAGTCTAGTTGGTTTATTAAGTTAGTAGATACATGATGGTGAACTATCAATGTCTTTAACCAATGTTTCCCAATGGTAAAATATAAATAACGATACCTGGAATACTCCCGGTAAAATGCTACAATGATTTTCTCAGGCGCTTACGGAATCCTTTATAATTTAATTGTGCATAAGAAATACCAACAAGCATTTTTGGCGCCATTGCCGGGGATAGAGATTTACCTCTATTTCTAGTAGTGACGTTAGAAGTGTCAACAAGCATTTTTGGTGCCGTTGCCGGGGAAACAATTGGCGTAGAGATTTTGATATTGATCTTGATATCTACTAATCTAGTCTGCTACTAGATTTAGTAGGATTACCCCCAATGTTTGTTAAGTTGTGAAATAAGCAGAAAATCAATTGTTCAACCTTACGGTGATATTTCACAAGAACAAGACAAGGGAGATATTAAAGAATTCAGGGTGCCTAAATATTCATAATCCATCAACAATGAAACCCTGCCATCTCACGGGTATGTATAAACATTTACATATATTATTCTAACCATGTGTAGATTGGAAAAGAAAAGTCATCATCACATGAATTCAAGGTTCATCACATGTGATGAATAAAGATGCTACACTAATCACAAATACCATTGTGATTCATGGTAAATATAATCAAGAAAGGTAAGAAAGTCTTGCTCATAGACTTTAAATTTAATGAGTAATTATCCTGTTGCATTCTATTGCATGTTTACTTTAAATAATCTATGCATTTACTCCATATCATATTAAATCCATAGCATGTTTAATTTCTTACACATACATATGTCACTTGCATCTCTACTTAAAAAATGAAAAAAAATATTCTCACTACACATGATCATGCTTTTATTTCTTTGAGTAAATCTCTATATGCTCTCATACCACCCTGTTTGCTATAGTATGCTTAGGTTTGGAGTATCTTCATACATCTTTTAAATGAAGCATGGTGCTTAGTTTAGGAGTGGTGATTTTAATTCTAAAGGTTTTTAAATTAAGCGTGGTGCTTAGACTAAAATACCTTCCTAAATCAAATTAGACGTGGTGTCTAGGTTGATTTTTGAACTGAAAGTATGCTTTAGTAGACACTAGATATTTTGTTGACTAACCCCTATAGGAAACTCCTAAATTTAATTTGGATAAGTCAAGAGATGAACTCACATCAGAGAAGAATCAAGGCTTGTGATGAAGTCCAATAACTTTGCACAAAAGGAAGACACAGCTCGTTCTTCATGGAAGAGGTGTAAGTATCAAAGTTTATTCACTTAATATTTTATCGTAAAGTTACCTTTGCCTTGAACCATATAAAAGTGCAGGTACCAATAAAATTTGTCAAAAGAAATCTATGCTAAAGTAATCCTAAAAGCCCATCCTTTCATTAGCATAGATGAAATCCACATAAACTTTATGGATCATAACCCACATCCCAAACTTGTTATCCTTCGGGTATATGTCTATTAACATTTATGCAGAAAAGAAAGAATAAATGTCTGATCATGGTTTGAAACAAAACGGAAGGAGAACAAGTGTATAGAAAAGACTAAGATGAAAAGAAACCAATGTACGAATACTTCAACACCTTCTACACTTCACCATGATAGTGGACCAATCACCCTGCAAGAATAAGGTGCATTTATCCAAGCTTCATGCAACTTTAAATTACATTTGACATCTTATACCATGTTGCTAATTGTCTTGGTTATCTTTACCATGTGTCATGTTTAATTTACTAAAACTTAAAACAAATAAAATACTCTTTTGGTTCACCTACATATTCTTGGTTCTATTTGAATAAATATCTTTAGTCTTTTGAACTTCCTTAGTCTATTATGAGTATGCTTTAGAATATTATATAAACATTATAACATCAAAGCATATTTGTATAAGAATTTGGCTGTATCTATAGACTATCCTCTCCTCTATAAAAATGTTTAAATCACATTAAGAGATTTCATAGAATCAAATCAAGGTTAGAGGTATTCTTCAAAATTATATCTTCGCCTTAACCTTATTGGAAAATTTGAAATAATGGTGAATCATTTAATACACAAGCAACAATTTAAACTTTAATCCCTTGGCAAACATTATCCATACCTTAAATAGATAGTATATTCCTTCGGGTATGTGTTGTCTACTAATCCCTTGCAGAGAAGAAATAATGAGAGACAAAAGTTTAGAAGAGTGAGAAAGGAGTACAACATATGAGACAAGATGTTATTGATCAACTCAAATTGCAAGGAAGAAAAAAGACCATTTAAAATCATCTATCCTTTACTACATATGTCATCATGCTCTAGTAATAAAGGTAACATCTTAAAGGTAAATGGTCATCATTTCCTCTTGATCATGGAGTACACACCATAGCACTATTCTCTTGATCTCAATCTTAACCAAATGAGCTCAAATATGTTATATCTTATTTTGGAAGATGATAGTCATCATGATTAATTTGATAATTTATAAAGATGAATAATCTTTCCATAGGTTAAGTAACTCCACTCCTTTATCTCATAAGCTTAAATGCCATATTTATACTTTTGATATTCTCATCCAAGATATAAATGCACAATGTAAAGAGACAGCAATCCTATTGTGCCTAAGGTTAGAGAATGAATAAATTTTTGGTTTTATTGGTGTTTTTCCACCAATAGAGCCCATGCACTTGATCTCTACATTGTCTTTATGAGTAGATGTCACACCCAATTTCAAGGAGGAAATTGAATGCATAAACTCATGTGCACCCAGGGATCAATCACACACATAAGTCACAAATTTATAAAAGTATCATCACGGTGTATCATACATCACGATCATAAAGTCATTACATAATACAGAGTCTGATACATAATCAATATATAGATAACAATACTAAGTGAACTCTCATTCCACAGGGAACGGTTGACTGGTTGACGGTACTCCTAGTAGTCTTCGGGGAAGAACTCATTGTAGCCATCTGTTACCCATCCGGGATTTTCCAAAGTTGAAAGTAAAACAAGCGTAAGTACTCCTCGTACTTAGCAAGCATAACACAGGGTTAATGAGGCTCAAAAGGCTGATTTAGGTTATGCAGCAGTTAGCTTTTATCATTGTCAGTTTTAGCAGTGGTTAAGCATCAAGATATACCCTTTTCCCAATATTACACATGATTAGGTAAACATGATTAATGATTAGCATAAACATATTATCAACAGTAACATCATCATTTATTCTATGAGGGTCCAAGGCCGCTCATGACCGAGAGCACGGCTGATATATCGGTTTTTAACACACTCTGCGGAGGTTGTACACTTTCACCATGAGTCGTGATTTACCCCTTTGCCCGAGGCGGCCAACCTCTTGACCCACTTCCGAGGGAGGGTCGGCGGGGTTCACTATGAAGTCTTTCAAAGGTTCGTCTAACAAGTTAGGGCCGCTAGAGAGTGGCCTATGAATGTAGAGCCCCCCTTCCGTATGGTTCAACGACACGCACACTGCACACATAGGGACGGCGGCCGCACTACACCCAACCCGGTTACACTCTCAAATTAGCGCCCTTTCGGGTAACCACTAACAAGTTAGAAAAGGTCCCCATACTTGACTAAAGCGAGCCATATAGCCCTCATGGTTGTACTTGTAAATCCCGGATTGTCGTCCCACGATATAAGTCCTTATGGAGAGGAAGCTAGCACATAGACCCCATTGTACTAGTCCCCCAGGAGCGAGAATAAATAAAGCAAGTTTTTTACAGTTTAGGCTTAAGTCATCGATCGGCTTATGTGATCATGGTAACATAGAGCACTAGCAATTCTATTAATGCATCACATCCCACCGGTGTCAAGGAATCGAGAAAAGTCAAAGCTACTTTATCATCTCTACGGTTGTCAAGGTAGATACATGCATATGATCATAGTGATTAAGGTTAATAGGACAGCAAGGATGATCCTGTGATATACTTGCCTTGTTCAAAGTATTCCTGTGGGTCCTGCTGGTCGCCGAAGAAGAAGTCTTGCTCACCACACAAAAACTCACCGTCTATACGATACACCGTATATAACATCACACGCATCCACCATTGCAATCACACATAAGAACAAACCCTATGTTAGAACAGTACACCAACAGTGGTAAAACAAATTAAAAAGTTTGTAAAACCATTCTACGTATCGCTACGACCACACCAACGCGAGAATCATGAAAATCGGAATTAAAACGTGAAAGTTACACGCTAATCATGTTTCCTACGCACTTTACCTAACTTAGTTTAATTCTTAAAATTAAACAGTACCAAACCTACCTAACAGTGGTACTAACGCGTGAGAGAATTTTGCTACGAATCTAACGCAACTTGAACGGATCGAATCGGAGTCAAAACGAAGATTTTATAAGCAAAATAGTGCAGTGGCAAACTTGTAATTAGACTGAACTCAATTTTGGAATTAAATAAATTATTATCCTGAGTTTTGAATCGGCCAGGGACTATTCTGTAATTAAAAGAAAGTGGGGGTTCTTAATTGAAAAAGCCGGCGAAGGGTATCGGCCATCCTCGGCCGTTAGATCGCGGATCGACGGCCGGAAAGAAAAAATGGGGAGAGGAGAGAGGGCGCGGCGGCCAAGACCTCCGGTGCCTCCCTGGCGGCCCATGGCCGGCGGCGTGGAGGTCGCGGCGCAAGACGTTGCAGGTCGTGGAGGCCACGGTTCGACGAACCGAGGACACAGGAAGGGAGAGGGGGCGACGGCAAGGCCGCTGCGGGGCTCGGCGCGGTTGGGGAAGACCCCGTGCGGGCGCGCCATGGACCTCGGTGGCGGAGCTCGCCAGCACGCGGAGAAGGGCCGGGTGCACGGTTTCGCGAATTGGAAGCTTGGGAAGGTAGAGGGAGGAAGAGAGAGCTCACCGCTGCCCTTCAATTTAGCCGAGACGACGCGGAACGGCGACGGCGACTTCAATGGCGGGCGGCGGCGCTTTCGGCAGCTGGCGGCGGCGCTTCGGCAGAGCGAGAGGGCGAGCGAGAGGGGAAAAGGGAGCGGGGAAGGCTGCGTCAAGGCTAAATACTCACGCGGGATCGTGGGGAGCGGGCGGGTTGCGGCGACGCTGGGAAGGCGGAGGCGGCGGTTGCCGAGAGTGAGGAGCGGCGGCCTGGGGAAGAAGGGCGCCGAGGTGGGACCCGGCATCGGCGGGTGAGAGGGAGAGGGAGGCGCGGTGTGGCGCCTGGGCCGTGGTGGGCCGCCCAAGAAAGAGGTGGCGCGGGCCTGCGGGAAAAAAGAAGAAAGGGGGAGAGGAGCAGGCCGGCTTGGGCCAAAAAGAAGGAAGGGAGGAGAGAAGAAAGAAAACTTTTTCTTTTTATTTTCTAGAGTTTTCAAAACCATTTTCAAAAGTAAATTTGAATCCTTTTGAATTTTAACAAACCACACAATCAAAAAAATGAATGCTTGCAAAGATGATGCATCAACATGTCATTAAACTTATATTTGATTTTAATTTCATAAAATTATTAATCCCTATATTTGAATGCTCACACCATTGCATAAATAAATCAAATTTATTCTGATTTCAAAAATGCAGAATTTTGGGTGTTACAAACCTACCCCCCTTAAGACGAATCTCGTCCTCGAGATTCCACTGCTGACTCCTCAAACAACCGTGGGTACTCGGATCTCAAATCATCTTCTCTTTCCCATGTTGCCTCGGCCTCTGAATAACGATTCCATCAGTTTTTGCACATCCGTATAACACGGCTCCGAGTGACTTTTTCTGCTGTTTCCAAGATCTTAATTGGATACTCTCTATAAGTAAGGTTCTCTTTAATACTGAGTTCCTCCAAAGGTATCTGCTCTTCAGGTACTCGCAAGCATTTCTTAAGTTGAGAAACATGAAAGACATCGTGCACTTCTGACAAACTTTCAGGCAATTCTAATTGATAAGCCACTTCACCTCTTCTTTCTAGTACTTTAAACGGACCAACATAACGTGGTGCTAGCTTTCCTTTCATGTTGAACCTCTTTACTCCTTTCATAGGTGAGACTTTAAGGTATACATAATCACCTGCTTGAAAGACTAGCTCTCTCCTTCTAGTGTCTGCATAGCTCTTTTGACGAGACTGTGCAACTCTCAAATTGTCTCTTATCATTCTAACTTGTTCTTCTGCATTTTTAAGCACATCAGGTCCAAACACTTGTGTCTCTCCTGTCTGATTCCAAAACAGAGGTGTTCTACACTTCCTTCCATACAATGCTTCAAATGGTGCCATTTTGAGACTCTTTTGATGACTGTGGTTGTATGAAAATTCAGCATATGGCAAACTCTTATCCCAACTGGTACCATACTGCAAAGCACAAGCTCTCAGCATATCTTCTAGTATCGATTTGTTCTTTCGATCCGCCCCATCCGTCTCGTGGGTGATACGCCGTACTAAAATTCAGCTTTGTTCCCAAGGATTCATGTAATTTCTGCCAATAGTGAGACGTGAATTGCGTACCACGATCAGACACAATTTTCTTAGGAACACCATGCAGACTCACTATCCTCTCCATGTACAATTCAGCTAACTTTGCACTAGTATAGGTGGTCTTAACAGGTAGAAAGTGGGCAACCTTAGTTAGTCGATCCACTATTACCCATATAGAATCATATCCTCTCTGGGTACGAGGTAACCCAACTATGAAATCCATACCTACTTCATCCCATTTCCATTCAGGTATCTTCATAGGTTGCAATAATCCTGCAGGTCTCTGATGTTCAGCTTTCACTCTCTGACATGTATCACATAGAGCAACATACTCAGCTACATCCCTCTTTAATCCATACCACCAATACTTCTCTTTAAGATCTAAGTACATCTTAGTACTTCCAGGATGGATAGAATATGCTGACTCATGAGCTTCACGTAAGATTGCTTCTCAAATAGCCTTATTTTCTGGCACACATAGTCTTTTACCAAACCACAAGGTTCCATCATCATCCAAATAAAAAGCCCGGTGCCTTACCAATCACTATATTGTCGCCTATCTCCTTCAGTTTCTCATCTTCAAGCTGTCCTTTACGAATCTCCTTCTCTAGTGTAGGTTCTAGAATCATCTCCACCGTATTAACGCAAATCCCAAGTTAAGATAGGCTATTTCCTCACATAACCGCTCGGCCATAGGAGTAACATGTACCTCATTGACATAACTCTTTCTACTAAGTGCATCAGCTACAACATTAGCTTTACCAGGATGATAGTGCACTTCCAAGTCATAATCTTTAATTAATTCCAACCAACGGCGTTGTCTCAAATTCAGATCTGACTGGGTAAAGATGTACTTCAAACTCTTATGATCAGTGTATATGTCACTCTTATGTCCAATCAAGTAGTGTCTCCAAATCTTTAAAGCTTGTACTACAGCTGCTAGCTCTAAGTCGTGTGTGGGATAGTTGAGTTCATGCTTCCTCAACTGTCTAGATGCATAGGCCACTACTTTTCCTTCTTGCATAAGCACACAACCAAGACCCAATCTAGATGCATCACAATATATCGAGAAGTTCTTGCTCAGATCTGGCAAGGTCAACACTGGAGCTGTAGTCAATCGCTTCTTCAGTTCATCAAAGCTAGCCCGACACTTATCGGACCAAATAAACTTAGCATTCTTTTCTAGCGAACAGGTCATAGGTTTTGCTAGCTTAGAGAATCCTTCTATGAATCTCCGATAGTAGCCAGCCAATCCAAGAAAACTACGGATCTCACTAACATCGGTAGGTGGCTTCCAATTCAACACATCGCCTACCTTCCCCGGGTCTACTTTGCTATTCCTCCATTAGACACAATGTGACCAAGAAAGGATACTTCCTTCAACCAAAACTCACATTTACTCCTCTTAGCATACAACTTATGCTCTCTAAGTTTCGTAGTACTAATCTCAAATGTTCAAAGATGCTCTTCTTCATTCTTAGAATAAATCAATATGTCATCTATAAAGACCACTACAAATTTGTCTAAGTATTCCATGAACACCTTATTCATCATATACATAAAGTATGCAGTGCGTTGGTCAATCCAAATGACATGACTGTGTACTCATACAATCCATACCTTGTTGTAAAGGCTGTCTTAGGTATGTCGATGCACGGATCTTCACCGATGATAGCCGCATCAAGATCAATCTTTGAGAACACACAAGCTCCTCTCAACCGATCAAACAAGTCATCTATTCTAGGCAAAGGGTATTTATTCTTGATAGTAACCTCATTCAATGACCGATAATCTACACACATTCTCTGAGTTCCATCTTTCTTACTAACAAAGATAACTGGTGCCCCCCAGGGTGATGAACTAGGGCGAATGAAACCCTTCTCTTGCAATTCCTTTATTTGTTTCTTAAGTTCTTCTAACTCATTTACTCCCATTCTATATGGTCTTTTAGCTATAGGTGCAGTACCAGGTAAAAGCTCAATAATAAATTCAATGTCACGGTCGGGTGGCATACCTGGCAAATCATCCGGAAACACATCTAGAAATTCACCCACAACTGGATCCTCCTGCTTTGTCTCGTCAGTCAGCTGATTCACAGAAGCTGTCTGTTGCTCTTGCATAGCAATGTCAACACTAATTCTGTCTCCCTTGGGTGTTGTTAGAGTTACAATCTTATCCTTGCACTGAATTATGGCATTGTGGTTCTTCATCCAATCCATGCCTAGGATAAGATCGATTCCAGAAGTTCTTAACACAGTGGGTTTCACATGGAACTCTACCCCCCTTAAAGAGAGTTGAACTTTAGGGCAATAGAGTGTTGCTTGCATTCCCCCACCAGGTGAATTAACTAATAATGTGTCTTTAAGTGCACAAAAGGGGTATGCTATGTCGTCTAATGAACATGTGTGCAATAAAGGTATCTGGCACCGAATCAAAAAGAACGAAGGCGGGGGCCGAGTTGACATCAAACGTACCAAGCATAACTCCCCGGAGCCTCTGTCTTTGTCTCGAGAAGACACGTGGTTCACTCTACCATAGTGTGGTGGCTTCGAGGGATGTTCTTCCGGTTGTTGTATGGTCCCGGGTTGTTGCCCGGAGCTCGAGGTGCTTGCTGTTCTTCTTTTACGGGCGGTTGTAGGACATGTGCCCCTCTTTTCCACCGGTTGAAACAGTGTTAGCGGTGTTTGGGGCATTTGTCTTCACAGGGGTATTGTTTGGATTTCCCTGTCTTGCCACTGGCTGACCACTTTCGATTCTTGGCTCGTGGACGCCGGAATTGTGGGCGCCGTCTTTGGGGACTAGCTGGCCGGTAGGGTCCACGGTTCCATTGATTAGGTGGTCCCTGGTACTTCTGCTGATATCCATGCTGAGGATTGGCACGAGAACGACTGTTGCTCCCAGATGACTGACCTTGGAATTTGCGCTTCTTGGCCTCAATCTCTTTGCGCTTGTTGTCGATCACAATTGCACGGTTCACCAAAGCTTGGAAATTAGGGTAGGTGTTGGACATCAACTGCAACTGAAGACCATCATACAAACCCTTCAGAAAGCGTCGCTGCTTCTCACTGTCTTCAGCAACATCATTCGGAGCATAGCGTGACAATTGAGCAAACTTGTCTCTATATTCTGCCACTGTCATGGAGCCTTGCTTCAGAGACCTGAACTCCTCTTGTTTCAACTCTACCTCACCTGCTGGGATGTGGTAGGACCTGAAGCTATCCCTGAATTCCTGCTAGGTAACGGGAGGGAGGTCTCTAGGTCGAGCATACTGGTAGGACTCCCACCAATCCTGGGCTGCTCCCTGAAGTTGTCCTGAAGCGTACAATACTTTCTCCAGGTCATTGCACCGAGCTATGTTAAGTTGTTTCTCCACAGCTCTTAGCCACCATCCGCTTCCAAATGGTCGGCAGCATGGTTGAACACTGGTGGACGGCCTTTCATGAACTCTCCACGTTTGTGTCTCACATGGACAGGTGGTGGTCCTCCAGCTGGTTCATTATCCATGCACTGAAGCATGGCTTACATCAGTTGCCCTTGCATTGCCATCAGTTGTTCCACAGTCATAGCTGGGGGCGGTGGCGGCGGATTCACGGGAGCACCACGTCCACGGCCACGTCCACGACCACGACCGCGGCCTCTGCCTTGACCATCAGCATCCATCTGGTGTCCAAAAACACACAAACACACTTAATATAATTCCACTAAATCTTCTCTTGTAAAATGGAAAAACAAAAGACTGCAGATTTCTGGCGAGTTTCAGCAACAATGGTTCAGAAAATTCATCACATCTCATCCTCTAGACATCATTTTCAGACATGGCTTACATGGTTGGAAAGCTCATAAAATTCTCCACAACTTTCGTATTGTACACTTTCTCTGAATCAGAAACTAAATTACCTGAAAACAGCACACTACCCAGACTGTGGTGGAACATAAACTGTGCAGAAGACTGATATTTCACAAATAATATCTCATTGTCCAGAAACGATAAAACAGTGATTCTGGACTTCTTGGAAAGCTACAGAAGTCTACTTTCCAGCATAAAATTTTCAGAATTTTCGGACATACAGAATAGGAGATATGATCACATTTTCACAGACTGCTCCAGATTTCAGCATACCAGAAATAGAACCAAACCGAACCAACTAGGGCCTTGTTTAGATACACCCAACTTTCCCTCCAACTTCCAAGTTTTTCCACTCTCTCTCCATCACATCAATTGTTTCCCGCATGTAAATAGTATTAAATATAAATAAAAAAAATAACTAATTACATAGTTTTGTTGTAAATCACGAGACGAATCTTTTGAGCCTAGTTGGGCCACGATTGGACAATATTTACCACAAACAAACGAAGTGCTACAGGACTTTACAATCTCTCTCCTCTCATAAATTTGTTGCCGCATATAAAGAGTATTAAATATAAATAAAAAAAATAAATAATTACACAGTTTTGTTGTAAATCACGAGACGAATCTTTTGAACCTAGTTGGGCCACGATTGGACAATATTTACCAAATAAAAACGAAGTGCTACAGGAAACGGCCAAAAAACTCACGTGTATCTAAACGAGGCCTAGATTAAACATGCTCTAAGTTTTAAAATCCATAACTATGAGATGTGTGGACAGACCCACACAATCCCAACATTCAACCAAAGATCCAAATCATCCATGTTCACAAATACAAACAACTAAACATAAAGGTTCACAAGACACATAAAAACTAACAGACTCGCAACTAACGACATACTATGATTACGAAGGACATCCGATCTCTAAGGGGCCGAGTCAAGGGCCGTGATCTTCACGGGCAGGATGTTGTAGATGCGAGGCATCCCCAGTGAGCCCTCAAATCATCCACCGTCCTGCATTTGCAGCCGGCGAATGGTCTTCGGTCCTCACGGAGATCAACATATCTTGTCTCATTGGCTTGCTTCAAAGCATTCATATGCTCAACCGTGGCCTTCAGAGTTTCCTCCTCACCCTCAGGGTCTCGAACCACCCACTCACCTGCATCATAGTCATGGCGAGGAAGAAACTTGTACATATCCTCCTGCATATCTCCATACTGCGTCCCACGGTAGTGAGTACAAGCCATCTCGGCAGCATCCTCCATGTTTGTCAAACATGTCCCTACGCCGAATAGTAGGCGCATGGACAGATCTCAAGCTGCTTCCCCCCGTTGTGGTCCATATTCCACACTACCACTGACATCTCCGTAGTGTAAAACCTGTTCTCAAGAGGATGTTTGTGCTCAGTGCACACATACTTAATCTCCGCTCCCAAGTCAGGATAGTACTCCTGCAACGTCTCCTCCAGCAAACTGTGAAAGTGAGCAGTGTCAGGAGCCTCCATGTAGTGGTGCAGTAGGGTCCAACCCATCGGCTCAGGAGCAGCAGGAGCCGGGCAAAAGCCGTGCAGCCGGTGAAACCGGGTACGTAAGCTGCCGCAGTGCGGGAGCCAGCGCAGTGCAGGAACCGGGCAGCGGGGAGAGTGAGCCACTATAGAAGTAGGCCACTCCTCCTCGTCCTCCTCAGTGATGTCCTCCACCACCACCTCAGGATCCTCCATCATATGATCCTCCTGGTCATCGGGGATGACCACTACCTCTGGGACTACCTGAGGTGCTGGAGTAGTCTGAGTAGGCTGAGGTACCTCAACCTCAGAAGCTGCCTGCTGTGCTGGTGGTGCTGACTGGGATGAGGCAGGGGTGAACATGGCGCGGTATGTTGATGAGTTGAGGCGGGCAGACCGGCGAGGCGTCGACATCTATAAATTTTTATTTAGGATACAGTAAGAAACAATATTTTGACAATATAATAGTAAAGTTACATAAACATTTTTAATAAATTAGCAAGAGTATAATAACAATTTGATAAAATAACATAAAATAACAAGAGCAAGATAGTAAGCATAATAGTAAATAGAGTTAGACCTTAAATGCGACCAAAAACTACCTAGGCTTGCGTCCCTACAAATCAACACGGCTCGATACCAATTTGTCACACCCAATTTCAAGGAGGAAATTGAATGCATAAACTCATGTGCGCCGAGGATCAATCACACACATAAGTCACAAATTTATAAAAGTATCATCACGGTGTATCATACATCACGATCATAAAGTCATTACATAATACGTAGTCCGATACATAATCAATATATAGATAACAATACTAAGTGAACTCTCATTCCACAGGGAACGGTTGACTGGTTGACGGTACTCCTAGTAGTCTTCGGGGAAGAACTCATTGTAGCCATCTGTTACCCATCCGGGATTTTCCAAAGTTGAAAGTAAAACAAGCGTAAGTACTCCTCGTACTTAGCAAGCATAACACAGGGTTAATGAGGCTCAAAAAAGGCTGATTTAGGTTATGCAGCCGATTAGCTTTTATCATTGTCGGGTTTTAGCGGTGGTTAAGCATCAAGATATACCCTTTTCCCAATATTACACATGATTAGGTAAACATGATTAATGATTAGCATAAACATATTATCAACAGTAACATCATCATTTATTCTATGAGGGTCCAAGGCCGCTCATGACCGAGAGCACGGCTGATATATCAGTTTTTAACACACTCTGCAGAGGTTGTACACTTTCACCATGAGTCGTGATTTACCCCTTTGCCCGAGGCGGCCAACCTCTTGACCCACTTCCGAGGAGGGTCGGCAGGGTTCACTATGAAGTCTTTCAAAGGTTCGTCTAACAAGTTAGGGCCGCTAGAGAGTGGCCTATGAATGTAGAGCCCCCTTCCGTATGGTTCAACGACACGCAGCCTGCACACATAGGGACAGCGGCCGCACTACACCCAACCCGGTTACACTCTCAAATTAGCGCCCTTTCGGGTAACCACTAACAAGTTAGAAAAGGTCCCCATACTTGACTAAAGCCAGAGCCATATAGCCCTCATGGTTGTACTGTAAATCCCGGATTGTCGCCCACAGATAAGTCCTTATGGAGAGGAAGCTAGCACATAGACCCCAGTGTACTAGTCCCCTGTGAGCAGAATAAATAAAGCAAGTTTTTACAGTTTAGGCTTAAGTCATCAGTCAGTTATGTGATCATGGTAACATAGAGCACTAGCAATTCTATTAATGCATCACATCCCACCGGTGTCAAGGAATCAGAAAGTCAAAGCTACTTTATCATCTCTACGGTTGTCAAGGTAGATACATGCATATGATCATAGTGATTAAGGTTAATAGGACAGCAAGGATGATCCTGTGATATACTTGCCTTGTTCAAAGTATTCCTGTGGGTCCTGCTGGTCGCCGAAGAAGAAGTCTTGCTCACCACACAAAAACTCACCGTCTATACGATACAATCGTATATAACATCACACGCATCCACCATTGCAATCACACATAAGAACAAACCCTATGTTAGAACAGTACACCAACAGTGGTAAAACAAATTAAAAAGTTTGTAAAACCATTCTACGTATCGCTACGACCACACCAACGCGAGAATCATGAAAATCGGAATTAAAACGTGAAAGTTACACGCTAATCATGTTTCCTACGCACTTTACCTAACTTAGTTTAATTCTTAAAATTAAACAGTACCAAACCTACCTAACAGTGGTACTAACGCGTAGAGAATTTTGCTACGAATCTAACGCAACTTGAACGGATCGAATCGGAGTCAAAACGAAGATTTTATAAGCAAAATATAGTGCAGTGGCAAACTTGTAATTAGACTGAACTCAATTTTGGAATTAAATAAATTATTATCCCGAGTTTTGAATCGGCCGGGGACTATTCTGTAATTAAAAGAAAGTGGGGGTTCTTAATTGAAAAAAGCCGGCGAAGGGGTATCGGCCATCCTCGGCCGTTAGATCGCGGATCGACGGCCGAGAAAGAAAAATGGGGAGAGGAGAGGCGGGCGCCGGGCGCGGCCACGGTGCCTCGGGGCGGCCATGGCCATGGCCGGGCGGCGTGGAGGTCGCCGGCGCCGCGACGTTGCAGGCCGTGGAGGCCACGGTTCGACGAACCGAGGACACAGGAAGGGGAGAGGGGCGACGGCAAGGCCGTTCTTGGGGCTCGGGCGCGGTTGGGGAAGACCCGCGGGGGGCGCGCCATGGACTCCGGTGGCGGGAGCTCGCCCGGCACACGCGGAGAAGGGCCGGGGTGCACGGTTTCGCGAATTGGAAGCTTGGGAAGGTAGAGGGAGGAAGAGAGAGCTCACCGCGTCCTTCAATTTAGCCGAGACGACGCTGAACGGCGACGGCGACTTTGGCGGGCGGCGGCGCGGCGCTGGCGGCGGGCGCTCGGGCAGAGCGAGAGGGCGAGCGGAGAGGGGAAAAGGGAGCGGGGAAGGCTGCGCTCGCGCTAAATACTCACGCGGGGATCGGGGGAGCGGGCGCGGTTGTGCAGCGCTGCGGCGACGCTGGGAAGGCGGGAGGCGGCGGTTGCCGAGAGTGAGGAGCGGCGGCGGTTGGGGGAAGAAGGGCGCCGACAGGTGGGACCCGGTCATTAGCGGGTGAGAGGGAGAGGGAGGCGCGGTGTGGCGCCTGGGCCGTGGTGGGCCGGCCCAAGAAAGAGGTGGCGCGGGCCCTGCGGGAAAAGAAGAAAGAGGGGAGAGGAGCAGGCCGGCTTGGGCCAAAAAGAAGAAGGAAGGGAGGAGAGAAGAAAGAAAACTTTTTCTTTTTATTTTCTAGAGTTTTCAAAACCATTTTCAAAAGTAAATTTGAATCCTTTTGAATTTTAACAAACCACACAATCAAAAATGAATGCTGCAGCATGATGCATCAACATGTCATTAAACTTATATTTGATTTTAATTTCATAAAATTATTAATCCCTATATTTGAATGCTCACACCATTGCATAAATAAATCAAATTTATTCTGATTTCAAAAATGCAGAATTTTGGGTGTTACAAAGAGAACACGCATCAAACAAAGTGCGGGGAGATTTCCTAAATTCTACAAGTGAGAGTTCTAAACTAATAATAAGGATGCACATAAGATTGGCTTTGAGATGCTAACAAAAAGAAAGGAAGAAGGTGGCACCACCATTGGAAGTACCAATAGTGGAGACACCACCTCAATCCTCATCCTTAGAAGCAAACTGAAGTACTCGATCAATGAACTACTGCAAGGAGGAGTCCAGTTCGGAGGACTCAAAATATTGAACCCTCGCCGTGAGGTAACATCGGTAGTTATTCATATTTACTTTCTTACATTATATGATTTATTTTCTTTTAACCATATTTACTTTTCTACATTAGTATTACATAGGAAATAATAAAAATAAATAGATATGCATTAGGTTGCATTCATGCATCTTAAAAAAAAGCCCCATATGAAACCCTTGTAGCGTAAAAGTTATAGTTCTCACTATGGTGGCCTACAAAATAAAAATACATATCATGCATTTGTACTTTCTGCATATAAACCTATAAAATCTAAAAATATTAATTGAGCATCCTGCTGCAATACTGCTATCATGAAAATACTTTGAAACCTCCACAATACCCAATCCTCTAAAACGGCTAACCACTAACATTTTATCTTAATACCGTTCCACGAGTTTTGGTGTTTTATGAGAGCTTTCTGCAGGATGACTCGAAGAGCTAGCTCACCCAGAAATCTTTATCTTCATCACTCGAAGCACATTTCTCCGACACACAGCTGACCTCTGTGTGAAGAAAGTAACTTCTTGAGTGATGAGATTGAAGTATTCCTGGCGACTCTTGCTCTTACAAACATGAGCTCCTCTATAAGGACCATTCAGCTTTAATGCTTAACTATGACAACATCTAGCTTGGGGGAGAGCATCCTCTAGTTATCAGGTAAGTATACCTATGCGATTATCGAGTCTATCTTATAGTCATAAAATACCAAAAATATATGGGCACATGAAGGTCCACGTCTGTAGTCTCTTATGAGTCTATTAGTCTAAAATAAATAAAATAATGAATAATCATTAAAACCAAATAAAGATAGTTTAATTATGTATTAAGGTGTGATGTGATAAAGTGTGTTTATAATTTTGTCTAGTTTATTAAGAGTCAAATAAAAACTAAAGAACAATAAAATTCTATCTTGGAGATGATAAATAGTTGCTCTGTCGTAATTCCTTTCACGTACCTAGTTTTCAACCATAAATTCTCCCGAGTTTTGGATATGGCTGTTTTGATAAAAGAATTTACTCTGAACCTAAAACTTATGGAGGCATATGCTTAAGCTAAGTCTAGATGACTGAGGGATATGATATGAGAAAGACTGAGCTACTATTTATCTTATTCCTAACAATACTAAGTTCTAGAGATTTATCTTATAAAAACTCTAAAAATCTGTAACACCCAGTTTTAAAGACAAAACTAGATATGCCATATGTGTGCCCAGAAAGTCCACACATACAACCACAGAGTGAAATAGTATCAGAAAACAATATTGTATAGCGGAAATTACTTATATTTAACACTTACATCAGAGTAACGCGGAACGGTAGCTAATCTTCTCTTCAGACTCCATTCTTTACAGGGACGGTTGACTGGGGGTACATATACCTAGCACTTCTCACAAAACAGACTAGCTCCACCATCTGGTACCCATCCGGGATTTTCCAAAGTATTAAAAAGTAAAGGCAAGCGCGTAAGTACATGTCGTACTCAGCAAATATAACATGGGGTTCATGAGGCTCAAAAGGCTGACACTGGTTTACTGCATTTAGCTTTTTAGTGACAGATATTTTTGGCATTAATGGCAACAAGGTAGAAGCGATTCTCCATAACCTCATGATCAAGTGAACAAGAATAAAGAATAATACATAACAACATGATTAAACATCATACATCAGAGTCAGCTATTCCGTAAGAATCCCCAAGGCCGCCCGTGTCCGTGGGCACGGCTAGTATACCAGTTTATTAAACTCTGCGCAGAGGTGTACACTTTCACTGTGAGTCATGATTTTCAAATGCATGGGTTTGCAAGGCCCATAACACCGAAAATCATATAAAGCCACTCAATGGTTCGTCTAACAAGTTAGGGCCATTAAATTCACTCGGCAAGTAGATATAGGAACCCTCCTTTTCAAATGGTGCAAAACCTTCCCGGCTGCTCAACATGAGACTAGAAGCTGTCCTATACCCGTATCGGCAAGCCATTCTTACGCCACTTAAGGTAACCGCTAACAAGCTAGAAAACGTCCATTAAGCAACTAGAGCCAGAGCCATATAGCCCTCACAGCTGTACTGTAAATCCCGGTGACCACTTACAGATAAGTCCTTACGGAGAGAAAACTAGAGCAACAAAATAACCCCGTGCTCTAGATCTCTATAAACAGTAATAAAATCATCTTTTAATGTTGTTGTATATTCTATTATTCAAGTTACAAGATCATGGTTACATATATCCAGCGCTAGCAAGTACTACCATATGCATATATCCCAAAGGTTATCAAGGTGTAAGATAATCAATACTAAATCATCCTTAATAGGAAATCAAAGACACATACATATGAAATATGGTGGATATTGTGAATAGGTATTCAAGGAGGTCCCAAGCTATACTTGCCTTATATGTTTGCTCAAACTTCCTCATACTTTACTTCCGATCAACATCTTCGATACTCAACGCTCACAAACAGTCCACGTTCTAATTGTAGCAAACACCACCAATCATAGGCAAACATACAAACAACAAATAGGGACAACTAAGAACAGTACACCAATCATAATAGAAAGCATGTTAAAAGAGAGTGCTCGTTGCTACGGTCACAACGTCACAAGAAACGACTATAACGGAACAATCGTTGAGAAGGACATCTATTGAAAGATTTGCATTAACATTTAAACAGACTATATGCTTGATTCATTTTAGTTAAATAAAATCATAGAACAATTATTAATTCAGATTTAATAAATCTTAGTTTAATATAAAAACTGAGTAGAGGTTGATTATATTTTACCTTACAAATAAATATAATCATATAATTTGCTATGCAAGTTAGACTTTATCTTTGCAAAAGAAAATAAACATGTGAGAGCATCTAAATGAGTTTTATGTCCCAAACGTGTTTAGTCTAGGCAAATTATAAATTGAAAACACATTCTTGTTAATATTAATCAGATTAGAAAAGACGAATCTTGACCCTACGCATGTTGCTTTTATTTAGAAACTAGTGATAAGTATATTAATAACTAGATTAGTGTTTAATAAATTCAGAAACTTGCGACATGGTAAAGGGCATTGCTAATACATTGATGCAAATGCCTTGCGCAGGAAGAACAGATCAATCGAACCCAAGCTAAAACAATAGGATGGTAGAGTTTCATTCAAGCTGCAACAACTAACTTTACCGTGGATGAATAATCGATATAGGAAAACCTGGGTATATATAGATAGAGGATTATGATTTGTATGATGCATGGGCATGACATCAGCATAATCATTAATCAGTAAAGTAATGGATAAGAGACGTGCGTCTCACCTTTAGTCAAGGAACAAGCATTGCATGACGCTTGCTTTCAGAACTGAACGTGAAGGATGAGCTTTGCTTGCTTGGTATACTTGGATAGAGAAGCCGGCCTAGTTTAGCAGGTTCCATGGTCAGCGTACGTGATCAAGAAGATAGTTATTAGCTTCAGTGATGGCAAGGCGAAGGAGCACTTCCACGGTAACTTACCCCTGTAGGATTCAGAGGAAAGCAGAAACGCAGCCGAACGGCGATCTGCATGAGACACGGCAAGATGGCCAGAGCAGCTCTACAGCACCGGAAGTCGATCCCGAACTTGGATGGCCGGTCTTCGTCTGGGATGAGCGACAGTGTCTGCTCACGCGAGCCTCTTGGCGACTGATGCAACGAGAACACCATGGATCAGAGAATTTGCAAGAAGATGAGACAGAGAGAGCGAGATGCGTTTGCTCACGTTCACGGAAGGCTCTTTGAACAATTGGCTGCAACCGGAGAAGCGACTTGGAGAGAGATCACCACGGTAGCGACGGTGAAGTTCCTGACAACGTCGATCCATCGCACGGAGGGACGACGGACGAAGACGTGTGAGCCACATGAAGCTTTATCGGCTTGCCGGTTTGTCCGCGGCATCGACATTGACTGTACGGGCAAAGCAGGAGGAGACCGGTGGCGACATGGATTGATGATCGGAGGCGGCGTGCTGACTGGGAGCTAGGGTATACGATGGATGAGAAGTTAACCAAGCAGGATATGTAGCGCCTAGGTTTTATATGGCCAAGATACACGACTCATGTCCAAATGAGTCCTGAGCTGATGTGGTGGTAGAGTCCATCCTGAACACGTCTGCTGGTGATTCGCTGGGACCTGGTTCAGTGGCTAAAGGGCCTGGGACGATGGCCTGCCTAGTGTTGCACAGGAGCAAAAACAGAAATCGATGGAAAGCTTCAGCAATATTTCCTTCGATCTGCGAGAGAGAGGATTGTTCCTTGATTCAAGAACCAAAAAGAGATTTTGTTTGAGATATATTTGGATTAGATTAATCATTTTCGGAATTAATTAATTTGGTGAATAAAATAATTCTACAAAAAGTCTAGAATTATTATCTGACTCATTAAAATAATCCGGAATCTCTAAAAATTATAGAAAAATTCCCAGAGACATTTTAGGATATGATGAACACAAATGAAATATTTGGAGCTCATGAAAAGATATTTGAGAGCATTTAAAAATTAGGATATGCTCACGGAAGGGTGTGGGAAAAAGAAATCCAAAGAAAGCTAGAGAAATTTTTGGGATGTTTTCAGAGATGATTGATGGACGATAAACTCAAAGGAGTGATTATGGAGCAGAAGAAAAAAATATCTTGAGAAACTCTATCTCAAAGATTGAGACCAAGAAAAAGAATTTTACTACAAGAATAGATAGAGATGAACCGAAGAAAGATAAACGACTTATAACGTTACGTGTTTTAAAACTTTACACACTCATAACTCAAAGCCAAACAACAATCAAAAGTCACATCATGCAACCACCCATCAAATTAATTTAGAAAAGTTTAAAATTCATTTTTTACAACTAAATTTGCATTGACTTAAAAAACTAAACTCAGGAAATTTTATTCAAATATTATAATTAATTATTTTATTTTATGTTTTCTAAGCACAACCCAAAATTAGAAATTTTGGGGTGTGTGGGTGTGACAAAATCTTATATGATGAGCTCTTGTATGACAAAGTTTGAATTCCTACCAAAGCCATACATGATATACATTTAGATTAGGAAAACCTTTGCTCATTCATGCTTTGCTTGCTTTGCACCGAGTTTAGTCAACCTTTATTGTATACCTTATGAGAGTTTTGTCATGCTTTTAAAAATCAAGATCACACTCACACACTCCATCAACATATGCATTGCTCCTATCCTGGGAGTAAACGCAATCATTTTTCACTTTCATCTAGATCCACCTTAAAATTGTTTTTCTCCTACACCGAGTAAACACCAAAAATATACCCCATAGGACAACCCGTGTTTAATGCTCTAAGTTCTTATTATTATCTCTCCAATTATTTTGTATTCAAAGGATGCATATGGCTATGAAAAAGAAAAAGTATTGAAAAAAGAAGAGAGAGTTAAAAAATGGACACGTGTTTGGGCAATTAAAACAATGGGTACTTAGATGCTCGCCTCCCTAAAAAAATATAAAAAAAGAGAGAAAAAAGAGAGAGAATAAAGATAGCCCATATTTTCCTGCGGAAGTTCTAAGTCCAAGAGAGAGAGAGAGATTATTTTCAAAGAGCATAAGTAGAATTAGTATTAGCCACTAAATACCATATATACACCTATCCACCATACTCCATACACATGCACATCTTGGTTTGATTGTATGACTTGACTCTCTTTGGATCCATTGTTTGACTTTACAATATATGAATTGCAAGTATGCTCATCTTTATTTAACTACACTCCTATGAGCTCCACTATAATCATTAGTTGTAGGAGGGCATGACAACATAAATGCCTCAAGTGAGATCCATAAATACCACATATTAAGAGACTTGAGGGTGTCATACAATTAAGCTCTAAGTTTTATTTCAAAAACTTGTGAAAACTCTAGAATATTGGTTGAGTGAAGAATTTGAGACATACTTTGCTTAACTCAATTGTTCTATCTTTCAACTACTCAAGACCCACGTGAAAGTTAAAAAGCTTCATAGTTAATGGTAAAATGGGCAAGTTTGAAAGTTAGAGCAGTTTTATCTAATTCAAGGGAGAATTTTAGTTTGAAAGCATGTGTACTTTTGAGGAGTGAAAGCATTGTAGCAACTCCTGATCCAAGTTTAGTAGTTAGGCTTTGCTAAGGGACTAGCAAAGGGTAAGCTTAGGGGAACTTGTTGACGGTCCTTAATGCCTATTTCATTCCATCAACTATTGCTCAATATAACATGATATCAACCATAAAGCATAGTTATAGGGTTTAATTCTAACGAATTCCATGAGTTGTGTTGTTCTTGATTGTTTTGCAGGTACATCCAATTTTGTATAGAATAAAAGTATCTCAAATGAGGAATTGGATTGCACCATTACGACGGGCTCGTCGAGACGATCGAAACAGACATATCATTTGCTATATTTAGAGTCCGGAGTAAAAAGATATTAATTTTACAAATAAAGGAGAATTACCGCTAATGGGCCCCACGTCCAAGGAAGGTCCATGACGTGAGAAGAGGCTCATATGGCATGAAAGAGGCCTAAGAAAGGCGCCCCACGCTGCTCCCTTGAGTGGGCTCACATGAGAGATGATTGGAAGTCTCAAGATAAATGTATAATGGCCCAATAGAATAAATAGTGGAAGAATTAGTCCCACATCATCTGTCTAGAAGAGGTGGAGGCTTTTCTAGACTATAAATAAAGAGGTAGACCCCCTCTCTAAGGGCACCACATTATTATGGAGATGTAGAGGCGTCCCTTGAATGGATGACCTCTCATCTCTAGAGAATTAGGGCTAGACTCTCCAATGTAGTTCTAGTTGAGAGTTAGGGAGAGCGGCGCTACGTCCGAGTTCCGGAGGAGTCTTCGCAGGAGTCATCAGAGTTCTGGTATATCTTTATATCTATTCTTGTAAGACTTATGCTTTAATATATTTATCTTCTTTATTTACTTTATGCCTTTATATTATGTTTAGTATAGTTGTTATACTTTAGCATTGGATCTCCGCCTGTATTAGGCGCTCTAGTTAGCGTACGTGACTAGAGTAGTAATCGTTAGCGTAGACGTGGTGTCTTAACTAGTGTTTACCTGAGGTTGCGCCTAATTCTTACGGTTAGTTATGGTAGCCATCAAAGGCGACAGCTTTGTTGGTCTTCGTATTCCACCACGTTGGAGTTGGTGTTTTGTAGAGCTTTTGGCAGCCTTACCCAGCTACCCTTCTTCCCAGTCTTATTCGAGAGTTGGATAGGTACTGTTGCTCTAAAGTGTTATTGTGTGATTGCTTTATCTATCATAAATCAGTTATTATAGAACCTTGGTAATAGAGAAGTATTTATAAACCTTAAATTCTCCCGTTGTCCTCTCACTTTAGCTATCTACTTATTTATCATAGAATTCTCCTGTGTGTGTCATATATACAAAATTTATATCGTCTATAATTTACCCCCTACTTTAGTCTAGTTGGTGTATTAAGTTAATAGATACATGATTGTGAACTATCAATATCTTTAACCAATGTTTCCTAGTGGTAAAATATAAATAACGATACCTAGAATACTCCCGGTAAAATGCTACAATGGTTTTCTGTGCGCTTGCGAAATCCTTTATAATTTAATTGTGCATAAGAAATACCAACAAGCATTTTTGGCGCTGTTGCCGGGGATGGAGATTTACCTCTATTTCTAGTAGCAACGTTAGAAGTGTCAACAGTCTGCCTTACCTTTAAAATGCTTGCCTTTCTTTCTAACTGGGTGATTCACAGAAAGAAATCGATGATACCCAAGGTACATGACCTTTCTGTATTTTTTCAAATACATATTATCAAGGTCATCAAAACAGTGTGTGCATGCATTATATCCCTTGTTTGACTGCCCTGAAAGATTACTTAGCGCAGACCAATCATTGATTGTCACAAACAACAGTCCTCATAGGTTGAAGTTTCCTGTTTGTACTCATCCTACATACGAACACCTGTTTCGCTCCATAAAAGTAGAAGTTCTTCAATCAATGGCCTTAGATACATATCAATGTCATTGCCCGGTTGCTTTGGCCCTTGGATGAGCACCGGCATCATAATGAACTTTCGCTTCATGCATAACCATAGAGAAAAGTTGTAGATACATAGTGTAACAGGCCAAGTGCTATGACCAGTGCTCTGGTCATAAAAAGGATTCATATCGTCCGTACTTAGAGCGAACCTTAAGTTTCTTGCGTCTTTTGCAAACTCTAAAAACTCCCTATCTATTGCTCTCCACTGAGACCCATCAGTAGGGTGTCTCAACGTGTTGTCTACCTTACGGTCTTTTTTGTGCCACCGCAACAACTTTGCATGGTCCTTGTTTATGAAAAGACGTTCCAGACGAGGTATTATAGGAGCATACCACATAACCTTTGCAAGGATTTTCTTTCTAGGACGTTCTTCCCCTCAACATCACTAGGGTCATCTCGCTTGATCTTATACCGTGATGCTTTACATACGGGGCATTCCTCTAAATTCTCATAGTCCTTGCCACAGTATAGGATGCGATCGTTAAGACATGCATGTATCTTAAATTTCTAATCCCAAAGGACGGACGACTGTTTTGCTTCAAATGCGTAGTGGTGGGCAACTCATTAGGGTTCGGAAGCATCTTTTTTTAGATCTTCAGTAACTGTCCAAATGCCTTATCGGATACACCATTCTGTACCTTCTATTTCAACAACTCCAGTGTTGTACCTAATTTTTTTGCCCATCTTAGGCGGATGGGTATAGTAATTTCTTGTGATCTTCTAGCATGCGGTCAAACTTTGCCTTCTCTTTTTTTACTTTCATATTCTTTACTGTGCATCATGAATGGCATCGGCAAGAGCATCACCTTCACCAGGGAGCACCTCCCTCTTCTTCAGCTTCTCCCATTGCTGTATCATCGAAGCCACCGAATTGAGCAATGAGGTCGTCAGGCTCTGGTTGTTCTTGTTCTTCTTCACATTCGTCCATCATTATCCCGGTTTCTCCATGTTTGGTCCAACAAATATAGTTTGGCATGAAACTCGACTTTAACAAATGTGAGTGAATATTTCTAGAGCTAGAATATTCCTTCAAATTCTGACACAAGGCATATGGGCAATGTATGAATCCATCCTCGCTTGTTTTTTCCTCGGCCACTCTTAAGAAATAATACACACCATCAATGAATTCTTTTCGAAAGGCGATCGGCATTGTACATCCAACCACGTGTCATTGTCTGCATTACAAAATAAAGTATGATAAGTTTCTCATTTTTACTACAGAAATAAAAGTAAGAACTTAATTTAAATTTTTTTTATTTCTAATTCTTTTCAACAAGCAAAATATAAAAAACACCAAAGTTCTCTATTTATCTAAATAATCAAGAAATTTGGTAGGCATACTAGTTATAATTAACTAATTAACCCGATCACAAATTACAAAATAATGTATTATAACAACTTAATTTTTTAAAAAGAAATAAAAGTAATAAATAACCTAAAATTCTCTATTTCTTCATTTTCTAAACAAGCAAAACTAAAAACACCAAAGTTATTTATTTTTCTAACTAATCAAGAAATATGACATGCATACTAGTTTAAATTAACTAATAAAACCAATCACAAATTGTAAAATAATATATTATAACCTTAAATTCTCTATTTCTATTTTTTCTAAACAAGCAAAACTAAAAAACACTAAAGTTATTTATTTTCCTAACTAATCAAGAAATATGACATGCATACTTAGTTATAATTAAATAATCCTTCAAATGTATTATTTATAAACAAAAGTATAAACCAAAGTATCATCAAATATTATTTTTTAAAAAACTAATTATAATGAAAAACCTTAAATTTAGTATTTTTCTAAGTAAACCAAAATATATGGTACATATAATAGTAATAAATGGTGTATACTAATTTTTAGAATCTTAATTATAGTTATCTACATTGAAATATTCAAACGATGAAGTGATTGGAGTCTAAAATAGTGTAGAAGTCAAAAAAATAAAAAAAAAAACATGTATAACACCACAAAATGAGATACGCTGCCGCTAAAACTAGAGAAGATGAAGTTAGTAACCTCTAAACAAGAAAATAACGGCGTAGAAGTGACAAAATGAGTCAATGGCCGGAGATGTGAGTAAGAACCAAGCAAGAACACATGAAGAACAAAGAACAATGGTGAGCTCGGGCTCGGCCAGAGGAGGAAGAAGGATTCAAATATGGGCGGGAGGATTTAAACCCGGGCTTTAACACCAACCGGGACTAAAGGCCAATCTTTAGTCCCGGTTGGTGTCAGCCACTGGGACAAAACCTTTAGTCCCAGTTGGGGACACCAACCGGGACTAAAGGTTGGCCTTTAGTCCCGGTTGGTGTCCCTAATCGACTAAAAGTCCCCACCGACAACATAGTCAAGTTGGGCGGGGGACTTTTAGTCCCGGTTGGGGACACCAACTGGGGCTAAAGGTGTTTTTAGTCCCGGGCTCATTATTTGCGGGAGCTAATGTTGATTTTGGCCAAGTGACCAAAGGCCAGTTCTATAGTAGTGCAAGCGTCGTTTACCTATCCTAGTCCTAGAGCAAGTTGCATCTACAATCAAGCTCACAGCCAGCACCAAACTCTAATCCAATCTCATTGAGTATAGTTCATCGACAATCTGCTTCTCTATCAACATATCTGTACAAACTTTTTAGGAATTGGTCAGGCTTTTTCTAGAACTCGTTCCAACTTTCCTATGAGCATAATCTAATTTTTAGATACTCTAAAATATTTTTCCATGAGCTCTAAATATTTTATTTAGATTCATCATCATGTCCTAAAAGTGTCTCCAAGAATTTTCCCATGATATTTTAGAGCTTTCGGAGTATTTTTCATGGCTTAAATAGCAATTTTAGACTTTTCTAGAATCAGAATTAATCCTGAAAATAATTAATTCTAAAAATAATAAAATCTTAATTTTGCCACCAGCCTTCAAAGCCCATGTGCAATAATCCTAATAAATCCTAAAAGCCCATACACTTATTTTCTAATGGGTTTAATGGTTATTTAGACCCATTAGTAATGTTGGAGGGTGTAACATCAATTAGTACCATATTACTAGTTGATATCAATGAGAAGAGTTTTTCTCTCTATATACATGTACCAACCCTTAGACAAAGAACACCAAAACTACCGTAAGGGGAGCCCCTAGTTTGAAAATACCTAGGTAGTAATTTAGACTTTCAAGCTTGTTTCTACTACGCTGCTCCAACGTCTCGCCTGTGCCACCATCTTCTCGAGTTGAGGCTAGGACATTGGTTGTGCAGCCCGTGGTGGCCCTCGACGATGCGGTTCTCCTCATACACCATGGTCTCATCACTTCGAAGCCGTGACCAAGTTGCCATGGCCACATGCACGTCGTCCCAAAGAATCAATCGCTACAAAGCCAGAGTAGGTGCACAGTTCATCTTCACGCACTCCTACATCCCTCCTATCTATTTCATTTATGCTTAATCCTGTTCTTTTTCTTTGTCGACGTTCTCCATCTTATGGAACTGCAAATCGATAGTCCTGCCTTTACTACTCTAGCGAGCCACATGGTGCCGCATGATAACGAGCACCTGATGCCCTGATGGATAGTTGAAGGTCAGCCTCTCCTCTGCTCCCTTGTCCATGACCATAGTCATCTTTATCTTTAATCTATCTTTTGACGGTAAAGTACCAAAAATATCATTCTACACTCTTAATATCCCTATTGTTAGCTCCGGTTCATTTTGTTGGTGTGTTAGTTACATATCAATCTCTATGCTGTAGTTCTAATGTCTTTCATGTCATATGTTTTACTATATATGTTTAAAAGCAACAAAGACCAATATTGATGTTTCATAATTAATTGCTAACTTAACTGATGGGAACATGAATATATTTTTCATAATTTGCTCGGCTCAAACATGCAGTCACACCTATCTCGTAAAGATGCTCTCACATATATTTTTTTAAGATAAATTTAATTTGCTTAAACAGTATGAGATAAGTTTATAAAGTGAATATGATTAGCTTTACTTGGCTTTTAAAATAAAATTATGATTTTGTCTAATCTAAATTAATAACTTTTCATGATTTTGTTTAATTAAAACAAATCAAGCATATAGACTTTTCTTTGATTTTATAATATAAAACTCCCGGTTGTTGTTTCTTTTTAATGAATAATTCCGTTACCGACGTCTTAGATCTCTTAGCATGTTGTTTTTCTCTTTTGCATGATGTATTGTTCTTAGTCGTTTTATTGTTTGCTTGTATGTTTGTCTATGCGTGGTGTTTGCTATGAGTAGAATGAGAACTGCTTGTGAGAGCTGGAAATTAGAAGGTGTTGATCTAGAATGAAGTATGAAAGAGCTTGAGTAAATATAAAGGCAAGTATAGCATGGGATCATCCTTGTTACCTATTCACCTTTAATCATTTAATTCATATTGCATGTGTTTATCTTGATTAACACTAAGGATTTCCTAGCAATCGTATCCTGTACCTCGATGCCGTGGGTTTATGCATTGAGTAGTGTTTTGCTAGTGCTCATGAGTAAATCATTATGATCTGTAACTTGACTAATGGTATATGCAATAATGTTAAAATATGACTTTTTGGCAACGGAAATTAAAGGGTGGGAGCACTTGCTTGCTCTTGCCCCTCCCTAAGGACTTATCTGTAAGTGAGCACCCAGGACTTACAGTAAAACCGTGGGGTCTATATGGCTCTGGTTTTAGTCAAGTATGAAAACCCTCTTCTAGCTTGTTAGAGGTTACCAAAAGGCGCAAAAGGGGCTTTACACGATGGGCATAGCGTGGCTTCTCTCCTCATGTGTTGCTGCTGCGGTGTGAACCATTTGAAAGGGGGATTCTATATCTCGCTTGTCGAGGAAACCTATCGGCCCTAACTTGTTAGATGAACCTTTGAAAGACTTCATAGTGTACCCTGCCGCGCTTTCTAGGTAAAAGCGATATGGGAGTCATGACCCTGGCACATGGGAATCATGACTCACGGTGAAAGTGTACAACCTCTGCAGAGTGTTAAAACTGATATATCAGCCGTGCTCGCGGTCATGAGCGGCATGGACTTCTTATGGAATAAGGATTTACGTGATGGAAAATCTTGATTATTGTTTTTTCTATACATTAATCTTGTTTACATGATCATATGATTATCTGAGACTTATGCTAAACTTGATGCTACTCATTGATGTTAAAATTGTGACTCACTAAAATTGCTAATTGCTACAAACCGTGTCGACCTTTTGAGCCTCATTAACCCCATGATATATTTGTTTGAGTACGACATGTACTTACGCTTTATCTTTACTTTTAATACATTGGCAAAATCCCGGATGGGTACCGGATGGAGGATGTAGTGAGTTATATGATCTGAGAAGTAACTGGAGTGCTAGGCATATGTTACCCCCAGTCAACTGTCCCTATGAAGAATGGAGTCTAAAAAAAAGATTAGCTCCTATTCCGTGTTACTCTAATGTAAGTGTTAATATACTTATGATTACGCTATATATAATATTGTTTATTGATACTTTTTACTCTGTGGTGGTATGTTTAGACTTCCTGGGCACACATATAGCACACCTGATTTTATCTTTAAAAACTGGGTGTTACAATATTGTTAGAAAATTTTAATAAATTTACATTATACTATTGTGGCTAGGCAGAATAAAATATAAATAGAATATAAATGAAAGATAAATGAGTTCTGCAAGCGGACGAGATAATTATACCATTGTAGCATTTTACCTAGGGGAGTGTCCAGGTTATCGATTTATAATTATACCTCTAGAAAAGCTATGTAATAAACTATTACTGTCATATAGATGAATCAATTAGATAAACAATATTATCTACGCACTCTAATCTTAACAGATAGAGGTCACAAGATAAATATAGATAAATATAGGTGAGAGCATAATCATCAAGTATCATAATTAAGGATAATCATCAGAGCATCTTACTAGTCATAATCATAGCTAGCCAATAGATAAACTAGAAAAATAAGTCTATAATCTGCGTCAATTGAATAACTCTAATTAGTGCAACTACATCTAGTTATCATTGCTAAATCAACCCTAGATCATTATTACATGCAAAGAGGCATCAACTAATGAGGGTTTTAAGACTTACGTCATCTCCTTCGCGACCACGCCCATGGCTAGTCCTACATACGGGGGTGGACTACGGATGAACTAACGTAGCTGTCACCTACACAGACTACCACACATCCTGGTATATCAGGGTGCACTCGCAAATAAACAAGACATCTAGACACCACGTCTACATATCGCCTATCATCTACCCATTGTACATCTGGATAAACGCTATACGAGCAATTACATAAATTTAATAAGATCGAAGTAACTAAACTAAACATATAATCAAAGTAGACAATGACTATTGTAATTATGAACATATGAATCTATTTAGAGTAAAGTTTCTATAATCTGAATAAGATCTATTACCAAACTCTCACGCTCCAACCAGACGCCAGGGCTCCAGATTCGATAAAGAACTAGATCTCCTCTACTTCTAATCTAACTAGCTAATCCTATAAACTAGAAGGCTCTTGATGAACTTGAAGGCTCTTGATGCTTGATGGCTTGAGGCCTTGATGAATAATGAATTGGCTCTCTCTAGGAGGGTCTACCCATGTATTTATAGTCCGGTGGGATGCGCGCGCCGTAGGATCAAAATGACTTAACCAACGGCGGAGATGAAAACCCGGGGGCGCAGGAGAAGCTTCCAGAAGCAGGGGCACTGTCGATGATATCTGATCGGTAGCCTACCTTGGGGGTGCCCGAGGTAGTAGATTAGATGGTGGTGGGGTGCGCGAGATCAAGAATGAGATGGTAACCCAAACACAAGCATAGAGACATAGATTTATATAGGTTCTAGCCGTCAGTGTGACATAATACCATACATCCTATGTTCCGTACTGTATTCGAGTTGATTATAGGGGCACCCCTGACCCTCCTTATATAGTCCAGAGGGGCAGGGTTACAAGTAAAGTACCCGAGTTGGTACTAATCTAGATTACAACATCTGTCATATCTCATGGGCCGATCCGCATGGCGTGGCCCATATATCATCTTGAGGATACTAGGGGCTATACCCCACAGCTAGTCCCCGAGCGTGTAGGAGCTCATGCCTTGTGTACGCGTGGAGGAGCTCATACCCCATAGCGTGGAGGAGCTCATGCCTCGTGTACGCATAGGAGCACAAGAGTCGTTAAGGAACCGCTGCTGCCTGACCATAACATAGAGCGCGGAGCTACATGCATATGTAGGTCGAGGTCGAGGTCAGGGTCGTTTCTGAATAACTCGAGTAAAAGCGTAGCTGGCGGCTGGTCGGCAGATAAAAAATCATTGCGCGTATGCATTGATATGGAGAAAATTATCTAGAGAAATATATGGAGATATATATAAATTGAAGAATATATATATATAGATCAGAGAATATTTATAATAAAAATATTAAAAATATGACTTAGCTTATTAGGTGAAGACAAGTCGTCGTGGCCGAGTAGAGTAGTCGACACGTCGAGTAGGGAAGTCCGCACAGTCAACTGAAGGGATCAGCGTGTCGGCTCGGCGGAGTAGTCGATCGGCAACCAAACGAAGAAATCAGCGACCAGATGGAGAAATCGACGAGTCGAGCGGAGAAATTGGCGCGTCTAAAAATATTAAAAATATGACTTAGCTTATTAGGTGAAGACAAGTCGTCGTGGCCGAGTAGAGTAGTCGACACGTCGAGTAGGGAAGTCCGCACAGTCAACTGAAGGGATCAGCGTGTCGGCTCGGCGGAGTAGTCGATCGGCAACCAAACGAAGAAATCAGCGACCAGATGGAGAAATCAACGAGTCGAGCGGAGAAATTGGCGCGTCGCATGGAGGAATCGGCGGTCATACGGAGAAATTGACGAGTTGAGTGGAGAATTTGACGACTGAGTGGAGATATCGGTGGCCGAGCTAGCGGAGAAGTTGGCGTGCTGCATGGAGAGGTCGGCAGCCAAGCAGAGAAATCGACAGCGGATTGGAGATGTCGGCGCATCACGGAGAAGCTAAGCCGACGGAGTAATTGATGTCCGAGGGGAGTGATCGGCGGAGTTGTGATATCCGTGTAGACGGATGCAACTCGGGCGGCATGCTTCTAGCTCAGGCAATTTGGATCCAGAAAGTAGACGAGTAGCAACAAATCTGTATGTGTGTGTCACACACGCGCACATGTACAAATCTGGTCGGAGTTCTGATTGATGCCGGATGGGTCGACAATTCGATGTGGTGATCCATGTTGCAGGCGACGGGCGGCGATCGGCAATCATGCACCGCGGCGGATGCAGGCCTAAGCACATCGATCGGTCAGCCTAGAAGCATGGATGCTAGTGGCTTGACGTTGACGAGGCGATCCGCTCCTGGTCAAGACCTCAGAGGAGATGTAATTGCAGCAGGCCAGCAGTGTCGAGCAGACGGCAAGAGGTGCAGCTGCAGACGACGCAGGGACGAAGTGACGGCGATTGACTTCCTGGCGGGTGCTGCGTCGCGGCTGCGGCTGGACGGTAGCGGAACCACGGCAAGTCACCGACGGGAGCCGATGAGCCGCCGTGGTGAGAAAGACAACCTCGGAATCTCGCAACGAGATTCCAAGATTAGATCTGCTATTGCAAAGAGACAATCCATCTCGCTCAACGATGAATCAGAAGCGTACCCCTACCTGGCGCGCCAGCTGTCGACGATATCTGATCGGCAGCCTACCTTAGGGGGTGCCCAAGGTTGCAGATTAGATGACGGTGGTGGGGTGCACGAGATCAAGAACGAGATGGTAACCCAAACACAAGCACAGAGACACAGATTTATATAGGTTTCGGCCATCAGTGTGACGTAATACCGTACATCCTGTGTTCCGTACTGTATTCGAGTTGATTATGGGGGCACCCCTGACCCTCCTTATATAGTCCGGAGGAGCAGGGTTACAAGTAAAATACCCAAGTTGGTACTAATCTAGATTACAACATCTGTCATATCTCATGTGTAACAGAACTGTCCGAATTATTGGGCCCACATACACCCGCCATTGCCTCAAAGGCCTCCGACGGCTATGCACGAGAACCCAATAACTTTGGTGTTCTGCCGGGTGGCTTCAGAAGACACCGAATCACCCTCTAACTAGGATCAACAGGAGAGTAACCACAACATTACAGCAGTTGATACAAAATATTTTATTAGAGTGCAAAAAATTTTACAATAATAGTTACAACATGACTAGGGTTTTCTTTAAGCAAAACTTACCTGAGATTTCGGAAGCGAAGTAGATCGTCAGAGCATCTTATATGAAACACCTAAGGGAAAACTACCAGATCACGTTGAGCCCACTGACATGACCCAGTCCTGCAACTCAAGTTAATACCTGCAACAGGGGTTTAACAAACCCTGAGTACATGAGGATACTCAACAGGACTTACCCGTCAGAGAGAGAATCAAGGGCATGCTGGCTTAGTGGGTTTTCTGGGCCAGAAACCAGACTCTTTTTGCAGAAATGCTTCTAGAAATTGATCCTTATTTTCAAGTTTAACTCCATTTGAGTTTTAGCAAAAAGTAGAGATTAGCACCTATTCTACATTAAGCATGATATAAGGATCAAACTGTTACCATCCTTCTTATATCCTTTATCATATTCCATATGCTAACTACGATGTAGGACAGCGGAACGAGTCTCCATAACCGAGGAGCAACGACGATTCGAACCGATTAATAACCCAGCTGGGGATTCCTAAACCACATGACATATGTAGGTCCCAGACCTACATATATCAACCCTTTCTCCTGGATCCTCCAAATGAGTCTGGGTCTGCGCTACCCGAGAGTATAGTACACCACCGCCGTATGCCATCCCCTCCTGGACTCACATGCCATCCCTTCAGGACTCATGTGCCATCCCTACCTGTGGACTCATAGGGTGGGTACACGCTACTCTCGCCATCTCTCCACTCCCAGTGCACAGGGGTCCATTCCCAAACTAGATTAGCCAAGGTACACAGGCTTACCGGAGTATGTGGCTAGTACTGCAAAGTCTCGTTCACATATCAAGCCTACACGAAACGGTCCTTAATCGATACAGACGGAGCACTACACCGATCAACACACAGTGCACGCCACCCGCCCGGTCTCGATTTAATCATTCATCTCCACCATAGCACTTACTTGTACCTGAGAGAGGTACTTGGTCACATGATGGAGTTATCACTTCCCAGGATACCTCCTGAGCAAGGCTCATAGCAAATGACAACTCACCACTAGACCTTTTTACTAAGCAGGGCTAAGCATCACTAGCCTATATCACTAATAAGGGATTTTTGATTAAGGTAGCAAGGATAAGGTAAATATGCAGCAGGGGGTTTTGCATCATTCCTTATTTTATCTAATGCGTATTTCATAAAACTCAGTGTAATAAAGATTTATATAAAAACAGAGAGTGGGTTATGCTCCGGGGCTTGCCTGTGTTGCAGGGAAGGTTAGTTTGACAATGACATCTTTGGTGGATTTCACCTTGTCGGGGTTGAATCATCACGAATCTTCTCTGAGGCTTCAACCGTTGTGATCCTCCGCTCTCACGTAGACTATATGTAATGAAATGATGCATGCTGAGTGACATGCGTGATATGATGCATGATGCAAGCAAAGCATATAATCTAAAGAAAGTTGAGTACAAGTTTCCTTCCTGGTGTAACTTAGATTTATTACTCACCAAGCATGCTTATTGTTTGAATGCAACATTATATGCATCTCTGAATGAAATAAAGAATTAACACATGATGTATGATGCATACACCTAATTGATGACAAGCCTACTTACATAATTAACTTGAGTACAACTTTCCTTCACGGAGAAGCTGTAATCAAGGGTCCATAACTAGAGTTTGTTTATTACATGACAAGATTAATATTTACTTAAACATGCTGGATGAAATTATACTAAGATCAACATGTCAATTGCCATGGAACACTAGGGTGAAGTATCCCACGGTCTCCAAACAATTCCTAAAAGCAATCAAGCATACAAGACAGGTACTAGCTTTAGTTAATTAATTATTTAACTACTAGCTATTCATGTGAGCATGATCATTATTACCACTAGAAAACCAAAACATAGATCAGTGATAAATAATAATAACCTAGGGTCTCTAAGCAACTCCAAAATAATCAGTTCAAAAGAATACAGAAACAGGGCAGCAGCATAGCATCAAATTCCTTTAACCATAACTGAAGATCTAGACATTCAATATGGGTGTTCCTAGAATTTTTGGAAAGCTTATAAAGTTGTCTATAATTTTGTTATTATCATCACAGATTGATTCAATCATTAACCAAGTCAAATAACCCAGGGAACCAACTCTGTCTAGAATTAGGACAGAATCTGTACCTGAATTAATCATGCTCATTCCCAGGTCTATAGACCACCAAAATTAGTGATCCAAGACATTTTAAAAAAGCTTATGAAAAACACTATAACTTTCTAATTATGATCAAAAGGTGGTTCACAAGCTAACTAAGCCAAACAATCCATTCTTTTAGATCTGTTCAGGAATCAACAGAATTTTGATAGGGAGTTTATAAAATCTACAACTCTTAAACTATCAGGCCTAAAATCATGAAATTCTATGACAAGCAAGATATGAAAGTTAACTACAATTTTTATATGCAGCTCATCCATAGAAAACTTGGTTTACTACATGGAAATAATCACTTACAAGAGTTGCTGTGCTTAGCCAGAGTAGCGGTGTGATAAAAGGAAAGTAGTGGCCGGCTTGATGAAGGAGCAAGGGAGGATCAGCACTGGCAGGGAATAGAATTGGGGTGATGGCTGCCTACTACTTGCTTGCTTTGGTTCTACTACTTTCCAAAGGAGAGCAAGGGACATATATATAGGAAGGGGAAGTAAGAGAGGAAAAGTTTGATCTCTCCACTTCAATTAACCAAAGCATGACACATGGGGGATAGGTGTTATAGGGGCATAGAGAAAATACAAGAAGTGTCATGAACCCTGACACATGGAGAGATAGGTGGTATGGAGAAAATGCAAGAAGTGTCATGAATCATGACACATGGAGAGATAGAGAGGAAAAATTGGATTTCTCTAATTCAATCAACCATACCATGACATATGGAGATATAGGTGGCATGGAGAAAATAAAAGAAGGGTCAAGAACCATGACTCATAGGGGAATAGGTGGCATGGGAAAGTGCAAGAAGAAAAAAAAGATGGCAAAGACATTTAGACTAATTAAAATAGTTAAACTATACTAATGATAAGTGACCGTTATTAAAAGCTATTTCATGATTTGCTTTAAATAAACACCCAACACATTATTATCATTTCACATCAAAACATGTGATCAAGTAAGGAATATTAACATGATAAAATGCATAAATGCACTAATACTTGGTGATTATGCATGATCATGTCATGATCAAATTTTTAATTAAAATATAACACCTAGGGTGTTACAATCTTTCCCCCTTACAGAAATCTCGTCCCGAGATTTCAGATGACCTAATATGTGGGGTTTGAGTAATTCTTTTTGAGATCAATAAGATGATAACAAGTAGCAAGTATTTCTAGTCATTTTTGGTGGATGTGACTCCATCAAAAGAAGTCAACATGGCTATGATGAATTATGACCCTAAACCTTGATATAGACAAGTACCCGAAAGTATTTCCTTATGATCGTGGTTCACATGAGACCTCGGGCTTAATAGCCAGAAGCATATTCCTTATGATCATGACCACAGGGGAGACCCCAAGTTCTCAATCTATATCGAAGTCATGGATCAAAGGAAAAAGAGCACATCAATGTTGGCTTATGATAGATTAGGCCGTGGGCCTCGATACAAGCGAACGTCCTACAGAAAGACTGCAGTCCCCAGAAAATCCCAGGTTTGTCACTGCACCGTGATCATTGATCATGGCTCCATCATAAGACACAATGGTTGTAGCCTACATGACACATGTCCGAGTGACAAGGTCAAGGAAGCGGCATATGTCAAAATTTAGACAAATCAAAGTATGACATATGCATAGGTTGGAAAAACAAGGTTTAGCTTCAGAGCTTTGCTAACAAACGTTCATTAGCAAGACCCATAGTAGGACAAGATTACCTTAAATACAATGGCTATAAGTAAGAATAGCCGTTGTTGGATTGTAAAGAGGGAGTCTCAAACCTTATATTGATGACATGATGCATGCTCGCCCTATTCGTCTTCACAACGTTAGTTAGCTCACAACTCTCAACTCACTTATAGGGCAACTATTTAACACTAATCTTGCAGAATGAGGTGAGAGGTTGATAGACAGCAAAACATTGTCGATGCCGTTAACACTTCACTTGACTTCCGCGATAAGAATCGAAGACCCTTTAACATCGCTTGTCTTGAATTTCTTGAAAACCTCTCGAGAGCTTGCAGCAAGCATTAGGGGAAGCAGAGGATCTATTTTATATTGTTTCTTTCAAAAACTTTTAGATTGTGGAATCATTTTGAAGTTTTTCAAAAGTAATGCTATAGTTGATCTCCTGTATCATTCTGATACCATTCTGTAACAGAACCATCCGAATTATTGGGCCCACATACACCCGCCATTGCCTCAAAGGCCTCCGACGGCTATGCACGAGAACCCGATAACTTTGGTGTTCTGCCGGGTGGCTTCAGAAGACACCGAATCACCCTTTAACCAGGATCAACAGGAGAGTAACCACAACATTACAGCAGTTGATACAAAATATTTTATTAGAGTGCAAAAAATTTTACAATAATAGTTACAACATGACTAGGGTTTTCTTTAAGCAAAACTTATCTGAGACTTTAGAAGCGAAGTAGATCGTCAGAGCATCTTATATGAAACACCTAAGGGAAAACTACCAGATCACGTTGAGCCCACTGACATGACCCAGTCCTGCAACTCAAGTTAATACCTACAATAGGGGTTTAACAAACCCTGAGTACATGAGTGTACTCAACAGGACTTACCCATCAGAGAGAGAATCAAGGGCATGCTGGCTTAATGGGTTTTCTGGGCCAGAAACCAGACTCTTTTTGCGGAAATGCTTCTAGAATTTGATCCTTATTTTCAAGTTTAACTCCATTTGAGTTTTAGCAAAAAGTAGAGATTAGCACCTATTCTACATTAAGCATGATATAAGGATCAAAATGTTACCATCCTTCTTATATCCTTTATCATATTCCATATGCTAACTACGATGTAGGGCAGCGGAACGAGTCTCCATAACCGAGGAGCAACGACGATTCAAACCGATTAATAACCCAGCTGGGGATTTCTAAACCACACGACATATGCAGGTCCCTGACCTACATATATCAACCCTTTCTCCTGGATCCTCCAAATGAGTTTGGGTCTGCGCTACCCGAGAGTACAGTACACCACCACCGTATGCCATCCCCTCCTGGACTCACATGCCATCCCTTTAGGACTCATGTGCCATCCCTACCTGTGGACTCATAGGGTGGGTACACGCTACTCTCACCATCTCTCCACTCCCAGTGCACAGGGGTCCGTTCCCAAACTAGATTAGCCAAGGTACACAGGCTTACCGAAGTATGTGGCTAGTACTGCAAAGTCTCGCTCACATATCAAGCCTACACGAAATGGTCCTTAATCGACACAGACGGAGCACTACACTGATCAACACACAGTGCACGCCACCCGCCCGGTCTCAATTTAATCATTCATCTCCACCATAGCACTTACTTGTACCTGAGAGAGGTACTTGGTTGCATGATGGAGTTATCACTTCCCAGGATACCTCCTGAGCAAGGCTCATAGCAAATGACAACTCACCACTAGACCTTTTTACTAAGCAGGGCTAAGCATCACTAGCCTATATCACTAAAAAGGGATTTTTGATTAAGGTAGCAAGGATAAGGTAAATATGCAGCAGGGGGTTTTGCATCATTCCTTATTTTATCTAATGCACATTTCATAAAACTCAGTGTAATAAAGATTTATATAAAAACAGAGAGTGGGTTATGCTCCGGGGCTTGCCTATGTTGTAGGGAAGGTTAGTTTGACAATGACATCTTTGGTGGATTTCACCTTGTTGGGGTTGAATCATCATGAATCTTTTCCGAGGCTTCAACCGTTGCGATCCTCCGCTCTCACGTAGACTATATGTAATGAAATGATGCATGCTGAGTGACATGTGTGATATGATGCATGATGCAAAGCATATAATCTAAAGAAAGTTGAGTACAACTTTCCTTCCTGGTGTAACTTAGATTTATTACTCACCAAGCATGCTTATTGTTTGAATGTAACATTATATGCATCTCTGAATGAAATAAAGAATTAACACATGATGTATGATGCATACATCTAATTGATGACAAGCCTACTTACATAATTAATTTGAGTACAACTTTCCTTCACGGAGAAGTTGTAATCAAGGGTCCATAACTAGAGTTTGTTTATTACATGACAAGATTAATATTTACTTAAACATGGTGGATGAAATTATACTAAGATCAACATGTCAATTGCCATGGAACACTAGGTTGAAGTATCCCACGGTCTCCAAATAATTCCTAAAAGCAATCAAGCATACAAGATAGGTACTAGGTTTAGTTAATTAATTATTTAACTACTAGCTATTCATGTGAGCATGATTATTATTACCACTAGAAAACCAAAACATAGATCAGCGATAAATAATAATAACCTAGGGGTCTCTAAGCAACTCCAAAATAATCAGTTCAACAGAATACGGAAACAGGGCAGCAGCATAGCATCAAATTCCTTTAACCATAACTGAAGATCTAGACATTCAATAGGGGTGTTCCTAGAATTTTTGGAAAGCTTATAAAGTTGTTTATAATTTTGTTATTATCATCACAGATTGATTCAATCATTAACCAAGTCAAATAACCCAGGGAACCAACTCTGTCCAGAATTAGGACAGAATATGTACCTAAATTAATCATGCTCATTCCCAGGTCCATAGACCACCAAAATTAGTGATCCAAGACATTTTAAAAAAGCTTATGAAAAACACTATAACTTTCTAATTATGACCAAAAGGTGGTTCACAAGCTAACTAAGCCAAACAATCCATTCTTTCAGATCTGTTCAGGAATCAACAGAATTTTGACAGGGAGTTTATAAAATCTACAACTCTTAAACTATCAGGCCTAAAATCATGAAATTCTATGACAAGCAAGATATGAAAGTTAACTACAATTTTTATATGCAGCTCATCCATAGAAAACTTGGTTTACTACATGGAAATAATCACTTACAAGAGTTACTGTGCTTAGCCAGAGTAGCGGTGTGATGAAAGGGAAGTAGTGGCCGGCTTGATGAAGGAGCAAGGGAGGATCAGCACTGGCAGGGAATAGAATTGGGGTGATGGCTGCCTACTACTTGCTTGCTTTGGTTCTACTACTTTCCAAAGGAGAGCAAGGGACATATATATAGGAAGGGGAAGTAAGAGAGGAAAAGTTTGATCTCTCCAGTTCAATTAACCAAAGCATGACACATGGGGGGATAGGTGGCATAGAGAAAATACAAGAAGTGTCATGAACCATGACACATGGAGAGATAGGTGGCATGGAGAAAATGCAAGAAGTGTCATGAATCATGACACATGGAGAGATAGAGAGGAAAAATTGGATTTCTCTAATTCAATCAACCATACCATGACATATGGAGATATAGATGGCATGGAGAAAATAAAAGAAGGGTCAAGAACCATGACTCATAGGGGAATAGGTGGCATGGGAAAGTGCAAGAACAAAAAAAAGATGGCAAACACATTTAGACTAATTAAAATAGTTAAACTATACTAATGATAAGTGACCGTTATTAAAAGCCATTTCATGATTTGCTTTAAATAAACACCCAACACATGATTATCATTTCACATCAAAACATGTGATCAAGTAAGGAATATTAACATGATAAAATGCATAAATGCACTAATACTTGGTGATTATGCATGATCATGTCATGATCAAATTTTTAATTAAAATATAACACCTAGGGTGTTACATCATGGGCCGATCCGCATGGCGTGGCCCATATATCATCTTGAGGACACTGGGGGCCATACCCCCACAGGCACCAAACCCTAGAGGGGGGCGCCGCCTGGCGCCATGGTGGGGCCAGCCGGCCCCACCTGGCGGCCTCTGGCCCCTCGCTCCTTCCGGTGTCTTTTGGAGTCTTCCTGAGTCCTCTCGTGGTGTGCTTCATGGTGGATAAGTTTCATGGTTAATTTGCACTTGAATCCCTCCTTTTCAGCTTTTCTGGAAATCTCCTTAGAAATTACAGAATATACAAAACTCTTGAAAATTATTAGATAAATCCCTAGACTAGTGTGTTTTCTTGTTTTTCTTCGGGTGAAAAGCTCTAGTAAAAGTTGACGCTAACAGGTGTCAACAAAGCTGCAGAATCTGAAACAAGGCAGCCTTAGTGTTGATGAGTATTATAAAGAGATGGAGAAGTCAATGATTAGAGCCAATGTATTTGAAGATGAAGAGCAAACAATTGCAAGATTTATGTCAGGGCTGCATCGTAATATTCAGTGCATTGTTGAATTTCAGAAATATCTCAACCTTGTTGAATTGGTACATCAAGCTAGCAAAGTTGAACGGCAATTGCAGCAAGATATGAAGTCCAACAAAGGTGTATCTTTCAGCACAAAGAGTGCAGCAAGTGGAAGTAAATTTGCACCAAAGGGTAGTGGAAATAAAGGTACATTTTCTAACTCAAGTGGTGGTGCACGATCTAGCAATTTTGGTGCTTCTAGTGGAAAAGAGTTGGCTGCTCCAAGTGAGAAAGGCAAATCAGCAAATTCAGTGAGTTCTTCCACCAAGAGTAGTGGAATTCAGTGTTTCAAGTGTGATGGTCGTGGACATGTTGCAAGAGAGTGTCCAAACACTAGAACCATCATTGTGAATGACCAAGGGGAATATGAATCTGCTAGTGAGGAAGAACAAGAAGATAGTGAAGGGGAGAATAAGCTTGAGAGGGACTTCTGTGAATTTGAATCTGGTACTGCTCTTGTTGTAACTCAGATTTTGAGTGTGCAGATGAGTGATGTTGAAAATGGACAGTGACACAATCTTTTTCAAACCAGATCTAAAGTGCAGGATAGAGTTATCAAAGTAATCATTGATGGTGGAAGTTGCCACAATCTTGCTAGCAAAGAAATGGTTGAAAAGCTTGGTTTGAAGCTGCTGAAACATCCTCATCCATATCATGTGCAATGGCTTAACAATTCAGGCTCTATTAAGATTGCACAGAGAGTGAAAGTTCCTTTTAAGATTGGAGAATATATTGACACTGTGGAGTGTGATGTGGCACCTATGACAATGTGTCACATGCTGTTGGGAAGACCATGGCAATATGATCGATCATTTCTACATTGTGGTAGAACCAATCAATACACCATCAAGTAGAAGGGCAAGAAATTGATTCTTAAACCTATGACACCACAATAAATCCTAGCTGGGCACTTGCAAAAGAGCTCCGAAGTGAGGAACGAGAGTACAAAAGAAGGAGAAAAAAAGAATTTGAGTGCCCTCCACAAATCGGTGAGTGAGAGCCACAAGCCAAACATGAGAGATGATAACAAAAGAGAGGAAGAGAACTTAGTGATGATAGCCACTAAATCTGAAATGAGAGATGTGAGGAAAAACCCAGATCAAGTATTATTTGTACTTGTGTGTAAGGACACATTGCTTTCAGCTAACGACTTAACATCTGTTCCTAGTATTGTTGCACATGTTTTGTAGGACTACAGTGATGTTTTTCTAGAGGAAACGCCTGCTGGACTTCCTCCTTTACGTGGTATTGAGCATCAAATAGATCTCATCCCTGGAGCTGCACTTCCAAACCGTCCGACATATCGCACCAATCTAGAAGAAACCAAGGAGATTCAAAGGCAAGTACAAGCACTTTTAGATAAAGGCTATGTGCAAGAAAGTTTAAGTCCTTGTGCTGTCCCTGTAATTTTGGTACCAAAGAAAGTTGGTTCTTGGAGGATGTGTATAGATTGTAGAGCTATAAACAACATCATAGTTCGTTATCGTCATCCTATTCCAAGGCTAGATGATATGCATGATGAATTGAGTGGTTCTATGATATTTTCTAAAATTGATTTGAGAAGCGGTTATCATCAAATTAGAATGAAGATAGGAGATGAATGGAAAACTGCTTTTAAAATAAAGTTTGGATTGTATGAATGGTTAGTTATGCCTTTTGGTTTGACCAATGCCCCTAGTACATTCATGAGATTGATGAATCATGTCTTGCGAGCATTCATTGGAAAGTTTGTTGTTGTTTACTTTGATGATATCCTAATCTACAACAAGACATTAGAGGAACATGTTGATCATATTAAACAAATTTTAGATGAGCTAAGGAAGGAAAAAATTATTTGCTAATCTTGAGAAGTGCACATTTTATACAGATCAGGTTGTATTTCTTGGTTTTGTTGTTTCAGGTTCAGGAATTCAGGTTGATGAATCAAAGGTGAAAGCAATCAAGGACTGGCCAACTCCAAAAAATGTGAGTCAGGTGAGGAGTTTTCATGGACTTGCAGGATTTTACAGGAGATTTGTTAGAGATTTCAGCACCATAGCTGCTCTGTTGAATGAATTAACAAAGAAAGGTGTTGTCTTCCATTGGGGTGAGCCACAAGAGAGCGCTTTCCAAGAATTGAAGAAGAGACTATCCGAAGCCCCCTTGCTTGTGTTGCTGGATTTCACTAAAACTTTTGAGGTTGAATGTGATGCAAGTGGGATTGGAATCGGTGGAGTTCTCATGCAAAATGGACAGCCTGTTGCATACTTCAAAAAGAAAAAGCTTGGAGGTGCACAATTGAACTACTCGGTGTATGACAAAGAATTGTATGCATTGGTAAGAGCACTTGAGACTTGGAAACATTACTTATGGCTGAAAGAATTTATTTATTATTTATTCTAATCATGAGGCTTTGAAATATTTAAAAGGTCAAGCAAAATTGAATCATAGACATGCCAAATGGGTTGAATTCATTGAAACTTTTCCATATGTTGTGAAATATAAGAAAGGTAAAGAAAACATTGTGGCTGATGCTTTGTCACGTAAAAATGTTTTGTTAAATCAACTCGACATTAAGGTTCCAGGACTTGAAAGCATCAAAGAATTGTACCCTACTGATCATGATTTTTCAGAACCCTTTGCAAAATGTACAACTGGAAAAGGATGGGAAAAATATCTTATACATGATGGATTCTTGTTTAGAGCTAACAAATTGTGTGTTCCCCATTGCTCTGTTAGAATTTTGTTGTTACAGGAAACACATGTAGGTGGATTGATGGGTCACTTTGGATGGAGAAAGACATATGAGATGCTAGCTGATCACTTCTACTGGCCCAAGATGAGAAGAGATGTTCAACGATTTTTGCAAAAAAGCGTCACTTGTCACAAAGCTAAGTCAAAACTGAACCCCCATGGATTATATACTCCCTTGCCTGTTCCTAGTACTCCTTGGGAAGATATTAGCATGGATTTTGTTTTGGGTTTACCGCGGACAAAGAGGGGAATGGATTCAATTTTTGTTGTTGTTGATTGATTCTCTAAAATGGCACATTTTATAGCTTGTCATAAAACCAATGATGCTTCCCACATAGCCTCTCTATTTTTTAGGGATATTGTAAGATTGCATGGCATGCCCAAGACGATTGTTTCAGACCGTGACACTAAGTTCTTGAGCTACTTTTGGAAGACATTGTGGGCAAAGCTTGGAACAAGGCTGCTGTTCTCCACCACTTGTCATCCTCAAATGGATGGACAAACTGAAGTTGTGAATAGAACACTTTCTACCCTGCTACGTGCCTTGATAAAGAAAAACCTGAAGGAGTGGGAAGAGTGCTTGCCACATGTGGAATTCGCTTACAATAGGGCAGTACACTCTACAACTAATATGTGTCCTTTTGAAGTTGTTTATGGTTTCAAACCCCTTGCTCCGATCGATGTATTGCCTCTACCATTGCAGGAAAGGATTAACATGGAAGCAACCAAGCGTGTGTCTTATGTCAAGAAGATTCATGTGAAGACCAAAGAAGCAATCGAGAGAAGGTCCAAGTACTATGCTGATTGGGCAAACAAGCATCGCAAGAAGGTGACATTTGAGCCTGGAGATTTAGTGTGGGTACACCTTTGTAAAGATCGCTTTCCTGAGAAGCGTAAATCCAAGTTGATGCCACGAGGAGATGGTCCATTCAGATTGCTGTCCAAGATCAACGATAATGCTTACGAGATTGAGCTCCCAGAAGATTATGGTGTTAGCACATCCTTCAATGTTGTTGACTTAACACCATTCTTTGGACTAGAAGATTCAGAGTCGAGGTCGACTCCTTTTCAAGAGGGGAGGATGATGAGGACATCCCAACCATGCATGCTCCCTCAAGTTCCAACAATACACCAACCAACATGAATGATACAATTCAAGGACTGATTACACGTAGTCGTGCCAAGAAACTTCAAGTATAGGTGAATGCATTCCTTACTGAATATGATTCCAATGTTGTTGAGAATGTTATACTACCTAAGTGTTCTACTTTGATTGTAGTTAGGTATACACCTGAGGAGGAAGGTGAATCGCACCGTGAGGATTGGACTTGCACAAAGGAAAATGGACCAAATAGATCGGACCAAAGTCTAGCAAAACGGACAAGTTGAGAGAAATATTCATAACTCTCAATTTACAAAAGCTATGAAGGCCCATGAGGACTTGTTGGAAAGCTCCTCGAGTCTACTTGTTGGCATTTCTAACATCACTACTAAAAATCAAAGATAAATTCTACTCCTAGCAAAGAACGCCTTAAAATGGTCGGTATATTATAATTACTTATCATTAGCAACTAGCCACTCTTGGATTACTAATATTCCTAAACATGAAGTAGGTTGTCATCCCTAATTATATTGTTAGGAAATTATAATAGATTTACATTTTACTATTATGGCTAGGCAGAATAAAATATAAATAGAATATGCATTAAAGACTAATGGGTTCTCGCAAGCGAACAGATAATTATACCGTTGTAGCATTTTACCTAGGGGAGTGTCTAGGTTGTCGATTTATAATTATACCTCTAGGAAAGCTATGTAATAAACTATTACTGTCATATTGATGAATCAATTGGATAAACAATATTATTTACACACTCTAATCTTAACAGGCAGAGGTCCAAGATAAATATAGATAAATATAGGTGATAGCATAATCATCAAGTATCATAATTAAGGATAATCATCAGAGCATCTTACTAGTCATAATCATAGCTAGCCAATAGATAAACTAGGGAAATAAGTCTATAACTACGTCAATTAAATAACTCTAATTAGTACAACTACATCTAGCCATCATTGCTAAATTAACCCTAAATTATTATTACATGCAAAGAGGCACAAACTAATGAGGGTTTTAAGACTTGCGTCACCTCCTTCACGACCGCGCCCATGCTAGTCCTACATACGGGGGGTGGACTATAGAGGAACTAACGTAGTTGTCACCTACGCAGACGGTACATGTCCTGGTATATCAGGGTGCACTCGCAGATAAATAAGACATCTAGACATCACGTCTACATATCGCTATCATCTACCCATTGTACATCTGGATAAACGCTATACGAGCAATTATATGAATTCAATAAGATCGTAGTAACTAAACTAAACATATAATCAAAGTAGACAATGACTATTGCAATTATGAACATATGAATCTATTTAGGGTAAAGTCTCTCTAATCTAAATAATGAATACAATAAAGTAATTAAAAACTAGATCTATTACCGAACTCTCGCACTCTCACCGACGCCTTGTGGCTCCGATCCGATGAAGAACTAGATCTCCTCTACTTCTAATCTAACTAGCTAATCCTATGAACTAGAAGGCTCTTGATGAACTTGAAGGCTCTTGATGCTTGATGGCTTAATAATAAATTGGCTCCTTCCAGGGGGAGGTCTACCCATGTATTTATAGTCCGGTGGGATGCGCATGCGTCGTAGGATCAAATCGACTCGATATAGGGCTGATACATCCTTAGAGGCGGTGGAGGAACATTCCAGAAGGGGGAGCAAACCCTAGCCACGGGGGCACCACCCGGCGCCATGGTGGGGCCAGCTGGCCCTACCTGGCGGCCTCTGGCCCCCTCGCTCCTTCTGTTGTTTTCTAGAGTCTTCCTAAGTCTTCCCGTGATATCCTTCATGGCAGATAAGTTTCGTGGTTAATTTGCACTTGAATCCCTCCTTTTTAGCTTTTCTCGAAGTCTCCCTAAAAATTACAGAATATGCAAAACTCATGGAAATTTTCAGATAAATCCCTAGACTAGTGTGTTTTCTTGTTTTCCTTCGGATGAAAAGCTCTAGTAAAAGTTGACGCTAACAGGTGTCAATAATACCCCTAAGCTTTACCTTTTGCCAGTCCCTTGGCAAATACACCAAGCCTAAATGTTTATTATATTTGGATCAGAGTTGCTACAATGTCATTATACTTTCTAGTACACATGCTTCTAAGCAGAATTTCCTCCGGATCAAACAATGTATGCTCCAACCTTCAAACTTACTCATTTTACCTGTAATATGGGGCTTCATAGCTTTTGCATAAGTCTTAAGCAGTTGAAAGACGAATAATCAAGTTAAGTCCCATGTCTCAAATTCTTTTGCAATACCAACATTCTGGAGTTTTTGATAAGTTTTTAGAATAAAACTCAGAGCTTAATTGTATGATACCCTCAAATCTCTTAATGTATGTGGTATTTATGGTTCTCTCATGAGGCATGAATGTTGTTATGCCTCCTATAGCTAAAGGTATATATATAGTGGAGCTTATAGGAGTGGCATTAACAAGGATAGGCATACTTGCAAAACATGTATTATAAGGTCAACTAATGGATCCATAGAGAATCGAGGCATACAATCAAACCAAGATGTGCATGTGTATGGAATATAGTGGATGGGTGAATATGTGTTATTTATGGCTAACTCCTATTTCTACTATTGCTCTTCGGGAATGACTCTCTTTTAAAAACGTTATCGAAAAAGACATGGGCTATCTTTTTATTATTTCTTTTTATTCAGGGAGGCGGGCATCTAGTACCCATTATTTTAATTGCTGGGACACTTGTCCATCTTTTACTCCCCCTTTTTTTTTTCTTTCTTTCTTTCTCTTTCTTTTATTTTCTTTTTTTGCATAGCCACATGTATCCTTTGAATACAATAAATGAATCGAGAGATAAAATCAGGACTTAGAGCATTAAAGACAGGGGTTATCCTATGGGGTTTTAGTATATATTTTTGTGTCCTCTCCTAGTGTAGGAGGTGAACATTTTATGATGAACATGTATGGAAGTATGGTGAGTGATTGCGATTAATCCTTAAAGTAGGAATAATGCATATGTGGACTGGAGTGTGCAAGAGATTCTTGGTTTTAAAAGCATGACAAGACTCTCATAAGGTATACAACATAGGTTGACTGAACTCAATCTAGAGCAAGTAGCTTAAATGTGAAAAGGTTTTCCTAGCCTCTAAGATATTAATTCTGGCTTTGGTAGAAATTTATATTTATCATACAAGAGCTCACCATGTAAATTTTTTATTTTCAAAAGTAAAACCTCCGTAACTTAGCAATGCTAGGAATAAGATAAATAGCAGCTCAGCTTTCATGAATTATATCAATCGATTACCTAAACTTAGCGCAAGCTTATGCCTTCACAATTAAGGTTCAGAATAAATTCTTCAATTAAAACAATAGTGCTTAGAACCGAGGAGATTTTAAGTTTGGCAAGTAGGTACTTAGTAAGCATTATAATAGAGCAACTATTCATCATCTCCAAAACAATTTTAATGTTCATCAAATTTAATAGCTCTAGCCTGGACTAAATTTATACTTTAATAAATATAAAACTAAATATTTATTTGGTTTTATGGTTTTATATTTAATATTTAACACAAGACTTTATGACTTTATGGACCTTCATGTGTCCACATATTTTTTGGTATTTTATGATAATTTATAGTAGACTCAAAAATTGCTTAGGTGTAGTCACTGATAACTAGGGGATGCTCCTCCCCAAGCTTGATGATTGCAATATCCGGTGTAGATGTTCTTCTTGAGCGAAACGTCCAATAGCGAACCCGGTGGTTGCCACCGATAGTCTCTCCCCTTGCCATGATATTATTCCTGCATAAATACTCCACAAAAAACCAAAACTCGAGGCTTGAATTAAATAATAGGTTAGCGGTCACCAAAGAGTAATTGATCACCTTTATGAGTTATCTTTCATATTGTCTAGTTTAAGCAGAAATTCATTTCTTTTTTATTTTTCTTTTTATGATGCAAGAATTAAATATGAATACTATATTTTTATTATTTTTATTTTTATGCCACCACAGAGATATTCCTTTGGAAAATACCATAGGGTATCTACATGGGGCTTTATAATGCCATGAATAATGCAGTAAATATTTTTGCTAACCTTTAATATGTGAATAAAGGATGCTACTAAATAATTTTACTAATGGATTTAATGAGATAACTACCATTCTAACCTTATGGCTAGGGTACGGAATTTAAAATCTACCGACAGGACTTAGATAGAGGTAAGCACTTACTCAGTGGGTTCGTCGTCTGAGGTAACCTCAGTCAACTCGCCATCTCGTGGTGATGCGTCGCGTGCCTCCTTCCATCTTGCTTCGGTCTCTTTTGCTTCTTTCTCTTCTAGATCATGCTCTTCATCTCTGTTTGTCTTCTCCCATGCTTCTAATCGTGCTAGGATCTCCTCTTTTTCTTCCTTGACGATTTGATCCATCTTTTCTTCTTCGTCAGCCTAGTTACTCCAGCGAGGTACTTGCTTGTTCTGTTCTTGCTCTGGAAAGCGATCTTCATATTTCACGATCTTGCCATGGAAGTCTTCCCATCCACAGTGAGGCTGGACAGCCTGACTGCGTGCTTAGCGTCTTCTCCTATTGCGTTGCTTTCTAGCCTGCTCATGATTATTCAATGTTCCAAATTGACAGCGTATCTTTCCGGTAGATAGGTTGAAGTGGATTTGTCCGATCCCAATGAAAATGTTGGCGTTGGTGGTGTAGAGGAACAGTCTTCTCAAGAGAATCGGGGAATCATCGTTTCCCTGTATGTCAAGGACTAGAAAATCTGCAGGTATATAGTGTCCTTGAATCCTTACCATAACGTCCTTGACTAGTCCTTTAGGAAATCTCAGTGATTGGTCTGCCATCTGCAACTGAATATATGTTGGGTATAAAGGTAAATCAAATAATTCATCGTATACCTGTTTTGACATTACGTTGCAGCCTGATCCAGTGTCGCAGACGGTGTGAGGAAAAGTGGTGTCTTTAATTGTGCATTCAATGATTGGGACTCCTGGATCACCTTTCTTGATTGGAAATGGCTTGGGTAACATGTGATCATTTTCTGTGTTAAGAGCAGTAATTAGTTGGGTTGTCTCCTCAGGTCTCGTCGGGCTCCGGTGGCAAACCAAACCCCACCTCCCATCCTCTTCCCTCGTCGTCGCCCGTGGTAGATGGTGGGCCGCACGGCGACGGCAACCTGGCGCGGCGCCTTCGGTCGGCTTCGGCGGGCGGCGGGCGGGCGCCCTGGCGCGGTGGGCGGCGCGCGAGCGCCAACTTCGCCCCGATCTTGGGCGGGCGTCTGTGGCGCCCCATGCTGGCTGTAGCAGGTGCCCCCTGGGCGGCGGCGGGTGATGCGTCCCACTGGGGCGGTCCGGGCCGGTGGTGGTGGGCCATTCAGCGCCGCCCCTAGCCACGGAGGGCGGCATGGTGGTGCCGCTTCCTCCCCTTCTTCACCTCTCGGCGATGGCGTGAGGATGACGCGTCCGCGGGGCGCTCCGGCCGGTGGCCGCAGCCACGCGATGGCGCCCTGGCCGGTGGCCAGGCGGCGTGGCGGCCCCCTGGCCGTGGCTGTGGTGCCTCCCTTCTTCCTCTCCCGCCTGTGGCCTTCCCCTTCTTCCCATCCGGCGAGCAATGATCGATCCACCGAGCAAAGAACCGGATCCATAGAGCAGCAGCCAGATCTAGTGAAGAGTGGTGGGACCCAGCCGGAGGGGGGATCCACGGCGACGGTGGCGGCGTCTGGCGGCGTGGCGGCCCCGTGGCGCGATCCAGCGGCAACGCAGGCGGCGCTTCGAGGGGCGGCCCAGTCCAGGCCCGTTAGGGTTTTGGATGGGCTTTTTCTTTTTCTTTTTTGTTTTTTTCTCAGTGATTAACCGAGGCAGTTTTTCAACCGCCTCAAAAAATGCCTCCATTTACCGTGACCTTCAATCCGAGGCGGTTTTTGCAACCGCCTCGGTTAATCGATTTTAACCGCCTCGGTTAATCTTTTTAGTAGTAGACAATAGATAAAACATATGCACCTTCTGTGACATTGACATTGAGTTGGGACTAGAAATCATAGATAGAAGGGAGAATGGGAGATGAAGCACATGCAAAACGTGAACTCAATACTTAAACTATGTCATTCTTAGGGAAATAATTCATAGCCTTTTAAAAAACAGCAAGTTGCATGTAAAAATGACTGTTGACTGAGTGATGAACTGGGACATTGTGGATGGAGATGGAGCACAAAGACAATCTGTATACTAGAAACGGTCAAACAGATAATGGTTGCAGAAAGATCTACTTGCAATGAAACGATAATCTTAACGGTTGCTCACACAATCTCTATTGGACTTCAGGGAAGCTTTGAACAGATCTTTGTATAGCTGAAATAATGAACACATCTCAACTCAAACAACTATAAAAATCATTTTGTTGGTTTCACCTATGTTGTGTATTTTTTATGAAGGGATTATCATTAATGAATAATAAAGAGTGGTATATAAGCAGATTACAATTTACATGCACGAGTTGTGTGCTCTCCCAAATCTAGCTGCTGCTGGGAGTTAAAAGAAGTTTTAACAAACTAAGCTAGTTATAAAAAAACCAAACAAAGCCCAGCAGTCCCATAACCAACAACGACCGCTAGATTTTTAGTGGCAGACATCTTAAGGCAATCGCTTATATAAATAGACTATTTTTACTGACGATTTTATTAAGCAACTATCACTAGTTCATTACAAATGTGTATTTCAATAGGCGGTTAAGAATTTTGCCACTAGAAATACTCCTATTTTAAAAGGGTTTGTTTTAAGGCGAGGGCACTAAAACTCCATCTCTGTAGTTTGTTTCTAGATGATGCACATATATATAGGACTGGTATCTTTTAATATGAACAACACTAGAAATGCATATCTAAAATTCCTAAATTTTATCAATGAAGTCACAGAGATATAGATTTAATTTAACAATACAAGTAAATACCTGTAAATAGTACTTCTTTTCCCCACAATTCCATTCTCTGAATTCACGGCCAAGACCAATTGACTAATATGAATGCCTCTCTCATATGGCACAACTAACATGAGTACCTCCATTTATGCTTCCTGCATGTGTTATTCACTGCCAACATCGATATCATGCACAGTACCACATTCACAGACTGCTATAGTTTACATGGCCCCACTGCCATCCAAAGCTGCACCCAATTACTGGCCTGTGCCTGTTGGTGCACGCTGCACTTGCTCCTAGGTACACTAGAGGTCTCATATATACTTGAGCTAGCCTTGACTATGAGTGGTTCCACTGCAAAAGCTTCTCCATCTCAGAACTTGTGAGGACGGAAGAGGAAGAAAGAGAGGTCCTAAGAGCAATAGGAATGGGAACATGAAGGAACGCAATGCCCTAATTTCATTCTTCTCTAACTTTTGGAGATGGACATTTCACTCATCGTGTTCCTGATGCCTCCCATTCCTATGGTTCTTAGGTGCTCCTTCCTCCTCCTTCCGCTAGCGCAATTGATTTGGTGAAGCACATATTAAGATGAGGATGGCCTGATGGCAAGTCAGGAAGAGGAAGAAACAGAGGGTATAAGAGCAGTGGGAATGAGAATATTGAGGAAAAACCGAGCTTGATTTCCTCTAGTTAGTTTGGTGTTTCCCGATGCCTCTCATTCCTATTGTTCTTAAGCCTTCCTTCCTCTTCTTTTGGCTTGTGTGATAGTATTACGGAGAAAACTAGGGAAATCACAAGGTCTTGGATCACCTCCTGCTACAGATTCTACTAGTTACTAGTATGAGATTATGAGTGCATAATGGCAACTAGAACTTTGAACAATGTTGCACTAAGATGTACGGAGTATGTGCTGGTTAGTAAATTGTGAAGGAAGAAATAAACACCAATTTGAATTCAACAAGGAACACAAAAATAGTTAAATGGGAACAGAGTGGCACAGCTAATTCATCGTTGTTCCTGCCACGCTGAAGGCTGAACCCATGGTCATCACCCATTAGAGATAACAGATAAAAACATATATGCACCTTTTGTGACATTAAGTTGGTACCAGAAATCATAGAAGGGAGATGAACTGCATGCAAAACATCTACACTTCACTTACTCCGTACACAATTTTTAGTGAAGTAATTAACAGTCTTTTTTAAAAAAAAAAATAGCAAGTTGCCTGTAAAATGATTGAGTTGATGAACTGAAACAACCTTGGCCACAAAAACATTGTGGATGGAGCACAGCAACCATCTTCTATATATTAGGAACAAGTCAAACAACAGATAACGGTAGCAGGAAAGATCTACCTGCAATGATTGAACATGTGTTTTAATAGTTACGTTAAAATGAGTACATGTTGACTCACACAACTATAAAAAATAGTTGTTTTTTCTGTGCTACCAGCCAGCCAGGCCCATAACCAACAGCCTCAGCCTCCACTATAAATAGGAGCTTTTTCTTTTTTCTCGAGTACACAGGAGAGCTGCGTGTCCATCTTTGTATTAAGAGAGGAAAACCGACCCCATAAAAAGATCACCACCTCACTCCAGACCAAGCTGTGAGGGTAAGAAATGCATGTTAAAGAACTAACTAGAAAAGAAAACACTCCGATCATTGACCAAACAAGATAAGCAACACTAATCTAACCAAGGTCGTCACCGTGACCAAGGCCAAGGGCATGTAGGCACAAATGATGCTCATCTTTGAACGCCCGGTGGAGGGAGTTGAGGTAGGTGCTTAAGATATCTGCCGCTAAAAATACCTTTCTATTTCTAGAGACATTTGTTTTAAGACACCTGACACTAAAAAAAGTACATTGCTAGAGTTTGTTCCTATTTTTCTTGAAGAACATTTCTCGAGCTTGTTTCTAGATGACATGTATATAAAATTGATAACCTTTTTACACTAGTACAGAAAAACCTTTGTACAGGCGGTGCTAAAGGCATTTGCACAGGCGGCAAAGCCCACCGCCTGCACCGGGGTCGATACTAATCTGCCCACAATGCATGCGGGCGGGCTGTGGGCGCTTGTGAAAAACTGATTTACACAAAGGCTCACTTTGCTATTTACACAGCGGCCGACAAAGTGAGCCGCCTTGTGTAAATCAGTTTTTCACGGTCGGCCCACTCGTGGGCCGCCTGTAATTAATTTTTTTCTAAATTTTAATATTTGCCTCCACACTGTGCTATATTTGTCACACATATATATATATATTTTTAAGATATGTAAACATGAACCATAAATTTGCATCATACAAACAACACACATAAATATTATAGATATGTACACATGAAATCAAACATCAAGCATAAAATTACATATAATACACGTCATTTTATGTTATCCCTCCAACCAATTAGTGTCATTTACATATCATTTCGTTTCAAGTTTAGACCTGCTAGGTCCATCGGTATCTAAACTTTTCACGGCTAGATCACCGGCTTTATCAAAATATGCTCCGTCACTTGGAATTATTTCTCTCATAATAAAACCGCACAAGTCTGCTACTATATTTTCCATAGTCGACGGAGTGAAGGGCTCGTCCTTTCCTTTCTTTCTCGGCTGGAAACAAAGTTTAAAAGCATCATTTTCACATGTACTTTGCCGTAACATTTGAAACTTTAAAAAGAAAACTTTAAATATAGATATTTTTTACCATATTTTTGTCCCCGACGTATCGTCCTCGCTGCCTTATAAACTCACACACATAGTATCCACATGGACCGTCCCGGTGGTTGCTTGTGGCACTATTTAATGAGTAACAGATGATTCTAAAATTGTCATGCCTTGTGTATTAATTATTTATAATCATATGATGATATGTGGGTGACAACTTACTGGAAAGTTATGTTGTATCGTCAATGGCACCCTAGGATCTTTGCAGGCGGGGTCGACCGGTCCTTTTGCTTCTTATAGAACCGCCATGCCCTAAAGATGTGGATTATAAAACTCTAAAGTTATTTACAAACTCTAGTTCATATAAGGATGTGTGGTTGCATGCATGTTGGCTTACCTTTCTAAATGAACCGGGAATGTTTGATACGACTTCGGTAGGATAATGTAATGAGTCTAGGACAAGCACCTTCCCTTCGAATGGATAAATATAAAAAACAATCCAATGGTCCTTTGCATGAATAAACGAGTGAGCGACACATATACTTAGGGTTAACACGATAATGTAAAGTACGTATTTGAGGCCACGCTTACCCAAAGTTGTAGGGTGCCAATACGAATTCCACTGTACTTATATCTCAAAGATTGCTCTTACGAGATAGAGGGCATACTGCCCTCGTATTTTTTTGTTGTAATTTCTTTACAGCTTGTGCAAATTCTTTCGGTGTTTTGTCCTTCTCTATCTTGGCTCTATCTTCATTGTAAGTACAAATTTGTGCATATTTTCTTGTAACCTGATTGGACTCGGTAACCGACCATCGTTCCTTGTGTTAATGATCTCTCGCTCATGGTCTTGCAAACTACATACAACATCCGCATATATTAGAGTGATACTCATAGTCTATAATTAATAATAACAATTTGTGTGCATGACTTATACTTACAGGGCACCCGATTGTAATGAGTTGGACGTCAAGCTTCCTATATTTCAACAAAGCGGGTGCATGTTCCGTCCCAAAGAGCAAACACGTCGGGTGGTATATCAATGCTAACGCATGCGATCCGGCATTCACTGCTCTCATGTACCAGTCATGAAACCTTTTTATCGTCCATGGACCCTTTTGAAGCACTGTCCACTGCAGCATAGGCCTTCCGGGCACATAGTCACTGGGGACATTGACATAATCATCAACCGTTGGCTTTCTTATATCCTTAAGGGTCAACGGTGCATTTGATGGCGGTTCGACATGTACATCGCCACTTGGGGCTTCCTTTGTTGGTGGCACGACTTCGCTTGCTTGGCCGGCGGCTTCCTTACTGCGGACGGTTCGAGCTCAACGACTCGTGCCGTCCGCCGGTTTCCAAGCCCTTTCGAGAAATAGAGGCGTACTGCTTTGCTTTCCCCTTTTTTTGGCTCATAGGGAGAAACCAATTTTGGAATTGGAAATTTTTTTGCCTTCTTGGAGGGCGGTGCTTGTGGGGGAGTTTGCTCTGCTTCCTTATGCTTTGGTGGTGGCGGGGGAGTTTGCTCATCTTCATTCTGCTTTGGTGGTGGCGGGGGAGTTTGCTCTACCTCCTTCTCTTGTGTTGTGTCCTTCTTGGTCGGGCGGAGTCCGGCTGCTCGAGGCATGTTCTTGGGCGGCCCCTCGAGCTCATCCAAATGAGAATGACAAATCATGTATTGGGGATGACGACGGTGGCTCATAAATATACGGGGATGCTTTGGAGAATGCATTGGCGATGCTTTGGTGTTGACTTGTTTCGGCTTCTTGGGATGCTTGATGCACCGGGTGGAGAGGGTGCCGTTGGTGGATCAATCAACCTTACGCACCGTCTCGGCCATTGTATGAAGTTCTTGATTGCTTGTCCAAGCTTCTCTATACCCTCAGAGGTCGGGATGTCGATGAAGTCGTCTTCATATCCAGTCTCGACCGTCAACACTTCCACCCTGCAGTATGCATCTTGCATCTCGACACCATGGAACCTCCGTCCAGGGATAGCGAAGCCTGTGGCCACTTGCTTTGTATGCTGATTCCTAAGGCCGTATCCAATTAGCAATGTGCAAGGCCAAGGTTTATCAATATCGTGAACTGGGAATGGTCTTGATTTGATGTTGACGCTATACTGCTTGGAAAGGGCATAGATTGTGTGGCCATCTCCTGCCTACCCAATGGTTGAGCTGGGACAACCTGCATATATGAAGGAGCTTGTGATGACATCTCATTTGAGCGTACATCGCTCCCCGCCAACCGCTTCATCACCTCAGGATCAGGGTTTCTGACGAAATCATCCATCAAATCCTTAAACTTTTGGACGGCCTGCTTCTCAAAAAAATTCTTCATTTGCTCCTTATGTCTTTCTCTTTTCTTATACATGCCTTTCCACTCTTCGCCAAACCCTTCTTTCCCCGGGTGGTTCTGGATGAGACGCCCCGTACACGGCCTGGATGCTCGGGGTTACCTACAAGACGACATTACATCATGTTAGTGTCTCGATTTCTATTTTAATCGAATAAAATGGAAAATGTAATTTTTTTACCTAGAGCATGTGAAAGGTTGTCCCTCTCCCTCTGTGGCTTGAAGGCACCTGTCTTTTCCAGGTTGGTTGCTTCCAAAACCTTCTCTGCAACTGGCCTGATTTCATCGGGACAGGAGATCTCATCGCTCTCAGTGTTTGCCTTCCGAGCGCGAAGCCAATTCGCACTTCGTTCGGGCACTATATCGGTCAATGCCAATCGGCCCCTCTCTCCTCTTTGCTTTGTCTTCCGCCCTCCATTGAGGGATCTTGGTCTTGTAACCACCAGTGCCGAGGTGGTGGTGGTACTTGTTCTTCTTCGCAAGTTCCAAGGCGGCTTGGCTCTTGGCCTTGGATTCGTCGGAGTTTTTAATTTTACTAAAACGTGCCCACTGTTCCGCTGTGATAGGGTACCGCTTCATCGGGTCCCGCCCCTTCTGCAGCCACTTTTTATTCATATCGTGTCTATAGCCCCGAAATGATATTGCTAACTACTTCATGACATGACCCCTGACCAATTCTTCTGATCCCTCTGGTAAAATGAACTTAGTGCACAATCGATTCCAACAATTCGTCCTCTTTACTTCAGGCACCATACTCCAATCACTCCAGGTGATATCAAATTCTTCCTTTACTAACCATCCAATGGCGGCCCTAAATTTGGGTAGCGCCTCTAGAGGTGCTAAGGGCTCTCCACTCGGGCTAACCTCTGTAATCCTATACACTTCTTCTGGAAATCTATTCCTTCCTCTATCTCCTCGTGCCCGATCACTCTTTTTCTTCGTACTTCTTCGCTCGGAGGATGTTCCGGTCATTTGAGGCACCGTGTCCTTATGAACATCTTGTGACTCTACCTCCATTTTGGCAACAACTTGAGAGAACACCTCCTGTCAATTCAATTGTTAGGTACATCCATACAAATACATTATTCTCTCATATTAGACAACCTACTATCACATATACCTCATCATCATTTGGCTCATCTTCAGGCTCATAATTAGGGTCATGTTCTAATTCAAGACGGGCCTTCTTAGCTCTAGGAGATTCACGTGGTGATACGCTCGGGCTCCTATAAGGTTCGGATCCCGAGGAGTCGATCCCACAGTATCTATCTATCAAGATCGGCACGCTTCGGCATTTGATGGAGTACTCATCTGCAATTAACATACTCTAAATTACTAACTTTTATTATTAACAAACCCTAACCAAAAATATTGCAAACAATTATTAACAAACCCTAACAAATAATATGACTAAGTATTATTAATAAACACTAACAAAAGCATTAGTAACTATTAATAATAAAATCTAATTAACATACTCTAAATTACTAGCTTTTACTATTAACAAACCCTAACAAAAAATATTGCAAACAATTGTTAAGAAACCCTAACCAAAAATATTGCAAACAATTATTAACAAACCCTAACAAAAGCATTAGTAACTATTAATAATAAAAATCTAATTAACCTCATTAGTTGCTAATTAATGGTTGGAAAACCCTAAACCAAAATACTAGTAATTAATTAACAAAAAAAAAAAAAAAAGCAGTTGCCAGCCCCCCGCCAGCCCAATACGGGCCCAAGAAGGCCCACTGCTGCCGGCTGTTGCCGAGGAGAGAGGGCGGCGCGGGCGGGCGGCGCCACCACGTCAAGGCAAAGGGAGAAGAGGCGGCCTTTTCTCGGGGAGAAGGCGCTGTCCGGCGGCGGTCACGGGCGCACGGCGCCCCGGCGGCCGCCGCCGCGGCGCTGGCGCGGCCGGGCGGAGTTCGGCGGCGCGCGACGGTCGCGCTGGCTAGCCGGGCATGGCGGGCGTTCCTCGCGGGGAAGCGGCGAGCGGCCGGCCGCGATGGGCGCCGCGGCGAGGCGGCGGGAGGACCGGGCGGCGCGGTGCGGGCGAGAGGTGGCGGCGCGGGCGGCGAATTTCAGCAGACTGTCGGCGTCATCGTTTCAAAAACGCGCCACCGGGACTTAGAAAAAAATTCGCCCCGCTACGACTTATATTGGAGGACGTTTTTACAGGCGGTTCACATTGACCTCCGCCTATACTAATGGTTAGTACAGGTTAGTTCTCTTTGACCGCCGCCTGTACTAATACATTAGTACAAAGGGCGCTTATTAACAAAAAGACTAATACATTAGTACAGGCGGCTCTCAATAGGGCCCGCCTATACTAATGTATTTTCATAATTACCAATTAATTCAATGTACATACAGCTTTGTTAGTTAGTTAATATTATTTGTTAGGTTTATTAATTAGGGTTATTAATTACTTTAGTTATTAAATAAAGATTTGTTAATTAGGGTTAGTTAATATCTGATATGGCATGTTTTACTTAATAAAGTTAATAATTAATTTTTCTTTTGCAAATTTAGGATGATACTTTGGAAATTCATAACAATTCGTAGAAAAATCATAAAATAGGAAATGAGGATGTTTTGGAATCCTTGTGAGTACCTCTTTGTAGTGGAACTATAATATGGCATGTTTTAGTTCAAATTCTTGTGAGTTATTGAGCTATCTTTCTTAAGGCCTACTGAAATAGTTTTAAATAAATTATAATTGAAATAAAAATACAAAAATAGTAAATATGTTTCTACTGCCTTTGTTGGCTTATTTAGGGGTTGTGGATTAATTTAGTTAATAAATAATGGTTTATTAATTTAAGTTATTTATTATTTCATGTCCAACAATATAGAATCCAAAGGTAAATAACAAGAGGAAATATAATTAAACATCTTGCTTAATAAGAAAGAGTGGCATTAGGTACAAATGATAAGTGATACATGAGTTACATAAAAAACAATCTATCGTGCTACAGTCCTTCCTTTGTCCATCGTGGGCGCACCTGTGGCAAAGAGGTTTGCGGGATACTTTTTTCAACTTTTTTGATATTTTCTTCAAAGTTTGTAAAAAGAGACATCTCGCTGAACTGGTTAACACACTCAACTCCTATAATTTGTTGCTTTCCGGGATAGCTACATGCTTTGACTTTTGGGTACTTTTCTTTTCATCCTTAGAGAGGATTTGTTCCATATAGAAGACACATGCAAACGGTTAGTAAGGATCCACGGATCATCTTTTGTAACCTACTTTACTTAGATCAAGGACTCTCGGCCATAGTTATCCACAAAGACATGTTTATCTTGAACCCATCGACATCGAACACCGAAATCAGTGGCCGTGGACCATATTCAACCTCCCATATGTCATCAATGAACCCAAAGTATGTAGTTTCTTCACCGGTTGCATCATCTACACCTCACATCGAACGCCACTATTCTCAGTGCCATTCCCTTGGTGTCCCTACAGCTGGTGGAAAATGAGAAGCCACTAATGTCATAGCTCGCCATGATGTGACCTGGCTTGACGGTCCGGATGCTAAAATCTTGATGGTTTCGATTCCTCCGTCATGTCCAAATTCTTTAGCCATGCGGTGAAGTGACGCTTGTGTTCCTTGTGTACCCAATCATCTGCGGCATCCCGGATTATCCTCACGAAGCTCTTCCATGTGCCTTGGTTGGAATGGGTCCATTATTATGAGTTGTTGTAGTATGCTTTGTAATGTACCTCTAGGATTATGTTGTAATCAAGGGATAAATGATTTCCGTCCCCATCCTCCCTCGTCCCACCAAGTCTTCCCTCATGTCGCAACGGAGGCAAACCAATTGATACCCGGTCTTTTAGGAGATTGTTACATAATGGTCCTCTAGACTCAATGGCCTCTTCGTAGTGTATGCCTCTATCATAGAACCCTCCGGATGAGCTCGATTTGATATATAGCCATTCAATATTGACATGAAACGCTCATACGTCCACATTTTATGAAAATACATGGGACCCAATGCCTCAATTTGAGGCACCAAATGAACAACAAGGTGCACCATGATATCAAAGAACGATGGGGAAAAGCACATCTCCAATCGGCACAATGTCTCTACAAAAATTTCTGTAGGGACTCTAACTCATCACGGATAATTATCTTCTCGGATATCTTATTGAAGAAGTAGCACAACCGTGTGATTGCCATCTTTAAGAACACTGGATTTATAGCCCCGATGGCAATAGGAAGAAAAGTGGTCATTACATGACAATCATGTGAGTTGTAGTTGGTGAGTGTAAGGTCTTTCATTGAAACAAGACTCCTTATGTTGGAGCAGTAAAACCAGATGGAACTTTTAAATTCTTCAACCATACACACATTGCATGTTTCTCTTCTCTCTGCTCAAAGTTATAGCTTGTCGCTTGGTAGATGGTACTTCCCATTCTCTAGGAGTACAGGGTGAAGTTCTTTTCTCGATCTTTAAATGTTGCATGTCCAAACGTGAATTGAGACCTTCCTTTGTTTTGCTCTTTATGTCTAGCAAAGTTCCAATTACACTGTCAAACACATTCTTCGAACATGCATACCATCGATCGCATGTCGTGCGTCCAAATCTTTCCAAAGGCGATAAATACTTAAAGAAAATAGACTTCTTCTTGAATGTGTCCCCTTCTTTTGCCTTCACAACCTTTCTTGGTTTCCCATCTTTGGTCTTCTTTCCAAAAAATAAACTTGACATTCTCAACTATCTTGTACACACTCGTGCCCTTTACTATAACCCGATGGAGCAATAGATTTTGATTCGTCCATATTATCAAAGTACTTGTTCATCTTTTTGTAAGCGATACTTATGGCCTGCCGGTAGCCACCTCCTATGCCTCATATAAACTATCTTGTTAGATGGAGGAAGAGACACGTGCCATGTTCCATCTATGCACTCTACACAACCAACCTTTCCCTTGAACTGCCCGATAAGGAGAAGAGAGCGGGGTAATCATTAATTGTGACAAAAATAATTGCTCTCGGTGTGAATGTCTCTTCGCGAACGCATCAATCATGTCTACACCTACTTCCCATAGTATTTGCATCTCTTGCATTAAGGGCTCTAGAAATGCATCCATATCAACACCAAAGTTGTGTAGGTCCGTAAATAAGAATGGTTAGCAAAAGATATTTTCTTTTTTGACACACAACCATGGAGGAAGATTGTATATTGTCATGATCACCGGCCATGTGTCAGGCGCGTGCTGCTCCTCTGGGCAAATGGATTCATTCCATCAGTACTCAAAGCAAACCTTATGTTTCGTGGATCCTTAGCGAAGTCTGGATATTTCTGATCAAATTCTTGCCATTGCTTTGCATCGGCCGGATGTCGTAACTTTTCATCATCTTTTCTTTCATCGATGCATGCCAGTCATAAGTTCTCAGATCATCCGGGTTTGCAAACAAACACCTCAAACGATCAACCATAGGGAGATACCATATCACCAATGCAGGAATTCTTCTCAACGCATAATAGTCCACTTCGACATTGCTAGTGGGCTTTGATCGTTTATCTTGTGGAGTCTTTGTTTGGGTCTTCTTTCGCTTTCTCCCCTGAAGAAACAAAGGCTGTATTATCTTCCTCTCGATAATCTTTATTCGCCTTGTACCTACTAGCACCACAGTTTGGACAAATTGCCTAAGTCTTTGTACCGATCACCCCGATATAGAATACAATGATTTCTACATGCGTGATCTTCTCAACACCCATCGTAAGTGGACTGACTAGCTTCTTCGCATAGTACGTGTTAGCAGGCACTTTGTTCTCTTTTAGGAAGAAGGTCTCCAAGTACATGCAATAATTCATTGAAGCTAGCATCGGACCAACCATATCTAGCTTTAATGGTCGAAATCGGAGAACAGCCCGCAGTGTCGACCACTCTTTTGGTGGTACAACCTTTCGACTCGTCGCATAATGGCTCCTCTGCTGCCTTCTTCAAGGCTTCCATTCGCTTCATGAAGAATATTGATGGATCCGCTGTTAACTCATTATTGCCTCTAAGAAATCGGCATCTTCAATGGCATCGGTGTTAGCATGTTGAGATTCATTGACAATGGATGTATCATTATGAGTTTGATTGACATCGTGCATAGCATGATGGGTTTCATTGATAGCTGGCATATCATCACATTCATTGAGATATGGCATTGGACCCTCCACATTGATGTTACTTGCGGTTGTCGGTTGTCCGCATATAAGGTGTAGAACCCGCCCTCACCATGTTTTGTCCATATCAAGTAGTCCTCCATGAATCCTCTCGCAAACTAGATGAGAAGTGATTGCTTCCACATTATCAAATACTACAATATTTTTTACAGTCTACGCATGGACAATATATGTGCTTCGCCTTTGTTCTCTCGAGCATGTATCTTCACGGCATCAATAAATTTTTGGACCTCCACTACATATGATGGGTCTAATCTTGATAAGTTGTACATCCATAACGACCTCTCCATATGTATCTGTAATTATTTAAGAAATCCCTAAATATATGAACTATGTGAAAGTATAAACCATTAATTACTAACTAAATAAAATCACAAGCCCTAAATATATGAAAGTATAAACCATTAGTTACTAATATGTTATTTCAAAAAAAAACCTAAAGGTACATGAAATAATAACTAAACCTACATGACAAATCATTCATTACTAACTATTTTTTAATAAATATTAAGTACATGAAATATTAACTAACTCTAATTAGTAAACATTTAATTACTATCTAAATTAATTTACAAACCCTAAGTACTGGAACTAACCCTAATTAACAAACTATTAACTACTAAATTAATTTATAAACTTTAAGTATAGACAAACCATTCATTACTAACTATTTTTTAATAAATATTAAGTACATGAAATATTAACTAACCCTAATTAGTAAACTTTTAATTACTATCTAAATTAATTTACAAACCCTAAGTATATGAAACTGGAACTAACCCTAATTAACAAACCATTAACTACTAAATTAATTTATAAACTTTAAGTATAGACAATAATAACTAACCTTAATTAACAAAACATTAACTACTCAATTAATTCATAAACCCTAAGCATAAATGAATACCTTTCACTAATTAACAAACCATTAATTACAAATAAGTTATTTAATTAACAAACCTACAGTACAAGGTGTCACTAACCCTAGTTAATAGTGTAATTAATTATTTAGTAAATTAATTCATAGTTTATAAATACGAGAGAATAAACAGAACGATTAAACAGTACTATTTCCATTCTTATGATTTCCAACAATTTAGTATACAGATTAATAAAAAGTTAATCATCTAAAAAATAGAAACTATAAGTACATAAAAAATATATTTCAAATAGTGCACATCGTTACTCTATTGCATAGATCTACTCACAGGAATTCTAAAAAGTATTTATTTTCTATAATCCGAGCAAGATACAATTTACTATGAATTATACAAAAAAAAATAGCTAAAACTATCTCTCTCTTGAACTAGCTATGAACCCTAACCCTAACCCTAGATTTAGAGCACCTCCAATACAAGAATTGAACCAATAAATCACTAAAAAATAGGGTTCAAGGGGACTAACTAACCTTTTGTAAGTTTGTCACCAAAGAAATGAAGTTGAAAACCTCTCCCCCTTGGAATCTCCACTGCTCTGTCCGCCATCACTGCAGCACCCACGGGAGTAACTGTTCTTGTCCGGAGGTAGGAGAAGGGAATTTATAGTTGAATTATCACGGGCGGTTGGTAAGGAGAGCCGCCTGTGTAAAAATTTACACAAAGGCGGCCCTCATAAGCTGTGCCGCTTTGTGTAAAGAGGACAATTTACACAGGCGGTTTACAATGCAAACCGCCTGTGTAAATGTTCTTTACACAGGCGGTTTACATTGAACCGCCCGTGTAAATGGTACTCTTTTACACAAAGGGCGAAGTTAGGAGGGCCGCCTGTAAAACCGCTTTTACACAAAGGCGGCTCTCCTTTTGGGCCCACCGTATTTTTTTTCTACCGCCGTCATGATATTATGAACCGCCTGTGAAAAAAAAAGAAGGTGCCGGCAAAAATGATTTTTGTACTAGTGTTATACTTTGTAATGCATATATAAAATTAATAACATTTTACTAATGGACAAGATATCTCGGAGATTGTGAATGGCCAACGATGATGGTACCAAATGGTTGCACCTTGTGAATGGCCAATGATGATGGTACCAAATGGTTGCACAGTGACCTATTGGCCATTCTTACTATCCTATTATTGAAAGAAAGTCGTATGAAGATAAAAATTTAAATAAAAATTATAGAGCTTGATGAGATGTACAACTCTATAGTTGATTTTTTAATTAAGATCATTAAGTTACCTAAATATTCATTAGAAGTTCTTAGAATTATTTAACATGACATTTTATTGGATGTTGTTCAGAGGTCTAAAAATCATTTCTATAGACGGTTCACTTAAGAAAAACGCTATTGAAAATCAACATGTGTTTTGAATTTATGTGTCCCTCACAAAAAAAAATCCCATTCATTTTTACCTTTGAGTTCCAAAATGTCAGTATGAAAATAGTTCTCGATAATTTCAACATCATTTCAAAATCAAATTCTAACCCACTTAATTAGAAACACAAAGTAGGGAGAACGAAGTAGTGCTTCTAGAATCTGGAGTTGTATAGTATAGCTTTGCTTAGTTTTGTTTCCTAGTGATTCGGTACATGGTTTGAACTTTTTTTTTCTACTTCAATACCGGAACGTAGCGTAGACAAGAGTACCATGTATATTAAGGGGTGACGACCACTCTTCTTATTAATACTCTCCCTTGCATGTGCTATACCTATACGGCTATACTACGTTACTGACACATGTACCAGAGATATAACATGGTCCCACTATCATCAACTGGTGCTCGTAATTCATGCACATGGCGAGTTCGCTAGTCACTGGACTCGGTACAACACTGGAGGGAGGTATATACCGCTCTATATATACATGCATGTGTCCTAGATAGAGACGAGCAGAGTAAGATGAAGTTACAAGTTTGAGGCCTAGAGGGGTGAGCCAGCTGGAAAAGGAAGAAAGTTTCTAAGAGCACTAGGAATAGGAACATGAAGGAAAGCATTGTATATGATCTTTGCTCTAATGTTTTCCTGATGCCTCCTATTCCTAAGGCTCTTAGGTCCTCATTCCCTTTCCTTATTATGGCTTGCAAGATTAATGTTAATCAGATCAATAGACATATACTTATTAGATGGGATACACTGTGTTGGTTGCAAGCAAGGAAGAGGAAGAATGAGAGAGCCTGAGAGCAGTGGGAATGGGAACATGGAGGAAAGCCAAATTTGTTTGAATCTCCTCCAGTAATGGAGGGTTTAATCTAGTTTGGTCTTTCCCGGTGCCTCCCATTCCTATTTCTCTCAAGCACTCCTTCCTCATCCTTTTGCTTACACTATTGTTTCATACACGAAAACCGAATAATGAATTCTTTCCCATATGAGCATGATAGATAATCTTGATAGTGAATTAGTAAAAGGAATGAAGGATAAGAAGGCTTACAATAAGAGCAGTGGGCATCTGAGAACATTCAGGAAAGCCTAATTCCAATTCTCTATGTTAATAAACTAGTAGGATGCCCCGCGCGTTGCTGCGGGTATGAAGTAAAAATGTAAAAAGTTTATAATGGTCAAACTATGAATTAATAGATACATATATATGGATATAGTAGGTCAATTGTGGAGGTTTTATCTATTGACATGGTATAGATTATTTGAACTGGCAAATCTCATCTATACGCATATTTTGGAGGACCACATGTAATCCATGTGATATGCAGTTTTGCTAGATTTTCTCTTATAAATGATTTTTTTCTTAGAAATGGCTTAAATTTTTGTAAAAAAGTTATCAAAAAATATTCATGTGGGATCTTATTTTGAAGAGTTTATTGTGAGGAACACTATGGTGTAATTAGATTTTAATTATAATATTTAGTTTAGGTGTTACGACTTTTTTCTATTTCAAAAGGGGAAATAAATAAGAGACTTAGTAGGAGTAACTTCTCTGATGATATCATCTTTGAGCTCTCAACTAATCAGGATCAAGAGAATAGTCTTGAGTGGGTTTGAAAATATAGAATATATGGATATAGTAGGTCAATTATGGAGGTTGTATCTATTGACATAGTATAGATTATTTGAACTGTACATCACGCAAATCTTATCTATACGCATATTTTGGAGGACCACATGTAATCCATGTGATATGCAGTTTTGCTAGATTTTCCCTTATAAACGATTTTTTTCTTAAAAATGGTTTAAATTTTTGTAAAAAAGTTATCGAAATATATTTATGTGGGATCTTGTTTTGAAGAGTTTATTGCGAGGAACACTATGGTGCAATTAGATTTTAATTATAATATTTGGTTTAGGTGCTATGACTTTTTTTCTATTTCAAAAGGGGAAATAAATAAGAGACTTAGTAGGAATAACTTCTCTGATGACATCATCTTTGAACTCTCAACCAATCAGGATCAAGAGAATAGGTTTGAGTGGGTTTAAAAATATAGGAGTTATAGATTACTGGACAATGAATATACTGTTTGGAGTTTTTCTTCATGCTTCCCATACCTTCGGTGCTCCTTCCTCCTTTTGGTTCGCTCAACATTTCAGGGGATGCACTGTGTGTTGCCAATCTTCGTGTTTCTCTCTTTAGTATGCCTTAATCCATGGATTACTTAATATAATGACATAACTAATGATGTGATTCATGTGGGAATTAATGTGGTCAAGCCCCGTGCAGGTGGTGCCTATGGTGAAATATTGGGCTGGCCGGCTGCTGCTGGTGGAGTTGGTGCCATCGGTGAGACCATGTTTCATGTTTGGTTTCAACCAATGAGGCAATTACGACGACAATGTCAGTAGACAGTAGGAACACACCGTGCATGTTATGAAATGTTCCTACTTGGGAAATCTACTAGCAAATTATGAAATGGTGTTAAGTATTGCCTGTTCAGCACATGAATCCCATATGGCGCAAGATGCATTTGTTAAATATGGGACAGTTATATGACGCAGGTTCAGTATATATTTTTTTCCCGAAAGGACAACAAATATTTTTGCTCTTGCCACAACGAAGAGAGTTTTGACTCATGAGGAAAATCCGGCCAAAAATCACACAATTAGGTGACGTGCCACGTTTCTGCCAAACTACTTCGGTACAAGTACAAGTGTACAACAAACAACGTTAACCCAACTAAACACAAGGTCTTTTGGGAGTTAACCAGCAAACCCTTCATGTTTGGATTCTCAGCTCTAAACTCAAACTTTAGACCTCTAAAGTTTAGGAATAAACTTTAAACCTCTAAAGTTTGTGTCACACCCAGTTTTCTAAACAAAACCAGGTACGCCATATGTGTGCCCAGAAAGTCCACACATATAGAAACAGAAGTAGATAGTATCAAAAACAGTGTTATATAGTAGAAAGTTATTTATATTTAACACTTACATCAGAGTAACGTGAAACGGTAGCTAATCTTTTCTTGAAGCTCCATCTTTACAGGGACGGTTGACTGGGGTACATACATCTAGCAACTCACTAACTCCACCGTCTAGTACCCATCCGGGATTTTCTAAAGTAATAAAAAGTAAAGGCAAGCCGTAAGTACATGTCGTACTCAGCAAATATAATATGGGGTTCATGAGGCTCAAAAGGCTGACAATGGTTTACTGCATTTAGCTTTTAAATAATTAACATTTATGGCATTATTAGCAACAAGGTAGTAGTGATTCCCATAACCACATGATCAAGTGAACAAGAATAAAGAATAATACATAGCAATTAACAATATGATTAAGTAACATAATTAAACATCATCCATCAGTGCTCAACTATTTCGTAAGAATCTCCAAGGCCACCCGTGTCCGTGGGCACGCGCAGAGGTGTACATTTTCATTGTGAGTCATGATTTACCCTTTTGCCCGAGGTGATCAGTCTCTTGACCCACTTCCAAGGAAGATCGGCAGGGTTCACTATGAAGCCTTTTAAAGGTTCGTCTAATAAGTTAGGGCCGCTAAGTTTTCTCTACAAGTAGACATAGAATCCCCTTTCTAAATGGTTCACACCGCAGCAGCAACACATGAGGACAAAAGCCATGCTATGCCCATCGTGTAAAGCCCCTTTTGCGCCTTTCGGTAACCTCTAACAAGCTAGAAGAGGTCCTCATACTTGACTAAAGCCAGAGCCATATAGCCCTCACAGATATACTGTAAATCCCGGTGATCACTTACAGATAAGTCCTTATGGAGAGAAACTAGAGCAGCAAAATACCAAGCTCTAGATCTCTATAACAATAATAAAATCATCTTTTTAATGATAATGCATATTCCATTATTCATGTTACGAGATCATGGTTATATATATCCAACGCTAGTAAGTACTACCCATATGCAGATATCCCATGGTCATCAAGGTGTAAGATAATCAACTCTAAGTCATCCTTAATAAGGAATTAAAGACACATGCATATGAAATATGGTGGATATTGTGAATAGGTAATCAAGGAGGTCCCAAACTATACTTGCCATATATACTTGCTTAAACCTTCTCATACTTTTAGTCATCAGCTTCTGATCTCTAAAGGTCTCCGACGGTTCTCGTTCTACTCATAGCAAATACCACGTATAGAGAAACATACAAGCACACAAAAAGAGACACTAAGAACAATACACCAAACGGCGTTCTAACTGAGAGAATTCATTGCTACGATCACGAGAACGCAAGGAACGTCAAAAACCAACTATTGATAGAATAAAACGACTACTGATAATTTTACATTATAAAAGAGAAGAAACAGTTCTGAGCTTGATTTATTTTAGTTGATAAAACCATAAAAATATTATTAGTTCAGATTTAACAAAACATATTTGAACTTAAAAGCTGAGTTAAAGCTAACCATTATTTTATTTTATAACTATTCTCACATAATTTATATCGCAAGTTAAGCTCTATCTTTGCAAAATAAAAATAAACATGTGAGAGTAGCTAACTAAACGAGTTTATTACATACATATATGTTTAGACTAAGCAAATTAAGATTTATTTACAAGGAATTAGTCATGTGAGCATCTAATCCGGATTCTATGCATGGTACGTGTTTCATCTAACCAAATTGTAATAAGAAATATATAAGTTAACATTAATCAAATTAATATTAAATTTAATAAAATCGCAAATACAACATGAAGAACGCTAACACTACTGCACGGGGCACGACAATATAGAAAACTAACGTGACTAGAATGGAGTAAAACGGAATTAATATTAAACTATTTGCTAATCTCATCTAGTGGCAAAACTACAAATACCTCGTCTTCTTCATAGGGCTCATGTGCTGAATGTGCGTGGCCGTGAAGGTGCACAGGGAGCTTGTGCAGGAGGGCCGGGAAGGGACCCTGTCCAAGGCTCGTCCGGCCGGCGGCGCAGCGCACGGCGCGGTGGAATCGGGAAGGTGATGGTACTGCATTGAGATCGAATCGAGTTCAGGTACTGCAGACCGAAAGGAAAACAGAGATCGATCCATGGTACCTGTTTGACTCATGAACCAAGGCGAAGAGAGAGTAGTAGCAAATAAACTGGACGAACTCAAATAATCTCCACCTTCACGTGAGAGCGTCTCGCGGCTCTAGATGACGGGGAGACGGCGAGGAATTGGCAGGGTGATTCTTGAATCGGCAAGCAGCTCTGCGATTGGTGGCAGTAGATGAAACCAACTCGGCGGCGAGCTAGGGTCATGATCCATCATCGACTTGCTTCCTGGGGTTTGGAAAAGGAACGCGTGGGCTTGGTTTGCTATTTATAGACGGTCATGGGATACAGCAACGATGGATACCAGCACGGAGTTCTTGCCTTGTGCAGCGTATAGCGCATATGGAAAGGGAAACAAAAATCATCAGGGTTGCTCTGTGCTACAACAGCTGGCCTGGCCAAAGCAGTATAACCTGGTTGCTTGCTTCCTTGATGGGGTGTACACGTGTTCTCTCGTCAAGGCAAAATGAGCCAAGCAACAAAACAAAAGATAGATAGAACACAGATCAACACGAGATACATACAGACCTTGATCCATGAGTCAATAACCAAAAGAGATTTTGGTTGAGATATATTTAGATTAGATTAACTATTTTCGGAATTAATTAATTTGGTGAATAAAATAATTCTAGAAAAGTCTAGAATTACTATTTAAGCCATAAAAAAATACTTCGAAAGCTCTAAAAATTCAGGGAAAATTCTCAGAGACATTTTAGGACATGATGAACCTAAATAAAATATTTAGAGCTCATGGAAAGATATTTTAGAGTAGCTAAAAATTAGATTACGCTCATAGGAAAGTTGGAATGAGTTCCAGAAAAAGCTAGAGAAATTCCCAAAAAGTTCTTAAAGATGGATTGGTGGATGAGCTGATGGGCTGGCCTGATGGTTCGTCCAGGCCATGTGCCATGGGTGAGAGGGAGTTTTCTTATTTTATTTTTTCCAAACTATTTTCCAAATACAATTTCGAAAAAGGGTTTTGAATTCATTTGAGTTTTGACCAAACCACACAATCAAAAATAAAATGCAATGGCATGAATGCATCATTCATGTTGCTAATCTCTATGATGAATTTTATTTTAATGAAAAGTATTATTTTTCCTATATTTTATGAGCACAAAAGTACATAATTAAATCAATTTCTACCTATTTTCAAAAGAGCAAATTTTAGGGTGTTACAGTTTAGGACCTCAAAACTTTTAGCAACTAAACTTAGACAATAGAGCTGTTTGGATTTAGAGCTAAACTTTAGAGCTAATTGAACTCAAAGACTTGTCTGTACAGACTTCAGCTAGCTGAAAAGCGTTCAAACAATTCGCCTGGCAGTGATCACGCATGTTGATCAAAGCGTTCAAACAATATGAAATTAAATAATTGGTAATAGGGAACATGTTCATTCACATGCAGACTTCAAATATTATACAAGGATAATATATTTGAAGGAGTATAACTCAATGTTTCAGAGACATGATCCCGTACAAGCCTTCGATTTCCACGGTCGCCTAGCAAACAACGCATTAGGGATGCTATCAGGAAGGTATTCATGTTATGATCCTCGCCGCCTCCATGTCGATTGCCACCCCTTGGCTCCAAAGGCTCCAAAGAAGATTCATCAAGCATTGGCAATATAGTTTTCATAGTGGTCACGAAGTCCTCATCCGCTGTATGAAAGAATTATTTGAATTTGCTTTGGCACCGTAAATGACGGTAGGTAAGCCTAGCAGTATCCTCCATTTCATCTTCAAGACACCGAAAGAACGCTCGGCATTGCGAAGATCGAGATGAATGATGAAATCACTTGGTCTTGTGTCTTGTCTAAACTCTGGCGGGGGCTGGCGTCGGCGAGGACAGACCATTGGTGGGGGCTCGCGTCGTTTGGGAAGGGGCATCAGCGGCGGCGCATCTATGGGGACAGGCGTCATTGGATAGGGCGGCAGGCCGTCCGATCGAGGGGAGCTGACGCCAATGAGATCGCGCCGCCCGCGAGGACACCAGACCGGTGGGATTGCGGTGTCGGAGGGCGTCGAGATTTTTTTAAAATTATACAGTATAACGCAGATGCTCACAACACGACGCACACTCATTCTCTAGAACACACGTATGTAAACTCTACCCCTATGAGCACCTCCAAAGAACTGAGTCGGCACATTTAGAGATTCTCAAAGTCACCGCTGGCACCTCGTCGTTGACGGGAATGTCTCTTACCACTTAAAACATAATGCCGGTAAATCCTGAAAAAATCCAGGAAAAGGTGTGAGCACCAGGATTTGATCCCTGGTGCCCTGGTGGGTAACATCCCACTGGACAGTCCATTAAACCACAGGTCCATTCGTGGGCGTCAAGATTTTTTGTTTCGCACGAATGAGGATGGAACCATCGCTCCTGTGCATGGTCTAATGGCTAATGCTAGTGTTCACAACTTCAGCTCAGATTTTTGGTCTAATGCTCTAATGGTTTTTTAGGGGGTGGGCTAAAGTTTAGCTCTAATTTTAGAGTGCATGTTTGGAGGTTTAGCGACAATTGGCTAGGGGGCATCCACTCCCCCAACAACTAACCGACACTACCACAACAGGGGAAAAAAAAATCTCAGATCTGATTTATATCTTCTAATTTTCAATGGCTTTTATATAGATAAGATTAATGCATGGTTCTTTATTTTTCCTCTGGTGGATGGAAATTCAAGGTCCTGTCAGTGCCATTGGCTATCTAGCTAGTTATGCACAGAAATGCCATCCGCTAACGTTTACATTTTTTATAATGGCCCAGCAGTCATTGGCTGCTATTTACTATACACCATCCAAGAGATTCATTAATTTCTTCACTGCACTACCACAGAGGCTTATATATACTCCTATCGACGGCTACTATACAGACTACAGAGGAATTGTTCAACAGCTCAGCTGGTCAGTCCTCTGAACGTTTTGTAGTTGCAGGCTTAGTGAGTCAGGAAGAGAAAGAAAGAGAGCCTAAGAGTAGTGGGAGTGGGAACATGATGGAAAGCCAACGTGTTTGTTTCCTCTGATCATGAGGGAGCCTAATAAGGTGCTTTCCGATGCCTCCCATTCCTATTATTCTTAAGCACTCCTTCCTCTTCCTTTTTATCTTGCATAATCATTTGACGTGTGAAGACTAAAGTTCTTCAGATACATATTTTCATGGTGATACGGCACAATGGTGAGGCTCTGGAAAAGGAAGAGATGAGGGTCAAAGAGCAGCCGGCATGGGAACATGCAGGAAAGCTTAAGATACGGCTAACTCCTGGAGTTGGCCTGGTGGGATCATGCTTCAAGCTTTCCTAATGCCTCCCATGCCTACTGTTCTTCGGTCCTCCTTCCTTTTCCTTTCGGCTCACAAATCACAAGGTACTCAATATTTCCTTAGAGCCTTGTGACACCTATGGTTGGTTTGGACCCTTCTACTAGGGATAGTTTAAAGTCCATTGGGTGGTCTTTTCTGCACAGGTTAAGTTTTTTAATGACTAAGGTCATTGACTGAATAATTGTAACAAAACAAAACATAACTTTGGACTGTTATCTGGACACTTGCATATCACCTGAAAACTTTGCAGGTAGCATATGTAGTAAGAAAGTAAAACGTTCAGATAAGTGGATAAGTACAAAACTTTATTGACCACATGGTACACATTCACCACTAGTTTGTCCTGGACCTTGAGTTAATATAGATAATGTATCAACATTAATATACTTTGACTACGAGATGGACTCTCATAGCAGAAACAAACCTAAAAGGTTATTACTTTGAGGGCCAAAAACCACCAATGAAAATGGCTAGACTGCCATGGAAATAACTGTCAAGCAAAATTCAGTCCTTGGCAGTTTTGGCACTCAAAGATCATTTCCTTCAGAGTCCAGACTCGAGAGCAGCTAGCATAGAGATCTATATATACATAAATCAGAGTACTACTACTACAGGCTTTGCTGAACAGTTTATGTTTGTGATTGCGAAAGTTGTTCAGCTTCAGGATTGAGCGTGAGGCAAGAGGAAGAGTCACTAAGAACAATGGGAATGGGAACATAGAGGAAAGCGACAGGTTGTTCTCCTGAGGTAGAAACGTGCTTGTATTAATTTTCCCGATGCCTCCAATTCCTATTGATGTTAGGTACTCCTACCTCTTTCTTTCAGCTCACACAAGTATCTTTATAATGAAAAAAATGTAGGTTTAGCCACAGAGGCACTTAAATGTAGGCCACGGGAATCTGGAGGAAAAAGCCCAAACTCTTCATTGACCCTAGAACTAGGGTCCAAGATTTGTTTCCATGGTTTTCCTAATGCCTTCCATGCCTATTATTCTCATATACATGCTCCTTCATTTTTGTTTTTGGCTTCCATATATTTTATTGGAAAAACCATATTTGATGATATGTTTAGAAATGAGTTTTTTTATGAGTCACGAAGAGATTTGCTTTGATATTATTCCTTTCCTCCCATGCCTATTTTCCTTGGGTGATCCTTCACACTTTTGGTTAGCACAACTTCTTTGGGTTTTTTTTATAACTGAATTTCTTTGGTTGAGTGTACAAAAGATTATCTGATGGTTCAGTTGGCCATCTGTCCCTGTGATGTGGGTTGGTAAGAGCTTCATTTGGCATGCTCTGTTTCCTTTGGAGATGGGTCATATCCAAGCGTCTATGGAAAAAAAATGGTTCATGTTTCAAAATTCACCACAGAATTATAACTTAGAAAATACATAGTAAACTACCATGAAGTGAAGAAACTCTAATTTTAAAAACAGAGAAATAAATTATATGATCAAGTCTTTTGTTTCAACTTTCAAGCACGTTCGGGTAGGCTTTGACCTTAATAATCATGTAATGTAACATAGCATATATAGCATATCCATGCCATGTAGAAGGATTACCCAGTAGCTGTAATCAACTTTATGAAGCTGCGCTAGTTTGAAAGGGCAGAACATTTTTACGTTAATACATTATGGTAATGGGATGTGAAAACCCAAACATGATATTTCTGAAAACTGAAAAAGGTTCATTGGCAAAGAAAGTTCAATATACAAGTGACTACATCTCTCTCTCTCTCTCTCCAAGACAAATCTATTAACACTAATTAATCTATTATTAGCACATATTTATTGTAGCATCACATTGTCAAACCATAGACTATTTAGGCTCGATAGATTCATCTCACAAAATAGGCCAATCTATATCAGTTTTGTAACTAGTCTATATTTAATACTGTTAAGTTGTATCCAACATTCGATGAAACATGAGCTAAACATTAGCACGAATAACCAAATAGGAGGCATATCTCTCTCCTATAAGGACATATCTCATTAATTAATGTTGTATTGGGAGCAATGCACACTTACAAAAACATTGGATAGCTACACATCAACTTGAAACTTCAGATATTTGAAGTCTCATTTAATATAATAATTGTACAGTGGGAGGCTGGGAGCACTGCATGTATACAAAAATATTAGGAGATGCCACTGCCTGGAATAAGACTGACCATAATGGGTGTGTTTGGTAACGGGCCAGAAGGTGGCTCGCGCTCCCATGATGCAGCCCACCGTGTTTAGTGCACCTCGTCCAACCTCGGATTCTGCACTGCAAAAGATCCAAAGCGCCTTGGGCTAGGCTCTAGAAAAACGAAACCCCCCTTTGCTTTTTCACAACCTAGATTCTCAAAGCTCTTGTTGGACGATTTCAAGCCGATTTTGAGACTAGTTTGCCTTAGACCAAGCTGGAACATGTGCTACCAAACATAATCTCTATTGAACCTGATTCATTTGGCACAAGCAACCAAACAAGAGACCTTGCACCATTTTAGACTGGCCATGGCTAGCCTTGGCCTGGCCCGTGAACCTGGCCAGTTTGAGGCCCGTTACCAAATAGGCCCAATGTGTACATCCATGCGCAAAACCAAAAGCAGAAATACATCATCCGTAGATATAAGCTGCAATGTGCAAGCATTATGTAGGACCCACTAAACAGTAAAAAGTAACATATGTAGTCAGCTTTTCTCTCTCCTATGTAGCTTTTCCTTTCTCATGTACATACTTGTATCACACTCAGCATCGAGGCAGCAACAATCCACGAGGCCAATAAATTTTCTTTAGACATTGCTACCTGCAATATATAAATCAATGCTCCATTCTTCTCTCTAATCGTTTAGCATCGCTCAAAACCAATGTTGTGGCAATCTAATAGTTTCAAAGGGTGGAGAGAAGCTATCGAAGGAAAGATAACAATAAACATTTATATAGAACAAAAAGCAATTTTGCCTCAAAGACCTGAATGATGAAGTCTTTTTTCTACTTGAGATTATTCAAAAATTCAAAATCTAACCTATTGGAAATAACAGAAAGGAATAAAACAATGGAGTGCGGAGGCTGCACGAAACAGAAAAGACCGCTATATTGCACATATTACATAAATGCTAGAGATCACCAGCTAAAGTACTGAGTGTGTAAAATGGTTTCACTCCAAAGTTATCCCTATTCCCTATTCCTGCGAAAAGCATGCAAAACCACTATGGTATACTATTCATAGGAGCCAAAACTCTCTTTCCTCTCTATCCCTAGAAGCTAGTGAGGCCAAAAATTTTAGCTTCATCAGCTCCTACTGGCTCTGCAAGGAGAGGGAGGAGAGAGAGTTTTGCCTCCTATGAACAGCGTAGCATAGTGTTTTCAGGCTTTTCACTGGCAGGAGCTAGAGCTGTTCCTAAAAAGGTCTTAGTTTCTCTTGTTACCAATAATTGCATAGAGACCAGGTAGGTACCCATGGTTCTTAGACAAGCATGTCTTGGAATTACTAAATGCAGATGAATGCAAAGCTACTTTGTGCTAAACCTAAGGTTTAAGCTTAGTTCATTCATGATCTATCTTCTCGAAGACACAAGAGAGTTGTATATCATTATTACACTAATAATAAAAAGAGAAATTTGAAGTTTAGCCAATTCCAAAGCAATGTTTGCTGCACTTTGAAAATTAGGATAGGTTCCTTTATGAATAGTCATTTCGGTGATTCCATATCAGCCATGCACCCAAAATAGCCAGCAGAATAAGGCCCGTTCCAACCACGACGTGGCACCCAAATGCTAATTCTCGTCCACCACACTTTGAACTCGACATCATCAGGCTGAGGGTGAAGGATCATGTAGGTCAATCTCCAAAATAACGAGCACCAGATCTGCCATGAGAGAGTATGCATGATGCCAAGATGTGCTGGATATTTCTTTCTTTTAACTGCATAAAGGGCAGCTCTATAAGGATGGGGCAGATCCATTAATTTCTCGCCAAACAATCTGCAGTGACATCAGAAATGAACTGCTAGCCAAAGAAAAAAATTGATGTTACCAAGGCTCAAAGAGAACTTATCATTGGAAATAAGCGCCATATACCGACTTGGTGGTATACTGCCCAATGATCGACCAGGTCAATCAATCGACCTTGGTCGACCAACTAATTGTCCATGTATGTTAGGACACATCTATAACTCTTATAATGCAAAACCCAATCAAGACATTTCTCAGCCTTCTGATTGGTTCACGCCTCAAAAGTGATGTCATCCGCCCGCTAGGTGACATCATTTGCCCACTAAACCTCATTAATTTCTCCACTAGCTATTTCTTTTGAAATAGAAAAAAAAGTCGTAGCACCTAAACTAAGTATCGTAATTAAAATCTAATTGCACCATGATATTCCTTGCAATAAACTCTTTAAAATAAGACCGCACATGGATATATTTCGATAACTTTTTTGCAAATGTTTAAAAATTATATATCACACATATAATATTTTGTGAAGGAAAACTCCAAAAATTTTGGGCGGGGAGATGACCCTCAGATGTAGTGGGGGGGTGAGAGGGTTCGGTTGAGTGAGACCTCGGGTGAAATGCTTCGAAAACAATAAGATTTGCGATGACCCTCTAACGAGGCTCCACCGAAAGTCGGTCACTCCCCCGGCCGGAGAGAGAGTTCGGTTGAGTGAGATCTCAGGTCAAATGCTTCAAACCATTACAACATCCCACTAGCACATGCCACTAACTCACCATACAAAGTGTCCACACCATCATCCACTAACACATCGAACTAATATATACTATTAGTATTCATTCAAGCTATTCATATTAGCAAATCACATCATACCCGCGGCAACACGCGGGGTATCCTACTAGTATCTACATATATACCTCTATATATACACTATATTATACACAATAAAGGAAGCATCAAGACTGCATTAGTATTTAGATTATTTTCTTCTCTTTTCTGCACTGTCCAGAGGTCCATATTCCTATCCCAAACACTAATGCAATCTTGATTTTGATGCACCTCGTTAAACAGGCCCAAAAACCTAGTCGTCCCTGTCCTAGTCGGTTGATTAATCATGATTAGTTGATGACTAATTGCACGACCAGGTTTCTGGTCAAGCTAATCGAGTCGGACCTCTTGGTCGAACGTTACTGACTGACCAGGACGATTAATCGTGAGGACAACCTGAAAATAATGATACTGCCCATGTTCAAAATGCTTCAACACGTGCTCATCTTCAACATCTGGATGCAAATTAAGTAACCTCAGCCAACAAATACCAAATATCAAGGAACTCGAAGAGGGCAGCAACAGAAAGGGCACCACCAATGCATGATCAGAAGTTACTTGATGTATTGTAGTCTTCTACAGATCCATGGCTATGTAATAGTTTATGGAAGTTCTCCATATATAAAACCAACTGAATACTTTTGTCTTGGTTTGTGTTTTCCTGTTAAACTGGGAAGACTTTGGACCCATGAACACTTGCCTTATTGCGTATCATATCAAGGATTAACTTGCCAAGCTTTGACGTGTTGGCCCATGTTTGATGAGCATATGCAGAAATATCTCTAGGTATCATCACTACACTTTATCTTTATATAAATGTCACGTAGCCCCATGTCACTGAATGAAGTGTACTTTTGTGCACCATGCAGATGCTGTAGTAGGTGAGTTTGTTCACTATTCAGTGCTTTTGCTCCCTGGGATTTTATATATGTGCTTCATAGCAATGCATGCATCATTCAACAGTTTCATTTCATTCTGAAACTTTTCTAGTCCTACACCTTGAGGGTGGAAGTGGACTAGGAAGAGGAAGAAAGAGACAGTCTAAGAGCAATGGGAATGGGAACATGGAGGAAAGCATGTACACTTCCAGAACTGGAGGTCAATGTTGTATCTTGCTTTCCCAATGCCTCCCATTCCTATCGTTGTTAGGTTCTCCTTCCTCTTCTATTTAGTTCACTCAGAATACATATAGGTTTGAGAGTTAGTAGGAAGAGTATGATCATGTGCTAGAGGGTGAGTTGGGAAGATGAAGAAAAAGAGCATCTAAGAGCGTTGGGCATGGGAGCATGGAGGAAAGCATGATCTATGATGACCCTCTACAATAAGGGTCAAGTTCTTTCTTTCCCAATGCCTCCCATGCCTACTGTTCTTAGGTGTTCCTTCCCCTTCCTAAGAACTTGCCAAAATGCTTGCAATCAAGGAGACAAATGACAAAAAGAAAATTGTGTTTTCTAGATCTTAGCAGCCGAACTAGGACATTGTTGTATAAGCTTGAGAACATCGATTGTCTATTATTGATTTAGATAACAATAATGTGGCCAATGATTTTTTCCTGTGAACTGAGTGTTAATTAGCACAAAGTGATACTACAGACTAAGAAACTACCGCATAGTGACTATATCACAGTTCGTAATAAACGAAGAGGTTATATAAAACAAATTGCATAAAAAGAAGAGAAAGAAAAAGAGCTGAACAAGCACTCACTGAGACAGATTGTTACTATCTAGTTATTTGACTTTTGGAGAACTGAATCCATTATCTTCTGTCTCATCTAGAAGGATCACACTCGAAGGGAAGCCAATCTCCAAGTCTGGCCAACATCGGACTTGGCATTTAGTGTTTTTTTTTGGGGGCATTTAGTGTTATCAATATGCTTAGCTTTCATCTGTAAATAATGTAAACAAAGCTTGTATAACAGATGAAGGATTAAGTGTCTCTAATTGATAACATAACTTTGAGATAAATAAAAGTCAATTTTTGTATTAAGGCACCATTCGGCTGGCTTCTTGCAGGGCTGCTGCAGCTGCACAACAGTGAGCCAACTCAAACCAGCAGCCGCAGCCTGTAGCAGCAGCCCAGAAAAAAGGCAGCCTGGTTTGATATTGATCTGATGGATTAAAAGACATTGACATGTACTTTGACACAGATGTTGAAGCAGGAAGCTTCAGACATATACACATACTTTGAGATGATACCCTCAATATATCTTATACAAGGGGAAGCACCTGATCCTAATGCATGCATAAGAGAGTTGAGAATAAAACAGAAATAACATGTAAAATAATATACAACATGGTAAGGTGCACATGAAAGTTGAGTCCTTTGTTACTCAGGCTCCATTTTGACTCATGCCCTTCTGCAACTGTTGAGAGACAGAAAGAAGAAACAGAACAAAGAATTTGAATTGATATAGAATGATAAGGATGCAGTTTGTCTCATATTCTGATGTGCATGTTACTTTACTTATCGGCAGGCAAATGATTGTATGAACCAATATAGGCAGTGCATAACAGTGTGACTTTACATACACGCTGCACATGCATCATGCTGGAATCAATACATTCTGCTAAATAAACATTAAAACTGAGTTCAGTAAGAATAAAGGTAAGAGTAGAAAAGTAGTCTTCTAGGAGATTGTGGTCATCAGTTAGTGACAATGTATTTGTGTTTACCACACCAATTGTATAATTCATGGTCTGGTTCAAAGTTTGCTTTTTCTTTGTTAATTACTTCGTATAAAATTTCAATCTGTCTGTCGTTTTGGTGCACACTTACATGAATACATGATAAATGTGTTTTTCTTGTATATGTGAACTCTAATATTCATGACCTCATGGGATCATATCAAGCTGACATATATTGCATACAGTGCCACTAGTGCTAAGTTAGTCATGCCTTCTTTCTACTTATCTTCAATCACACGCGCTGATCTCTCATTATTTGAAAACATGAATGAATCACAGTTATATTCTTTCCCATGTGTTGTAGTTGCATTTATTAGGATCAGGGACTTAGCTGTTGGCTTTCTCGAAATATCAAGGAATAAGATATAATAATCCTGTCTACAAATGTGTCACCTATCATTTTACCAAAGATGCTTCCAGGCCCACTTTCAATGAATAGAATGTGGAGCACTGTACCATGTAGCAAGTAGGTGCATACACTTATTTCCCTCGCAAGGACTTTGTATGGTCTAAAGTACAGCGACCTTATATATACCACAGAAACAGAATACCATAGCCTTCATCAGTTCAGTCTTTTCATTCTTGCTATATACTAGACCAGTGAGCTAGGAAGAGGAAGAAAGAGAATATCTAAGAGTGGTGGGAATGGGAACATGGAGGAAAGCATGAAAACTATTGAATACAGACATTTGTCTCAGTGTTTTCCTGATGCCTCCCATTCCAACAATTCTTAGGTGCTCCTTCCTCTTCCTTTGGCCTGCAAAATTGTTCCAGTCAAGGAACAAATACTGATGTGAAGGATTAAATGATGAGATCTGAGTGGGTAACCAAGGTCCAAGGAAGTGGAAGATAACCAAGGTCCAAGGAAGTGGAAGAAAGAGAATGTCTAAGACCAGTGGGAATGGGAACATGAAGGAAAGCATGAACTATGTTGTTTCTGAATGTTTTCCTGTTGCCTCTCATTCCTACGGTTCTTAGGTGTTCCTTCCTCTTCCTTTGGCCTGCGAAATTAGTTCTAGTGAAGAAAAATAGTATACACTCACATATAGGTTAGATGGTGAGGTCTTGAGAGTGTCAAGAAGAGGAAGAAATGAGTGTCTAAGAGCAGTGGGCATGGGAACATGGAGGAAAGCAAACTTTTATTTACCTCTACAACTAGGGGTGGAGATTAGTTTAGTGTTTCCCGATGCCTCCCATGCCTATTGTTCTTAGTTACTCCTTCCCCTTCCTTTTGGCTTACACAACTGTTTTAGTAGATGAACACACAAATGCATACAGAGGTTTAGATATATAGTTCATTGACACAGATCAAAAAGAAGAACAAAGAACTTAAGAACACACGCACTGGAAACATGGCAGGAAGCCTATAACAATATTTTCTCACTACAATTAACGTCCATATTCGTTTCAGTACTTTTCAGATGCATCTCATGACTAGTGTTCTTAGGTGCTCCTCTATTTTCCTCCCACCTTCTGGCTCATTGTTGACAAATAGAACACAAGAGATAAACTACATGGTTTCAGTTAGTCAATGTACAGTAAAATTTAAAGCATATGACTGATGTAAAATTAAATAACCAACTAGATGTAGGCATCAATTTCCAAGGAATTGGTTCCTAACTATTTCAGTTAATTTAAGAACAGTAATAGAATTTTGCAGAGATTAAACCTAAGTCAAGGTAAGGTTGCATAGTTCTATGCCTCTGTGGCAGTTGCATTAGATACACGCACTAGTATAGGGATACAAGTCGAATTAACTTATGTATCAATCAATATACCTATTTTTCTATATGTAATTTACCTTATACTTTTCATACAAGTCAGTGTTTGTGACTATTTTGTTTACATGAAGATTAGTTTGTTGAATATATTCAGATTTGATGCCATCTAATGGGCTCAAGGCGGCATGACGTACTTAGATAAATGTCCCAAGTCTGGGAAGCTTCAAACTAACACACACTTGTACTTTGATATGCTGTCCACCATCTCATACAAGGTAGATCAAACAATGTACGCATGCGTACACAAAATAAAAATGAGAACAGAAAGAACATCCAGATTCAGAAAAACTATATACTGATGCACATGGTGAGGAGCATAAGAAAATTAAGTCCTTCATTGAAGGAGCCCTTGTTGACACATATTACCAAATGAGTAAACAAACAGTGACACACAAAAAGAGAATAAGAAAGTTGAATTCTTACATTCCCATGCTCTTACAGTTTAAACTTACTTACATGGTAAATCATCGCTTACATGTTCCTAGACTATTTATAAGCCCACATGTATTGCACAGTGGGGAACCTTAATTCTAAATTATATTTTTCTTGGTTCTAGCAATCTTCAGCTACATACACCTACCTTCTCTGAGACAACTAAATTAAAGTGTAGTCCCCTTTTTCTTTCTGATGTTGTAATGTCTTTCTAAAATCAGGACTTTCTTGCTGGCCTATTAGGTGTGCATATGGAAAAGATGTCCTATACACTTTCATTGAATGATAGGAATGATGATGTGCTATGGAGTAAGCGTACCCACTGCTTTCACTCATAATCACAAGAACAATAGACCACTGCATCAAAGGATTTATATAGCACCTGAATTGCTTAGGCGTGTATATATACAATAGTTCAGCTTCTTATTTGAGATGTCTAGACCCAGGCAAGCTAGGACGAGAAAGGAGAGACTTGCTAAGAGCAGTGGGAATGGGAACATGGAGGAAAGCATGAGCTATCTTGTTGCACCTCCAAAATAGGATGGTCTCATTTCTTTCCTGGTGCCTCCCATTCCAATTGTTCTTAGGTGCTCCTTACTCTACCTTTGGCTTGTAAGCTTGTTCTAGTGAAGAATAAAATATACAGATATGTAGGCTTAGGAGCTGGGGTCTTAAAACTTAAAACTAAGTTGGGAAGTGGAAGAGACGGGTGTGTAAGAGCAGTAGGCATGAGAATATAGGGGAAGGCGCAGATTTTTCTTCTCCTTTGGAACTAGGGGTTCATATTTGTTCTTTCCCAATTCCTCCCATGCCTATTGTTCTTAGTTTCGCCTTCCCCTTCCTTTTGGCTTACATGACTGTTTGTAAAGTGTTTCCCTCCAACCTCCTCATGTATGATCTGGCATGAGTTGGTCATGCATACAGGCCATTTTTCCTCTCTATAATGCAAAGAGCTATTCAAGAAGAAAAGGTAGATAATAAAACAAAAATGCATGCACGAACACAAGTTATGAAGAGAAGGAAACAAAGAACCTAAGGACATTGTCCATGGAAACACTGAGGAAAGCCTATGCAATCATCCTTTCTACACTAAGGGGTCGAGTTGAGATTTTTTTCAGTGCTTTTCTAATGCAATCAGTACAATAATTGTTGTCAAATAATTCAAAAAATATAATTTATACTCCAGTTGGTAGCGTTAGCAGATGCCTGGCTTTGCAACTCGCATAAGGTATTTCTTCTCTATCTACAGAAATTGGCCTACCTCATGCCAGTTATTTTTTTAAAAAAACACAATGTAAAGCCTATAAGTCATGAGTAATGTGCAATAGCTCACTAATGCAGACATCAAATTGCCCAAGAATGGGATCCTAACTAGTTCAGAAAAAACTTAACACTACGGGCAGAACAGTGCGGTGATTCAACCTGAGCCAGATCCTTGGTGAACATGACCAGTAGCTCCATCGTTAATTGAAATCCAAAGTCTCAGGACCTGCCTTGATTCAAGGGCGTTTATTATCTAATGCCAATTTTTTTTTTTTGCAAATAATATCAAACATATAATGTATATGCTTGATAGATTTATAAGTATACAGCATGCTGAGCCACTGTTCGCCCAAAGAAAGTTATTTTGATTCATTTCTTGTCCTCCATGCCCTACATCTAATGCAGTGTCCAGCAACCAATGGCCTAGGCAGCTTAAAAAACCCAATTTCATCACCACCTCCTTGCCCTGTCAGTTGTGGACATCAGCTGCAGCAACACACCCATGCAAGAGGAGGTGATGTGCCGGATTTGATCAGCACAGCTAGAAGACAGATACATCTTCTGTCAATTTGCATCCACAAAATTTTTCAGCAAACATATGCTATTGATCTGCTAAAAAAAAATTTCCCCTCTCCTAATTCTCTTCGGCCAGTGATAAAGAATTTATTCCCATAGTAGCTTCCTGAACTATGAAAATTGTGAGTAGCAATACTGAACTCTATGAAATTTGGACTACGTACAGCCATTGTAGGATTATAAAAACAAATATACGTGTAGGTTAAGAATAAAGATTTATTCTGAAGACCGGAAGTTAAATATACAGGATATATTTAACTGTTTGAGCCAGTATTTGTATGAATTTCTTTATGTACTATGAATTTTTTTGTTGCAAAATTTTAAATACTTCACATGTTTCCATTAAACCCTTCTTGCTAACTCAGTGTTCGAATGCCCAGCCATAAATTTTGGGTTCGCCACCGGCGTCAGAGACTCAGAGGATAAACATTTCAAGACTTTAAAAAAATTAAAATCACACTAGTCACTGCATATTCAACGGGCAAGAGATGACACTCACGCAACCATCCCAGCATCCGCCTTCTCTATGCGAATATACGGAGCAGAGGCGGCGGACCATCGAGGCCTCGACGTCGACCCCCGCCCCCTTTGGAGCGAGCTGTAGTGGCCGCCGCCCCGTTCTACCTTCTCTCCAGGAATGCACGAGCGGAGCTCTAGGTCGCTGAACCTGAGAGGACTCCCCTGTCTCCATCTCGCCGTCTCGGTCCTCCGGTCTCACGGTTTCGGAGCTGGCCACCGCCGGCGGTTGGAAACAAATGCGGCGAGACTGACGAAACAGGGGACGAGTAGCAGCAGCCTACTCCAAGGCGTTGCGTGTCAGCAAGCATGTGGGCCTATCTGATTTTGTGGGCCTTGCTTTGATGCCTTCTGATCTGCAGCATTTAGTTTGGGCTGGCCACCCCATCTGTACCAATTGGACTATGGAAGTCAATACTCGAACTCAAAGGGTTGGTTCGAGTTTTAGCCAAATACTTTTACGCTAGATAAAAAGATGACAACCAACACATGTATTTGCAGGGGATTGCAATTAGTCTAAGGCATGCAGCTCGATAGGAGTTTAAGTTGACAGCATTTGGATATGGAAAAATGTGTTTAGTTGAGGAACGAAGCAGGACAGCTTGGATGGCCAGGTCACCAATCGGCACTAATAGGGCTAGGGCATCTTCGTCTTCCCTCTGCTCGACGTCCATGGCCAGCGGCGCTGCATCTAGACCTCCGGGCGGAGGATCTCCATCCATGGTGAGAGGAGGTACGGCAAGGGAGGGAAAGAAGGGCCCGCGGCGGAGTTGTGAGTGACAGCATCATGTCAGTGAGACCACGACCAGGAGAAAGAGGAACGTCGCAACTTCGAATGAATCACGTATACACGAGATTTGGCAGAAGGGCAATATGATCACTAATGAAAAATACATGTATTTTGAATTATCAAATGAATTAAAAAAATAAAATTATATGTATTCCGAAGTACAAACGATTGGAGTCATATTTTAGCAAAACGGACGTTAGGATTCCCATTATAGCAAAGCCACACACGTTTGGAGTCATATAATAGCAATTTTTTCGTACGAAATTGATCTACGTCCCCGATACGAGAACATGATCCCGGTACGTGGAACGTGGCACTGTACCATGATCTCTGTGACTGTGATCAAGACTGAGCAACAGGGTTAAATACATGTCAATTATCTAATTGAAAGAATAATTTGCAAGTGAATTAAAGAACTTTAAGTAAGTTTTTGGCAAGTTATCAGAGTCAGCTGACTCCAATAAATACACATAGATTCGCTCCTGCCAGTGAGAAGGTTCCTCAACAACGCCGAGCGCTTTGTCCGGGACATCACCGTCAGGCAGCACAAGGACCGCATCAAGTGCGTCGAGATGGAGATCGTTCCGTCGAGTGTGATGAACACCGTGGCCCCCTCCCCTGAACCTACCACGTATCTCGAATGGGTGCGCCGCAAGGACTGCCTGCTACCGCCGACGCGCTCCGTGGTCCCTATCCCGATCACTTTTTTTCCGAAAACGTGCGTTGCACGTGTCTCATTAAGCGGAGTGGGAAGTTTAACAACAATCAAACAAGCGGGCGGGTGCGAGGCGCGACCCCCAGACTTAGACACAACCTAGAAACACGACACAAATCGCTGGCTGAACGGCGCAGCACTACGACTGATGCATCGAATGCGTCGCCGACGCCAAGTCACAGGAATTCCACGTCGGCGCGTGAGGAAGAAGGTGTGAGGAGTGGCCAAACTCGACATCGGAAGGAACAACTGCTTCATACGTTCCTACATTGCCACTGAGATCTCCAAGTATCTTTAAGATGACTACTGGTACTTGTGCAGTTGTGCACTACAATTCTGATTCATACTGCTCGTGCCACGCGAAGCTACGTACCTTGGTATATGGTTGTTGCAGACTTATACAAGACTTAAGACTTCTAGCGCACCTTGGTATAGGTTGTTGCAGGACCCACGCGAAGTTAGCTACCTAGGCTGCTTGTGCCCACCTGTATCCACCACTCTCGCTCCTCGTGGATGAGTTGGAGAAGGTTGTATCCACCACTCACACATGCCCGGATATGGGCACTACTAGAAACTCGAAATACCCCGACGGTTTCAAAATTTTTTGACGGTTATTTCATAAACCGTCAGGGTAAATATAATTACCTTGACGGTTTTCGAAAAGCACACAGGAAAATTAAATAACCGTCAGGGTAAATATCATTACCTTGACGGTTTCTAGAAAACATACGAGGAAATTAAATAACCGTCAGGAAAATTCTAAATTAACCTTGTGAGTGCACGTAAATCGCCGTGGAAATTACATAAACCGTCGGGGTAAATATAATTACCTTGACAGTTTCTTATGTTTTTTGACGGTTATTACATAAACCGTCAGGGTAAATAGAATTACCTTGACGGTTTCGGAGAAAACACACACGAAAAAATACTAGAACCCAAGAACATGAACAAGAGCTTTTCTCTTTTTTAATCTATGGTAAAATTTTGTAAATAGTTTTTCTCCATCATGCTAACTCTAAATGATATGTTTCTTTTTCCTATTTCTATCTAAAATCACGATATACCAATTAACAACATTTGTGTGGATGTCAATTATTATTTCTTGGTTCTTTTGCATTTGCTTGTTTTCCAATCATGCAAATAGAGAAAGCATCTTGTGAAACAACCTTTATAAAATATATTTTATACTCCAAACATCTTTGAACATAAAATAGGCTATATACATACTGTTGTGTAGAAGTTTCAAATTTTTTAGAACCGATTTTCTATTTTCTATTATCTAAATGAATTTCTACGTGCTTATCACAAGTAATTCCAAACTGAATCAGGTGGGTACCTCCAATAAGATTCCAAAAACATTGTAAAATTTATATTTTTGATCGTGACGTTTCATTCTAGGCCGTATCCAGAGATGCATTGGAAAAAATCATTTGCTTGCTATGGATAATTCATCCTACTATCTCCAAATTAACATAAAAACAATTGTAATAATTCAAAACTTTATTTTAAAATTCTACAAACTTGCATGGCAACATGTTTTGTGTGTACAATGTTTCAATAAAAATTTCAAATGTTGTTTGAAAAAATAGGTGTCACATTGCTCACAAATGATACATCTTTCACATAGTTATAAGAAAATATGTAAGAGGTGTGTCCATTTGTGAGCACATATAGTACCAATTTATCAAAATGATTTAATTTTTTTATTCAAACTTATACACTCACATTATGTCCCTGTACCAATTCTTAGAATTTTTAGGGCATTTTATGATATTATTAATTTTTTCGTCAAAGTCAACAAAATAGTAATTTGAGTAATGTTCACCAAAACACTTAATTTTTTCATTGATTATAGGATGTGAGCTCAAATAAAACATGACTTCTTACATACATTTATTTTTTTAGTTTTTGGACATTGTTAGATAGGACATATAGCTTAAGTTGTAGTCTTTTATTCTAAAATAAAAGTAAAAGGGACTATTTAATTGTATTTTTTTCATTTATATTGTAGTATAACTATTCAGCCCATGTAGGCCCACTCTAGCAATCCGGCAAAGTGGCCTTTGGGCCGCCTTCTTTCCCACCGGCCTGCTTAGGGTAGGGACGATCTCGGCCGCCAAGATGGATCCGACGCTCGAGCTTCAGTTTCGCGAGGGCAAAACTAGCAGCAGCGCTGGCTCCCTGCAAACCCTAGCCACTTCTTCTCTTTCTCCCCGCATTTCGTGCTCGCACTCAGCAGCCGCCGCCGCACGGGACGACAACGCCGCGACGGGCGCGCAGGGGAGTGGTGGCGCCGCCGTCGCTCCCCTAGCCGGCACACGCGTGCCTCCGTCGCTCCCCTAGCCGGCACACGCGTGCTGCTGCAGAGGCACCACCGGCGAGGCCGCAGGTCGCAGGAGCTCGCGCGGCGCGGCCCCCTTATTCCTCTTCTCCCTGACGCGCGTGCAGATCCCATCTTCGCGCTCGCGTTCTTCTTTGACTCCGACGGCGGCGGGCGGCGGTGCAGGAGCTGCTGTGCGGCTCTCACTCAGATCTGGAGCCTTGCACGCGTGCTGGGGCCTCGCGCGCGGCTCCGTCTGCGTGCCGGTCGGGGCGCCATTGCCGCACCGTCACCCCCCGCGCTCTTCGCAGCAGCGGCGGCGGCAGTCCCGGGCCGCCCCGCGTCCGCGGCCATCCATCGCGACTGGGTGCTCCGTGTCTCTGCGCCCACTCGTCTCACCTCCGCCGTCGTGTTGCAGTGCGCTGCTCATCCTCCGAGAACGGTCTGCAACTTCGCCACGTTCCTCCAGTTTCAGGGCAAGTACCGTGAGGAGGAGTTCTGATACTCCCTTGAAGGTATGTGTTCACTTGATTAGATACGCCGTCGTGATTGCTTCTTGTGTTTCAGTCTTGTGGCACATAACAACATTTTACCATCTTCATGGTGTTGTTCATCGTGATCTGAAACTAGAGGTGGGTTGCTAGGAAACTAGGATATTAGATGTAAAATTGCAGAGAAATTAGTTGTAGCAGTTCCAAGTCTGGCTTCTCTGCATTTCTTTTGCCTGCCATATATTCTTGAAATATTAAGTAGAAGTTCTGAACCTTAACTGTCAAACCGTTCAAATTCTGTTATTACTCCTTTGTTTGAAAAGATGTAAAGTGCTAGTGATGCTGGGAGGATTAGTCGTTTAGTTTTGCCAAAGAAGTGTTCTGAGGTAAGTTATTAATTTGTTTGGCATTTTTTTTATTATTTTGAAAATTCCCTGTGATTATATTATCCTATGGCGTATTGTTATTGAGCACGGAAAATTGTCTTCTTTTGCTACTAGTTTGTTTGTATATCGATGTGTTTGCTTTCTTTCTTTTTTAAATTAGGTTTGACACTTATCTTTTGCCATGCCAGAAAGTTTAGTTTTATGAACCTATGAGCTAAAATTTATCTTTGTTTGTTATCCTGGGCTGGGCCATGTCATAAATTGTTAATAGTTCTTGAATTAAATTTGGTCAGATTCATGACTAAACCGCATAGTATCAATAGAAAGCAGCACAGATAACTCTGTTGGGAGTTCTTTTCGCGGATTACAATCATATTATACACTAATAAAAGCTGCACTTGTTTAAGATCGTTTTATTTATTTATTTATTTTGCTTGTCTTATGCCAAAAAAGTTCCCTAATGGGAAAAGAACATTTTGGACAGGCATACTTCCCTCCGATCTCCCAATCTGAAGGTCTCCCTTTAAAGATTCAGGATGCCAGTGGTAAAGAATGGATATTCCAATTCCGTTTCTGGCCAAATAACAATAGCAGGATGTATGTATTGGAGGATGTCACACCTTGCATTCAGGCAATGCAGTTACAAGTAGGCGACACAGGTACATATCTTTTCTCAGGCAAATAGGTACTGTAGTAATATATAGTTTGTCTGCATAGCAAAACATACATAAACAAAATATCTTACTTCCCAATATTTCTTGGGGTTCAGCTTGCCCATTTTAGAGGCACATGTCTAAATTGTTCATGTACACGTGATGAGATAAGCTTTTGTTTAAGTTATGCACTGCATGTCTTAAATATAAATGCATGACCTGACTGATCCTTGCTGCAATGTTAATCTTATTAACTTCTCTGTTATCCTTGTAGTTATCCAGTTTTCCTAGTTTTAACCCTACACTTTTTTTTCTGTAGTAACCTTCAGTCGAATAGCTCCAGAAGGGAAATTGATCATGGGCTTCAGGAAGGCAACTAATAACTTTTCTGAACAGGTATGCACATTGAAGTACTTAGTTACATCTGATTGTTCGTCCAACATAAAAAGGGCTTTCAAAAAGTAAACCTCTAGCACATTAATTGCACAAACTTATACTGTTCTTGAGCTGATAAGTCATATGCATCAAATTCTACAAGTGTTTGCTTATGCCTGATGAAATGCTATTTTAATGTCCATACCCCTCTAATCTTGGCAATTTGGTTTATATGCAGTATCTCTGTACTATTCTAATTTCAAGATTCAAGCTCCCCCCTGTGATTCCAGTAAATTTTTGTGTCAATTGAAAACAGATAGTAATATGAACAGACAGAAATACTGTATGGTTGTTGCACATATTGTTTTTTTTTCTCATTAATGAAATGGCATGCAGACAATTCCTGCCCAATCAAGGAAATAATGAAAACCAGAAGATAATCATTAGCTCAGGGCCCAACTTTTCTGGAGTGATCTTGGTGGCTGAAAGAAGTAAACCATGGGCACATCACTGCATCAGACCACATAAGCAACAAAAAAAAAAAAAAAAACAGCTACTAACTGCTCTGCTATGTCAGTCTTAGTATATTCAATCATCCTCAACAATGCAGACTAGTTGATAGTAATTTGGTAAATCTGTAACAAATAACATCTTTTGAGTTAGCTTCTAGTGCACCTAAATCTGTTACTACTGATGTAGGTCATTAGAATAAGGCAAACTGGCCAATGTTCATATCTCGTGGTAAGGTAGACATTCACACTATTTCGGTTTTAAAGAACTGGGAAGAATTAGTATGCTATTCAAATAGAGCAACACGGTTTCTGTTAGCTGGATAGATTCTGGACTGTGATACAAATACAGATGGCTCACCCTTTTTTTTGAGAAAACACCTTTTTTTGAGCTATGAGTTAGATGTTATGTGTTTTCTTCCAGGTCATAAATATAGTATAAACATGTACTGTTATTGCAGCCGGTGACTGGATCATCTCTTGTGGGTTCCAAATCGACTAACGACGATGTTGGAGCAAGACTCCATGGTAGAAGTAGATTTACATTGGAAACCAGGAACTATCATAATGAAGCCATATGTGCAAGTGCTGCTGCTGGCCTCACTGAAAGACTGAATGAATGGCTTTGTAGCATACACTTAGGTTGGTACTTACCTTCAGCTAATTAGTGGTGTAGATATTGAGCTAGTACTAACCTTTAGCTCCTACACTTTTGAAGTGTTTGCCTCTACATACACTTAGGTTGGTACAGACCTTCAGCTAGTAATTAGTGGTAGATGGGTACTAAATATTTGAACATCTCATGTATTTATCAATGTTGATGCAAAAGACATCTATGTACGTGATGGATTTATGCTATATCTACATATATGGTGGTGTATTGTATTTATCTTGCTATATCTTCAAGGTTCTGTGTATATTATATTAATTATAAATTTGCTTTAAATTATATGGAAAAGGCCAGAAAATATATTTCCTTGACGGCTATAAGATGACAGGAAACACAAATACAGACAGGGAAATAGTTATTTTTTTGACGGTTTGCTGACCGTCAGGGTAAACAACAAAAACCGACAGAGAAAATGTAATTTTTTTTGACGGTTGGCTGACCGTCAGGGTAAACAACAAACACCGACAGAGAAAATGTAATTTTTTTGACGGTTTGCTGACCGTCAGGGTAAATGCCGTTATATCCTGTCGGTTTTATACCGTCAAGGAAATTATTTTCTCTGTCGGTAGTCCACATTTTTTGACGGTTTTAACCGACAAAGAAAATATGATTTCCCTGACGGTTTTACAATTACCCTGTAGGTTTTCAACCGTCAAGAAATTCAAAACCTATTTCCTTGACGGTTAACCGTCAGGGAATAGCCATTTACCCTGTCGAGCCAGCCCTGACGGTTATTCCCTGGCGGTTCACCGTCAGGGTAATTGATTTTAAATTTTCTTGACGGTTTTTCATTTTCCCTGACGGTAAGTGCACCGTCAGGGAATTTCGGCTTTCCACTAGTGGGGGCACCATTACTAGACCAGTTCCCAGCTACCTGGAGATTGCCAGCATCTCCTGTTGCACAAAAAAAAACAAAATTAAATATATATTTTATCCTCCAATAATGTAACCGGCAGCTCTGCGATCACGTTCTAGCTAGATATGTATCTCGAATGTCAACGAGAGTTGTAACATACATGATTGCACGAGCTACACGTGCACAGGTAATTTAGTAAGCAACGCATTAAACTGGCCGGCCAGGAAAAATAGGCAGCACTTGCTCAAAAAATTAAAAAGAAAAGAACATATATGCAACCATGCATGATCACCATACTGTTGACCGATGATTTAACTCCCTTCCTATAAAAGAGGGAATAGCTGCCACCATTCGACGCACACAACATATACTCTACACAGTGATTACAAACGTACGTGTGTTGTTAAGCAAACACAAGATCTAGTAGCCAAGCAAGGCAATGGCCTCTTCCCTGCCCCTGCTTCGCTCCCTCTACCTTGTGGCAACGCTGGCAGTCTTCGCTGCCGCCTCCTCGAGATCCCGGCAGCTACCGGAGCAGCAGCCGTCGTCATATACCGGCAGTGGCGGCAGCAGCTGCGATGGTACCAATGGAGCAGCGCTACTTGAAGCGCGCGACAAGTGCTGCAACGACCTAGGCGAGCACGGCCGCTGCATCTGCTCAGACGAATCCGCGAGGAAGGTATTCGACTCTGTTAACTCCTTGCAGCTTTGCAAGAACTATACTATGCTTGCTCGGCGGGGAGCTGGAACGCCGCTGGCGACGACGACGCGGCGACTACTGGAGGATGCAGCTTGGACCACCTAGACAACACGGTGAAGCAGTGCAGCAAGGTGGTGAAGGATTTCGAGGATCTGAGTCGCTGCTAGAGAAAAGTTCAGGTGACCACTGCTTCAGGGAGGCACTCGTCAAGCTCGGCATTGAGAACTCCCATGGCGTGGTCGAGATCCTTCTCCCCCCCGTGGGCAACTGATTTGGTTTGAGCCGTAGGTACTCCATATGGGTGTCGTCTGTTGTCCTTTATGAAATTTTGGGTCTCGTCCTTTATGAAATTGTTTAGTTCATTCCTTTGATTTACTATTTAAGTTTTGTTGACCAGATCCTTTGATTCATATAAGTTGTTGTTTACCAGAAAATAATTGAAACAGCTCCCTTTGAGACTACTGTTATGTTCATTATATAGTCCAACTGATACGTGTTCAAATATATGATTGAGTGGGACTCTAATTTTACATCGACTACCTATTATATCTATGATTCTATCTTTATCTCTAATCGTATGTTCTATACTTCTAACAATTCCCCATCAGTAGGGGCAGATCTAGAAATGAGGACCAAGGAGGGGGGTTAAAATAGAAGAAGGCTGTTGGGCTACTAGTCTCCATGCATTTTTGGTCCACCAGAGAGGGCTGCAGCCCCTAGCACAAATGTAGCAAAACGTATCGCTTGGATCCGCCCCGCCCCTCAGCCACAAAGCGGCGAAAAATGAACTATTGTGTTTCGATTTAAAGTCTTGTGCTTCGCTATCTTCTATATCTATCTTTGTTCCTACCACGGTCTTAGTGAGCATCACTGATTATAATGATGACATGGACGCTTTGACAAGAGTTGTTGGTAATGATTTGCTATAGATGTACTCCCTCCATCCAAAAAAAAAAAGATCATTTTCGCTTACCAAGAATCAACTTTGACTAAAATATATATATATATATATATAGGAAATTATTCCGCATACCCACCCAAGTAGTTACTCCCATGTTAATATCTCAAGATTTAAGATATATATGACCGAACGAATCTGTATGTATATAAAGTATATGATCATACTAGACCATCTATGGCGGTATATATGTCAAGTATCTATATATACATAGAGTGTGTGGTTATACTTTTTTATATACTACAATCAATGGCATTTTTATAATACATTAAAAAGTATGGGTTCCTTTAAAAAATTTTCGTCTAGGAAGATTTAAAGTATCTTAGTATGAGTATATAAACATACTCAAAGTGATAAACAAATATAAACACATATGTAACATGTTGTTTTAAATATGAGAGTAACTACCCTGCTATTGGAAGCCCCGGACTTCCTGTAGCTAACGGAAGCCCCAGCCAACCTCCACCGAACCACCCTCATGCGGTACAACCAGTCCCCACCATCCCAACCCAGTCCAGCCAGCCACCCATGCAACCCCCCACACCTGCGTTCCCATCTTGGATTTCAAATTCATTTGAATCGCAACGACCGGACCGACGGCACCTGGCCAACCTCCATGGCCGGTGGCCCAACCTCCACTTCACTCCTTCGCACTGGCGGAGGGCTGTGGGGGCGAAACGGGGTACCGGCCCCCCCTTGCTCAAGAAAAGTTCCTGAAGAGTTCATCAGCACTCGGGATGTCTCGCGTGCTGTCAAGTGTCAAGTGCACGGCATGATTCTCAGCGACATGATGGGCTCCCCAGGATCCTCTGCGACATGATTCTGCAACATGATGGTGAAGCGTGGCTGTGCGTGTGGCACCGGGGCACAGAGGATCCGTGCCACCTGAGGGTAGTGGGCGTGACAGTGGGTGTGGCAGTAGGGGCTAGTGAGGGTAGTGGCAGTAGCGCGGAGTATCTGATATTTGACATTTGTGTATAATTTGACATATATTTCCCTGGTATCTATAATCCATAGAAATAATTTGTGAATTTTTCTGAACAATTGGCATATATGTTTTTGATATATGCAATCCATAAAAATACCTAAAGTCCAATAAATTATACTGAATAAGTTACCGTAAATATAGTAATAAAATAGTGTAAATATAGCTATAAGATGGTGTAAGTGCACATGCAAAATCCGGTTGCTGGGAGGGGCTAAAACAACCGGGTGCTGGATAGAAGCTTCATGAATCAAACACAAGCCTGCATGATCTTGAACTCTAGAATCTAGATCTTATGTTATGTTCTTTCTACCGAACAACACAAGGCGCATCAACTGTTTCGTGGCTCCGCAGCAACAAGTCACTGGCCCCGTAACTGAGAGCTAATTACTCATATAGTACTGTAGCAATTGGCCCCACCTTGGATTGCCTGCGAGCTCCGCCACTGCTCCTTCGGTCCATCCGGTGGTAGCCCCTCGCCTCCAGCGCCGCCCACCTCCCCACCACGCCCCGCGGCGGCAGCTTCGGCATTCCGGCGCCCGCTCCCCACCACAGCCTCGCGTGGGAGCTAGACCGGCTAGGGCTGCTGCTGCGCGCACACAAGGAAGGCCAGAGCGGCACAAGGAAGGCCAGAGCGGACTTGCTCGAGCGGCCGGGTGCGCGTTTAGCAGATTGAAAAGGTGTGCCTCTCCTCGTATCTGTCTCCGTCCTCAGTCCCCACACCAGATCTGGTCGATTCCGGTGGCGATGCTCCTTCTCCCCACCAGCGTTGGTGATGGCGCTCGCCCTCGGCAGATACAACACCTCGCTTGCTGGGACGTCTGATCCTCAAGGCGTTCAGCAGGGACCGCAGTAACGGTGTCGACGGCGTGGCTCTGCTGCAGTCCTCCGCCCGCGCAAGGGGAGGGCACTGCTTCGCCTCCATCTCCTACCCCAGGCAAGAAGAAGCTCCGATGGCACATATCCTAGGGAGCAAAGCAGCGTCCGATTGACCGCCTGAGGTGAGTGTGATGGATTTTTCCCTTTTTTTCTTTCAAGTTGAAACGTGCTGAGCTTTAGTCTTTGGATGATATTTCTTTCTACCCGTGTTCAAGTCTGCAATTCTGACAATGAATGAATATTGATGCTATTTTTCAATGCATAGAAATTTGGATGATATTTTTTAAATGCATAGAAATCAAAGATTATGTTAGAATTTGTCTATGCATAGAAATTTAAATTTCTTTCTAAAATTATTTTGATCGTTGGATGCATATGAATTGAAGTGTGCATAGGAATTGAAGTGTTTGTCATTAACATCATTAGATCGTTGCTGCTGCCCAGTAGGTGCTCGATGAAATTCCCTGTTAGTGTTCAATGAACTGATCTGCTTATATTGGCTTTCTTTTGTTGTAGCTTATTCTTATCCTCCGAGGACCTGCACTGCAAGCTGAATGCCGGCATGTATAGAGGCTACTACACCCTGGATGCCTAAAATACACAGATTGTACGTTGTATAACTTGTTTTTATGCATGGTTGGTTCGGCTTCTAAAACTATTATCGTGACTATGATGTGCTAGATGCAATCGACATGTATAGAGACCACGAGAGCTTGAGCCACTGCGGCAATCGACAAAGCGCAGCCTGCCGAGCGCACAGCTCCACCAGAAGTGGTTGCATCGAGGCTGACACTAGCAAGTTGGACGAGAGGATGTGTGCTTTCAATCCATTGCCAGGGTGTATGCTTCTATACGACTACTCCCTGTTCCCATTTAAAATTACTATCCTCACGATTGTATGTGCAAGCAAATTTTCTATGCAGTTTGATTTAAACTTTTATGCTTATCTCTCATATGATGTGCAATGAAATTGTTGCTTTAAAATTACCCATTATCTTGCATTACAAATTTATGAACAAGAGAAAGAAGAGAGAAATATGCTTCTATGCCTTTCTTGCTGCTGCACTTGGAACAATGACTTCCCACATCTTTGGTTGCAGTCGTGTATGTTGGCCTAGAGTGTAAATATATTGCAGATTTAAATTCCCTCTATTGCTTGTTCATATTGGTTCTGTATTTGAATGCGTAAGTTTTGATCCCGGCAACTTTTTCAACCATCCTTTTCACTCTCCATAGTTTATTGCTCCACCATTCACCATAGGTTTTTGAATTTCTATACATTATTGGACCACATTTCTACATTTTGTTGGAGCAGCTAAACGTGCATGTCTGCACAATTTTATACATTGTAGGAGCACACTTCTATGCATTAGAACACTATTGACTACACCCCTTCAAATTGGTATCTTAGTTTTTGGGATACATAGAAATTAAAATCTTAATATTTTGATAACTAACTAGTCATTTTTGGATGCTTGTAGGTGTCTACTTACATTTCTATGTATTGTTTTGGGTTCAGTTCTATGCTCTGTTCCTTTATTAATTATGCACGCCAAAGTGAGAAAGCATGGTTTTGGGTTTGGCTTTCATGGTTTTAGATAAAATAATCTTCCTAGTGGTAGGATTTTATTCGGTTCTATGCATTGTTTTTCTATTAATTACCGACCAAGTGGGAAGTAAGGTTTGGGTTCTATACATTGTTGGAACAAATTTCTATACATTTTGAGAGCACATTTCTGTATATTATTGCTATGAAATTGAAGTTTAATTTTTTGGGCATAGGGGAGGGCGAACTCGCTTGCCAACGGTGGCAGACAGCATGCACGCCCGGTTGTACTTTGTCTGGACATCGGCAGCATGCAGGAGGTATCGGCCAGATCCCCTGGACATTGATGTTATATGCTTTAGTTCAGCTTATTTAGAATCATGCCGTGTGCGATTTGCTCTATTACCACATGCAAGGTACGTTACTTTCTTCATGCTGTTACCGTCTTACCGATGGGTGCCATAAATGTATGCCATCATTATGGGTTTCTAGATGTGCTGCCTATGTATTTCTATGTTTATTTAAGTGTATTTGGATTCTATAGCTAAACGCACTTTGGCCAATGGCATAGAAATGCTAGCAGGTGTTCAGAAATTGAATTTTTTTTTTTTATGTATAGAAATTTAAATCTAATCATTGCTGATATTTTTATGCTTATATCCTTGATATAGTGTTCTATGCACTGTTCCTCTATTATTTATACGTCCACCCAAGTTGCTGTTGTAATGCTTTTGTGCCTTTGTAGCCTTCTAAAACATGTTTCTATGCCTTTTGTTGTGATGTAGGATGGTTGGAATGGATTCCTCGCCATTTGTTGTGAGAGGTCAGCGGCGGCTCCAACATAGGACATGGCTTGCAGCATCCATGACTTTCTTGGCTTGTGGCAGTGGCATAGTTTTGTTTTTGACAACATGACAATGGCGTAGTTTGATCTTGATGTAGTTGATAAATTAATGTAAAAAATTAGTTTTCTATATATTGTGTTTCTATGTTTGCATGCATGAGCAAAATTATTAGTTTCTATGTAGCATCGGTTGGGTTTGTACATTAGCTAGTTGTTTTCTATGCATTGTTAATCTTTTAGGTAAACATCTCCACAAAGAAGAATGGTGTGAGTTGGGACCATTATGGATAGCCCATCCTATCTGGGAAAAGTGTTTTCTATGTTTCTATGTTGTAATTAATATAATTTTATTCATCAAACTTATTTCTATGCAATGTCAATGCTAAAAACTTTCCTACGCATTTTGACATTTTCTATGTATTCATCCAGGTACCATAGTGGGCCCACATCTTGGGAAGTGTTTTGTATGTTTCTATGGGATAATAAAACTAATTTTTATTTATCCAACCACTAATTTCTATGTAATATTGACACCAAAAACTTATCTATGATCTTGCTATCTATGATCTTGCCAAGTGCTTCTGTGCATCCAAACTGGGTCTATATCCATGATTCAAATTTTAAATTTTAAATTTTATAGAAGTTAATAGGATATAGAGTTTTATGCTTTGTCGGGAGATAAAATCTTGTAAGTACATAGAAATATAGTAGGCGCTCTCGTCTCTTAAAAAAAATTTGAAATTTAAGTTATAACACTTGAATCATAGCCCTTGAGGCCAAATGGATGCATAAAATCAATTTTTAAGATGCATAGAACAGTTTTAAAAACCGATGTTACGTAAAAATCTGTCATTGGATGAATAAAAGTTACATATTTTATTATATAGAAACCTTCTCCAGAGATGAATATCCCACATGACAACCGTGAATGACTCCAAAGAAATATCATACATCCTGATGATATATGATTAGTACAAGAGTGATGCATAAAACATGCAGACCACACATGGAGACAACCTTGTCTTCTCTAAAATTTAAAATTTAAAGCACATCATGAATGATTGAATGCATGCAAACTAGTGCTTCGATGAGCAAACTATAAGTATGCAACGGCATAAAAGTCCAAGAAGACCATCGACACTTAAAAATGTCATACAACAATGTATAAAGATTTATTGTAGTGTATATAATGTAAACGAAGTTACAGTTTAGTTACAATTTAGCCATGCATAGAAACTTATGCACGCATACATAAAACTCAACAAACAAAAAAATAGGTGTCATTGCCAGAGATGTTAGGGAAGCGCTCGCCGCTCGTGCCGTGGAGGGAATGAAACCACGCCACTGCAAGTCAGAGACGCCATGCCCCTGCAATGGGCACCAAGGCAGCAAGGGCCACCTCATCGCATTAGCCGTCCTTGTGGTCGCCTCGATGCCGTTGTTCATGCATGTAACATGTGAATATATAAAATTATAGATAATTTGAACCAGTTAATAACACATCACAGGGGTGCATAAATAATTTAAAATAAAGAGTAATTTTAGAATTTTTCATTTTCCAACTTTGATATGTATAGAAACTCACTAATGCTAGAGCAAAAACACACATCAATGCAAATACTAGAAAATTGAATCACCTATGCATAAAAATCTCATAGAAATGTCATGAAACGTAGAAATATCATACATCTGAGCAATTATGGGCACCCTCTACAGCTACCTAGCAAAACTCTCACCATGGGCACCATGTGTTCCAAGCTCACCGAACCACGTGCCGTCTACTTTCGCTCGCCTGCATAGATATCATTCTGGTTCAAGCAAATGGAGAAATGGCTTTAGGGACAAACGGAGAGCAATACATCCCAGCCATCCCGCATCGCATAGCATGGAAATCCAACTCATGAAGCATAGTGTCGGTGCTAGAACTGGCGGTCCTAGTACCAACGAGTGAATTTGTGGTGCGTGCTCCCTACTCCGGATGGTGTGCAAGATGGACACAAGGGTTTATACTGGTTCGGGCAAAGAAGGCCCTACGTCCAGTGGGGGAGGAGATCTTGTATTATCTTGCACCTGAGTGCTTGTAGGTAGGGTGTACAAGCGGGTTTGAGAGAGGGACTGGTCCCAAGTCTCGTGTAGGTTGAGTGGAGTGCCAATATTGGGCGTGAGTGTGAGCCTCTCTTCTACGAGCCTCTACCCCCCTTTTATAGCCGCAAGGAGGGGGTAGAGGAGTACAAGTAGTGCCCCGAGTCTGTGGCGTGGTAGTGGAGCTCCCGTCCGCCTTTGTCTGAAGGTCTGGAATGGGCATGTCGTCCTGCGTCGTGGGAAGGCTACGTCGCCTCCCCGTCTCTGCTAGTCGGAGTGACGCCTGTCCCTGTGGGAGTGGGTGGAGCGCGGCGGAGAAGACGACCGAGCCCTGTAGCTTGCTGTCGCCTTGACCCGTCTGGAATCCGGGGCTCAGGGAGCCTCGGAGGTTGCTTGCCGTATGGGTAGTGGTTGAAACAGTCTCGGACGGTCGCCGGCGTCGTGCCCGCCCATCCCGTGGTCAGGGCGCACGGAGTGGACTGTTGATTGACCGGAGGGAGCGCCTTGCGCTCCCCCATACCTGGAATGACGTCGGCTTGCGTGTGGATGGCCTTCCGGGGCTTGGATGATAGGACCTAGCAGAGGGGTTAGGCAGCACAGTGTCGTATTGTAACAGGCGTGGCGTCTACTGTGGAAGCTGCGTAAGCATGACTTGTCGGCGTGGAATGAGATGGAGCTGCGCCCATCCCTTGCCAGGGCATGGAGCATCCTTGACACGAGGATCCGTGGCGCGGTAGTGGATACGCGTCGCATCATTGGTACGGCTTTGACCTGGTACGGAGCGCCTCGCCCAAGACCCAGCAGAGGGGGCTCGGGCGGGTTGGAGTCTGGGTTCCCGCCTGAGGCTCCGTCGCCCGGGGGCTCAGGCGAGGCGGAGAGTCTCGCCCCGTCCGAGGCTAGCACCTCGGAGCTCGGTCGAGACGCAGTGTCGCGCCCCGTCCGAGGCCGGCGCCCGGGGGTCGGTCGAGGCGGAGCGTTGTGCTCCATCCGAGGCCTCGGCAGGTTGGGCCTGGATGGGCCAAAGATGTTATACCCATTGTGGTGCGCTGGGGCCATGGCCCTAATAGCAGGTGGGCTGAAAGTGGGTTGTTTTTGCGTTTGTTGGGCTTTCCTTAGGGGGCCCCCATTTTGGTCCCCGACAGTAGCCCCCGAGCCTCTGAAGGAGTGGAGGCACTCGTTCAGAGGCTGAGGCCTACGCTGCCATGGATGTTGACGGTTTTCTCCGGGGGTGCGCAAGCGCCCCATGGCGGGTGTAGCCCCCGAGGCCTCGGAGGAGTATGAAAGACTCTTCCGAGGGCTTGCTATGAGTTTGCTGATGAGGCTCGAGGTTGGCTGGTGTGCCGTGCTTCCTGGCGGGGGGCGCGCGAGCGCACCCATCGGGTGTAGCCCCCCAAGGCCTTGGAGGAGTATGAAAGACTCCTCCGAGGGCTTGTGCGCGTTACGCTTGTTGTGTGGTGCTGAGCCCCCGGGCCCGTCGGCTCGTCCGGGGTCCGGCTAGGTTTTGGACGCTTTCCCGATCGGGTTCATGTGTTGGGGAAGCCCACGAGCCCTCGTCACGATGAGGGGAACCCGACAAGTACTCGTCTTTCCGATTTTAACGCACCTCAGCATCCCTTCTGCGGGGAGGAGGGTGGACTTCATCATGCTACCGCCGGCGCGCGCCGAGCATGACTAGGTCCCATGAGTCGTTAATCTTTAGGTCCAAGCGAACCGCCTGTGCCCCGCTCGCTAGGGGTTGGCTGGCCGGAGGCGCGGTTCGTAGGAGCACGCTTCGGTATCTTGAGGCGGGGCTCGGGTCCCGTCCGGGCGGGTCCCGAGGGCTCGATGCTCTCCCACGCGGCATCCCCCTCGCTCGGCTGCCGTGGCTGGCCTTGGACGCCTGTGGCGTGGATCGGGCCCCGCGCGGCAGGGCTAGGCTGTGGTATGAGGTCGTCCATGCTGCCCCCCCGACTCTATTGCCCCGAGGTGGCTATCGAACCCTTGATGGGCCACCGCCGTACCTGCAGGCCGACCGTACCCCTGGCTCCTTCGCTAGGAAGGAAGGCCCTTATTTCGCCCGGTCGTCAGGGATGTGGGCGCGCCTTTTAGGCGGTTCGCGAGAGGCGAGCCGCACGGAAGTGGTGGGCCCCACGTCCCCTCGTGGCGGCCGCCCGCTTGGCGGGTCCCACGTGGGGCGTGACAGGCGGCGCTGCGGCTTTCGCAGTGGCCACGCCACGCGGGTGCCAGGCCCCGGTCCGTGACCCCGATCCTTTAATGGCGGTTTGCCGTGCAACATGCGCAGGCGCTTGCCCGGCAGCGTGGGGGGGCCATTCGTAGATTCGTCTCGGGGCGCGTGCGGTGTGCAATTGATTACGGCGTATCGTGGTGGATACGCGATTAATGCAAAGGGGGAGAGCGGTGGCGTGTATAAATACCTACGTGGTGGTCGCACGGCGCCTCGCCTTCACTCTTCGCTGCCTTTCGCACTTGCCTTCCCGCCGCCCAAGTGTAAGCGTCTTTGCTTTGCTCGAGACAAGGGAAAAGGCGCCCCAAAACCATCTTCGCACTCTTCCGAGCCTTGATCCATGGTGCCCCGGCCTCGACGTCATCGGGCGTGGCGGGGATGGGAGACGTGCTCCGTCACGGAGGCGGAGCCGACGGGCCCGGTGGAGAAAGGTCTCCTCTGGCTTGGACGAACCCACGCGGCCGGAGTGGATCGTCCCCCATCGGATCATGACTATCCGAGCCCCCCCATCGGGATACGTCGTGAAGCTTCACGGCGTTCCACGAGCCTTGGTTCGGGATCCCGGCGGGCGCTTCCTCTAGGCCCTGGGCACTACGGGTCGGGAGCTCCACAACCTTGCTCCCAACCGCATTTCCCACGCCAAGGTCTTCGTGGCGCGAAAGCGAGGGATCCTCGGCATCGACGCCCACCGATTTGTGACTGTACCCTCTTCGAGGGGTCCTCAGCTTGAAATCTCCGCCAGGGGCGGAGAAGGAGAAAGGGAAGGGAAAGGAGAAGAAGGAGCCGGTGGAGAAGGCGGGCCGGCAGCTGCACCTTGCAGTTGCGGTCTAGGCGCCACAGGGAGTACATCCCCGTGAAACTCGCCACCTCAAACCGCGGCTGGCACAGCAAGTGGTTCTACCTTCTGAACGACGATGGCCGCCTCTCCGCCTACACCGACAAGGTCTTCACCTCAGAGCCAGCGTCGTGGCGCTAGGAGCTAATCCCACAGAAGACGACCCCGCTGAAGAAGGTGGTCTCTGCCCTGGTGAGGCTGACGAAGGCTAAGGTGGACACCTCGGCGGTGATTGCCGCTTTTCAGGAGCGGCGCGTGTTGCCGCTGATGCACCGGCGGTACGCGCTATACGATATGCGCCCTGACAGTGCCTGGGAGGGCACGCGGATGGCGCCCGAGGATCTTGCGTATGCCGAGGTCCTCAACCGAATGAGGCAAGCGGCGTCGGTGGAGCACTCGCGGCTCCTCGAGGTTCTGATGCGGCCACACAAGGGCCACATCAGCTTGGTAATATTCGCCCGCGCGGCCTCCTTCTTCTCTTTCTTCCTTCTGGCTCACCCTCTTTGTCTCAGGGGCTCGAGGAGAGGCTCGGGGCGTCGAAGCCCCCGATTGCTGTGGAGAAGAAGGCCAATCGCGAGCGGGCGGAGGAGGTGAAGAAGAAGAAGGAGTCCGCCGCGGTGCGGAACATCCGCAAGCAGCGGGAGAGGGAGGAGGTGGAGAAGCGGCGGAAGCGGCAGGCTCGGGATAACCTCCCCCGAGAGCCGATGCCATCCGACACCACCGCAGCAGCGGCGATGACGTCGGTGAGGAGTGGGAGGACGATGAGCTAACCCAGATGCTAGGACTTGATCCCCCAGAGGTGGTGTCGCACCGTCAACCAGGCGGTGGCCCTTCCGTGGTGGACGCTCGTAGCGGGAGGGTGGAAGAACACCGGCCCCCGGCGTCGCTAGACCTGGGGCCCGCACGCGCGCCCCGCTCCAGGCCGTCCTCTCGGAGCGTCGGCGGGTCATCACGGGGGGAAAGAGGTCATCGAGCCTTCCTCCGCCGAGGTTCGTCCCCCTTCTGGCTGTACCGGCCAGGGGGCGAGTCCGAGGGTCGCGGTCGGACGCCCCCGACACGCGCGCAGCCCTCGGAGAGCCCGAGGCCTCCGCCTCCCGGGAGGGCCTCGGTCCGCATCAAGATAGCAATACCCGGGTAAGCGTAGTGTACCTTATCGTAAATTTGGGCGCCCGTTCTCCGTTCATCCGCCTGACGTCCTTTCTCGTCCTTTTTCTTAGCCTGAAGCGCAAGGCCGCGGTGGAAGAAGCCCCCTTGCCCCCCGAAAGCAGCTGAGACGGGGGGCCGAGAGCACGCGCCCCAGTTCCACCGTCGGGGTGGTGGCTGAGATCGAGGGGCGAGAAGAGACCCCCAAGTTGTCGGAGGTCGAGGGGCGAACTCCGTCGATCGAGGCGGAGGTCGCGTAGGCACCCGCGGGAGGGACCAAGGGTGCCGTCGTGGCGCCGTCGGTCGAAGAGCGACCTCCCACGGAGATCGCGGAGGCAGCCCGAGGCTCCCACTATGGGGGCTCGAGATACTGGCTCAGCTGGGTCGCCCGAGACGGAGCCCCCGGCGCCTACGGGGGAATGGTGGAGGAGCCCGCGGTTGTCGCACCCGCCGATGCGTCCATACGCGAGGCGGAGACGGCCAGCGTCACACCTCGACGGCGGCCACCGCGGAAGAAGCGCCCCAGCGGAAAGGGCGGCCGATGAGGCGTCGGGGTTGGTCGCGCCCGGCGCAGTAGTTGTTGCTTCGGGCGGGGCTGCGGTTGACCCGTCCCGGGCGCATCCACGGTCGGGGATGAGGGTGCCTTGGCCGCCCTCGAGAGGCCAGGGCCTTCATCCCCGACGACGCTCAAGGAGACGCCGGGCGTGGATGAGCGTCCACACGATCGTCGACCGCTACGAGGAGGCCGCCGGGGGATCGTGACGGGACTCGCTTGAGCCGGCCCCATGCTTTGGGACTTGTCGATGTCGTCGGAGAAGTCGGGGGTCCTTCTCGAGTCGGGCGGGGCTCACGATTGGTACCTTCATCGGGAAAGGGGGGCTGGTCGCGGCGGTGACGGCGACGTTGTCGGAGAGGGGACTCCGAAGCTCGAGCGACTCCCCCTGGTCCGAGGCGTAAGGAGGCAGGGCGCGCGAAGATGCTGCCCTCTCCAAGGAAGTCGCCGGGCCAGGCCAAGAGCCTCGGCCGGCTGGGCCGAGAAGGAAGCGATGGTCGCTGCTGCCGCGCCGCGAACGCCCTCAGTCGGTGTCTCGAGAAGCCGAGGCTTCTCGGGCCCACACGCCCGTCTTGGCTTGGCGAGTACTCAAGATGAAGGGGGCTGCCATGGAGGCGGTGTGCCCCCGGAAGTCGTCGTCGTTGACGTTGAGAGCACCGACGCCGAGGATGCCGAAGTGGTGGATGCTCCTACGCAAGGCGACGGAGGCTTGGCCGCAGCCCCGTAGATCCTGCACGTAGGGCTCGAGTGCCCGTTGTAAATAAATAGTTGACTTCGTGCTTATAGAACACTTTCGTGCCAACTAGCCCATCGAGGCTTTGTGTTTCTCGTGCTATTTGTCATCTCAGTTTCCCTTCCGTGGTGCTCGTCACTTAGTTTTGCGAGGCGGCCTTACGGCCGAGGGTCGTTGCTAGCTCGGGTAGGGATCGCGTTAGTTGCCACGACCCGGTGCCCTTCCTTGATAAACGACTCCCCGTATGTCTCGAAGTCCTTCTTTGGCCGAAGAGGGTAAGCGGAGGTACCGTCGCGCTCGAGCGTGGGTGGCCTCGCGGCTTGGCCGTTCTTGGCCTCGGTCAGAACTTTACATGGCGCCTCTAACTAAGTGGACGAGACCTTCGGGAACGCTGGTGCTATGACAAATAATTGAAGAAATGCAAGGGATTTTTTTTTACGGGGAGCCTTTTCGGGAGGGGTTCCTTCCTTGTAGCCCCCGAGGAAGGCTTGGCTTTGATGAGGCAAAGCCAAGACTCCCTAAGTCCCGTGGAGGACAAAGTACCGTGACTTTGGGGAAATCTCCTAGAGACTTGCTTTTTATTAATGAAGTGTACAAGGTATGAGTACAATGCTTGGGAATCTTAAGGGTAAAAGCGACGTAGCTGTTGTATATTCCAAGCGTTGTCGAAGATTTCGCCCTTTTCGTTGGCTAGCTTGTAGGTGCCCGGCTTGAGGACTTCCGCGACGATGAAGGGACCCTCCCAGGGTGGTGTGAGCTTGTGGCGCCCTCGGTTGTCTTGCCGGAGACGTAGGACCAGGTCGCCCTCCCTGAGGTCTCTGGTTCGGACTCGGTGGTCGTGGTAGCATCGGAGGGATTGCTGGTACCTTGCCGAGTGCAAGAGAGCTGCGTCTTTGGCTTCCTCAAGCATGTCCAGCGAATCCTCCCGAGCTACCTGGTTGCGCGCCTCGTCGTAGGCCTTTAGCCTCGGGGATCCGAACTCCAGATCAGTGGGCAGCATGGCTTCGGCTCCATACACCAGGAAGAAGGGAGTGAATCATGTGGCTCTGCTCGTCGTCATTCTCAAGCTCCAGAGGACCGAGGGCAGCTCGTTGAGCCACCTTTTGCCGAACTTGTTCAGCTTGTTGAAGATCCGAAGCTTCAGTCCCTGCAGTATCATCCCGTTCGCCCGTTCCACCTGGCCGTTCATCTGGGGGTGCGCTACCGAGGACCAGACGATACGTATCTGGTGTTCATCGCAGAAATCCTAGAACTTCGCCCCCGTAAACTGAGTGCCGTGGTCGGTGATGATGGAGTTTGGGACGCCAAACCGATGAACGATGTCGGTGAAGAAAAGCACCGCCTGCTGGGATCGGATGTTGGTGACGGGGCGTGCCTAGATCCATTTGGAGAATTTGTCGATGGCGACGAGCAGGTGTGTGAAGCCCCCGGGCGCCTTCTTGAGGGGCCCTACCAGGTCCAAACCCCACACGGCGAAAGGCCACGTGATCGGGATGGTCTGGAGGGCCTGAGCCGGAAGATGCGTCTGCCGGGCGTAGTATTGGCATCCCTCGCAGGTGCGTACCACCTCGGTGGCGTCGGCGACCGCGGTTGGCCAGTAGAACCCTTGCCGGAATGCGCTTCCTACAAGGGACCGAGGGGCGGCGTGGAGGCCACAGACGCCGACGTGGATTTCGCGTACCAGCGCGAGTCCGTCTTCAACCGAGATGCAGCGTTGCAGGATCCCCGAGGGGCATCTCTTGTAGAGTTCGTCCTCGATGACGACGTAGGACTTTGCTCTCCTCGCGATGCGCCAGGATTGATTGAAGTCCTCAGGGAGAACCCCTCGGACGATCCAGTCGAGGTACGGCTTCCTCCAGTCCGACGTGGGATCAGCCTCTGGGTTTCTTCCTTCGATCTCCATAACCTTGGTGGTGGACGCCGAGGGGTCCCCGGAAGCCTAGGCGATATCGAGCGCCGAGGGACCCTCGGTTTGATCCCAAGCCCCCGAGGGGGGGTCGGGATGAGACGGGGTCTCCTTTTGTTCGTTGAAGGTGATCGAGGGTGCCGCAAGATCTTTGGTGAAGACGTCAGGGGGTACGAGAGTCCTTCCGGCGGCGACCTTGGCGAGTTCGTCGGCGGCTTCGTTGTGCCTCCGGACGACGTGGTTGAGCTCGAGGCCGTCGAACTTATCCTCCAGGGCACGCACCGCCTTGCAGTATGCGTCCATCTTGGGATCACGACAACTTGAATCCTTCATGACTTGATCGATAACGAGCTGCGAGTCGCCTCGGACGTCGAGGCGTGTGCCTCGTACTCCGCCATGTTGTTAGATGCCGGGAAGTTGAGACGGATCACGTACCGTATGTGTACCCCGAGGAGGGAGATGAAGAGGAGGCCGGCGCCGGCTCCTGTTTTCATCAAAGACCCGTCGAATTACATGGTCCAAAGACTCCGCTTTGGAGCCGGGTGGTGGAAGCTGGGTGTCAGTTGTAACAACCCGAATTTTTTACACAACACAAAAATCCCAACTACAAAATTTTTCTTAAATAACCCATGCTTGATGATTGCCATTTAGTAAAACCAACCCTAAGCTCGCATTGATGGGTCCTAAATAGGTCATCCTTATATTCATACAAGCATTTTATCTCTCATTATCACATGTAAAATGGACCTTTGCCTTTATTATTATAAATAATTGTACAATTAAATCCTAATATGAAGCATGTATGATTTGGCTTTTGTATGGATTTTATGATGTGCTAAGAATAACTAAATAAAATACATATAAATAATTAAGGAAGGATCATTAAATATTTTATCCAAATTAAACTCACACTACATATGTAAATACCCATATATACATATATATATATATATGCTAAGAATATATCCCAATATATGGGGTGAGACCCTAACCTATGACATGGACCCTATTGGACCTTAATATGCTAACTATCCTTAATTACCCTACTAACCCTTGGCTAAGCACCTACTTAAAGAAGAAAACCAAAATGGAAAAAGAATAGAAAATCAGAAAGGAAAATGAAAAGGGGAAAGAAGCCTGCGAAGCCCGCCTTGCAGCCCAAGACGGCCTGCCCCACGCCCTCCTTCTTCTTCCACCGCACGAGCCGTCAGCCGTCAGCCGCACGGGAGCCCTGTTCTTCTTCCTCCCACACCGACGCTCCGCTCGGTGACAACACGCCGCAACAACTGTGTACGCCCCACCGATCCACGCCGGCACTCGCGTCGCCGCCCGCTCCACCCTTTCCCCCACGCCTTGCGGGCCGTGCGTCCACGCCACGTAACTCCGTGACTCTCGCCCACACGCGCTCAACCATGAGCACCGCCTCGCTCCATGCCGCTGCCGTGCCCGTCCCTCCATCCTCTGCCTTGGATACGAAGAATTGGCCGAGGCCACTGTCAGTTGGGTCCCCCGCGAGCACGAAGACGCACTCGGCAACCACCCAAGCCGCCCATGACCGCTTGATCGACCACCATTGCTAATCACCGTCCACCTCCGTGCCATGGCCAGCCCGCTCCTCTATAAAAGCAAGCACCAGGCGCCTAGGGCTTCCCCATCCACCGCCACCACCCCTGTGGCCTTCACCAAGTCCTTCCGAGCCAAGAGAAAGAGAGGGAGAGGGGCGCAAAGAAGGGGAGGGGGGACGGACCTTCACCCGGAGCTGTTGCCGCCGCCGGGCCGGTGACGACGCCATTTACTATGACGACGCTGCGCGGTCCTGCACGGCACCACACCGACTGCCCCGGCATCGACTTCGACATCAAGGCGTCACCATCCTAGCGTCCCCGAGACCAAGGTGAGCGCCGTCGTGCCTCTGTTCTGGCCCCGCCCGATCGCCGGCCATGGCGCTCCACACCGGAGCGCGTAGGCCGAGGCCACCACCGGCCGTGGACACACCACACACGCACGCAACACGAGACCAGCCTCCAACCAACCGAAACCGGTGCCACGCGCACCGACGAACCATAGCCACCATGTCGCCGCCGTGAACTCCGTAACCGCGGCGTGCCGATGTTCTAAGAGAAAGAGGCCACCGGAGACGCTACCAACCACGGGACCATGACCGTCCTTCCACGAAGAAGCCCGCGCGCGTGTTAGATGAAGGATAGAACTGCTGGACGCCACGAAGCCGTGAACTGTGCCCACGCCGACGTTCTGCGGAGCGCCGCCGTGTCGCGCATGTTCCAAGACACATCGGTCGCCTCGACCCACACCAATGATCCTTAGAGCTTTGCCGTGATCCCCTAGATCGAGCCATGCTGGTGAATAAACCTACGCATCGCCCTAGCACCCTGGCCGCGAGACCTCTGTGCCGTTGAAGCTCCACCGCGGGCACCAGACAAGCGGCGTCGCCGCCGTGTCTTACGGTCGACGCCGGTGAGCCCAACGTGCAGACAGGACCACCAATCAACGATTGGCACACCGAATTAGACTTAGAGAGGCCCTTAGCCCCGATGCCGCCGCGGCGCCGTAGCTGGTTTGCCGCACCGCCATGGCCAACCCCAGCGAGAGCCCCGCAACGCCGCCCGGGGAGGCCCCACGCTCCATCGTGGCCCACTTGGTCTTCTTCAAGGCCAGCCAACGGAGGCCGTGGAGAACCGAGACGCCGACGGTGTGAGCGCTTCCGCCGGGACGAGTACCGCCAGAAGCCGCCACGCCAAGCCGCTAGTCCCTTCGGCGCACCTCACCCATCACCCAACCCCCCGGCCGTGCTCGTCTTGACCTTCCAAAGCCGACGCACATGTTAACGGAGTCCGAGAACCACCGTAGCACCGCTGGTGCACGCTCACCACCGGTGGACTGCGTTTCGGTGAGGCAGAGAGAAGGGAAAGAAGAGAGGAGTAGAGCGCGTGCACCTGGACCATGAAACACCAAGGGAGAAAGGAGGGAGGTGGACCTGATCCACGGTGAGCCATCTCTACGGTCTACGGACTACCAGTAACTGGTCCACCGTGAACCACGCTGCATAGACCGAGCCCGAGCCCTGGACCAGTGAGCCGACGTGGCACCCTGTAACGCAGACACGTGGCGGGCCGGCCCGGCCCAAGCCCGGCCCGCCAGAGCCACACCGGGCCCATAGATGACGTCATGATGATGTCATGAAGCCACGTGGACCCCTCCTGTGCTGACACGTGTCACCCCGAGAATATTCCAGCCTTTTATCTTTTTTAGAAATGAGTTAAACTTTGAAAATTCGTAACTTACTCATATGAACTCCAAATTTGGTGAACCAAGTCTCTAAATTCATCTAAAATTGAGCTCTACGCATTAGAGCCATGTTTGAGTGCATTTGGATCTTTTCACAGTTTATTTGTTTCTTGTGCTCTCTATAGGATTCGCTAACGCGACTAAACTTGTGCTGTTTCAGAGACGGAGGAGGAACGTGACGAGTACGATCATGACTACAATGAGAAATTGGGAGACGACTATTCTAAAGGTGCCACATTCCACCCACTCCTCGTAGATCCTATTACGCATTGCAAATGAGTAGTACTGCTAGTGCTTTAAATTACTATTGCTATCACCTAATTAGGGTTGCATGATAGTACTTCTTGATTGCCATTATCTTGACGCAACCTTTCCTCTGCTCACCCGCTGTTAGACTAGACACACGCGCTTGCTATCATGATTACTACTTGATCTCTACTACGCTTTATATCTTGATGTGATACGTAGTGGAAACTGTTATATATATGACTAAGGCACGTGGTGCCAACCTAAACCTGATGGATGGTGAGTGTGCGGTGTGTATCTTGGGTGAGTGGAGGGTGAGGGTTGTGTCGACCGAGCTGGAATGTGTGACGAGCTTGAGGCGAGTCTTGCCATGTGATGTGACCTGGGCATCCTATGAGATGAATACCTAGGCGGGTATATGTGATGTGATGTGTGAGGTGGGATCCTGGGTGTGAGCCTGTTGAGAGGTGGAGCCCAGGACAGGGGTGCTGTGGTGGCACGTAAAATGGTAAGCCAGATGAAGATGTCCAGCTTGGTCAATTATAAGGACTTACTAGTACTCAGACTCACCGGGAATCCCTTACATTCTCACTCGCTCTCTAATGGGAAGAGAGACGGCTCGACTACTTGGTAGAGCGGTGCCATTACTGCTAGGTTGCGAGGTGATAGGGAGGACGGTATGGATGCCGGAAGTTCCTGTACCGTTCGAGTCGGCAGTACCACTTGTTGGGCCCTTGTTGCCCCCCCCCAGCTCAGCGTACCGGTTCTCCGGGGCGACCCAGGGCTGAGTGGTAGGATGGCATCATTCTAGCAAGCAGCTGGGATTCTGCCTAGGAGGTCATGACTCCAAGGATGGCTAATCTTGTGGGTATGTAAACCTCTACAGAGTGTCTTGGTTGATCGATCGATACATATACCGACTTGTTGGTTATGGACCTTTCCTGGTACCTGTGCTCACTAGATAGGAGATGAATCCTTCTTTTCTCCCCCATGTTGTGAGATAGAGCCGGTCAAGGACCATTGAGGCAGGCCAAGTGGGAGTTGGCGTGTCGACACGAGTGAGAGGAGATGTGGTGGATGAGGTGGATGGGTGGAATGGGATGGATGGATGGATGGATGGATGGTGTGTGTGGGTGTGGTGTTAAACTTAAACTATATACATACTTATTATATACTTGACTGATATTGCATAGGAAACCACAGCCAAGATAGGTCCTCTTGTTATAGCCTTATTGCATCCAGTTCCACAAAGCATTGCAAATCATAGGGTGGAAATGTGGTCAGTACATATCGTACTGATACTTTGGCACGCAGGTTCTGAGGAGGCGTACAACTCCAAAGGGTTCAATGGTTAGGGTTTCATCGCTACGCTCAAGTCGTTGGATAGAAGTCGCTTCCGCACCTCCAAGCTATTCCAGTTGATGCTACTCTGTGTTTTGCGCCTGTTGGCGTTGTAATAAGTTATTAAACCTTTCTATTTGCACTCTATTTATCGTGGTATGGATTTGATTATCGACTAGAATATGAGTAATATGATTTAAAAGGTCATGTTACACTTCGACTGTGTGGATTTTCTCTTCATGGAAAATCGGGTCGTTTCAGTTGGTATCAGAGCCGTACTTGACCCTAGGACGAAACCCCTAGAAATGGACGTTAGAAATAAGACAAGACAATCCTCTCTTCGGTTATATACCAACCCTACAACACTTTTGCTTGCAAGGCTCATCTACTTTGACCAACTTGCTAACCATATCATCTTTGAAATATTGTTGTACCTTAGAACTATAGGTGGCCTATAGGACATTCCCAGACTTTACTCCCTAAAAGCCACTTTGGAAGGAAATATTCAAGACAAGAACCCTTTCTGCTGCAACTCAAGTACCCGTCCACACCCGTTGGAGACCAAGCCGACTTAAGAGCCATCTAAAACCCTAGCTATATGGGCCACCTATACTAGGCTAGACAACGAGGTTGGAGCTATAGATAGCCACAATCCATCATAGGATACCTCTACAACAAGAACTAGTGTACAAGGACCTTGCAAAGACCTTAGGGTGACCTATCTCGAGCTAGATTGAACCCTTTTAAAGAATAATCTAGACTTGTCAGGACGATACCTCTGTACGCGTAGTACGATCTTCACGAATCCTCTAGCGTAGCTGCTAGGGATATCGCCGTGTAATCAACCCATGTAATGAGTGAATTGGTTCTTAACGCATCTTTATGGGTCTTGATTGCTTCTTTGATTGAGTGTAGGATAGAAAAATGTTTTAAATTTGATTAAGCTCTTAATAACTATTAAAATAAAGCTACTATAATCCATGTCACGTGCACTAAACTGCTTTTATGGCTATGACGCAGATGTCTCCACGACGTTCTGCTCACCTGGAAGTCCGCTCACCTTTCCCCGCTTGGAACCCTAGCACGTGGAAGGCAGCCACACCTACACCCACAGGTGGTGTGCTCCCCACTTGCTTTGGCTGTGGACAACCAAGACATAGGGTAGCCAACTGCCCTAAGAAGACTGCTTCGCTTGCTACAGCCCCTGGCAAGCAAGATCTAGGTTTCATGAACTACAGTGCCCGAAGAGCCGCTCGTTGGCGCCTCACCCATCCAGTTGCCAACAACACCGACAACATGGGAGGAACCAAAAGCCACACCCTATGTAACATGGACGACTATTGCACCCAAATCAAGAAGAACCACATGGAAGCTAGAGAGGAGTTAAAGGAGCGAAAGCGCAAGACCGACGGATCAATCCACAACTCTGAATGCAAGAGACATGCCTTCAACAGTCCATGCTTTGCTTGTGGTCAACCCGGTCACAAAGCCGCTTACTGCCCACAAAGGACCGCCACCCTTACACCCCAGAATTCTGCTACCCATGCACCAACCCCCACAGGCAGTGTGTCCTTCACGTGCTTTAATTGTGGCCACCCTGGTCACAAGGCCAAATACTGCCCGCAGAAGCCCGCTACCCCCACACCACAGAAGTCAAAGAACAAGGGATCAGCTACTCGTGGACACCTCACCAACCTGAATTCTAGGGAAGCGCAAGCTACACCGACTCAGGAGTACGGTATGTTCTGGATTACGGTATTTGAGCATCTAGATCTTTTAGATTCAAGACTAGCGTGTTCTTGTATAGCATCAACATACAAGAATCTGATCACCGAGCACGGCAACCCCACCCCTCAGAGGAGTACGTCACACTTTAATCTCGGGGACGAGATCCTGATGAGGGTGTAGTACTGTAACAACCCGAATTTTTTACACAACACAAAAATCCCAACTACAAAATTTTTCTTAAATAACCCATGCTTGATGATTGCCATTTAGTAAAACCAACCCTAAGCTCGCATTGATGGGTCCTAAATAGGTCATTCTTATATTCATACAAGCATTTTATCTCTCATTATCACATGTAAAATGGACCTTTGCCTTTATTATTATAAATAATTGTACAATTAAATCCTAATATGAAGCATGTATGATTTGGCTTTTCTATGGATTTTATGATGTGCTAAGAATAACTAAATAAAATACATATAAATAATTAAGGAAGGATCATTAAATATTTTATCCAAATTAAACTCACACTACATATCTAAATACTCATATATACATATATATATATATGCTAAGAATATATCCCAATATATGGGGTGAGACCCTAACCTATGACATGGACCTGTTGGACCTTAATATGCTAACTATCCTTAATTACCCTACTAACCCTTGGCTAAGCACCTACTTAAAGAAGAAAACCAAAATGGAAAAAGAATAGAAAATCGAAAAGGAAAATGAAAAGGGGAAAGAAGCTCAAGCGGCCCGCCTTGCGCCCCAAGGCCTGCCCCCACGCCCTCCTTCGTCTTCCACCGCACGAGCACATGGGCCGGCCCAAGGTAGCAAGCGGCCTGCGGCATCCATCTACCACTCGTTGGCGCCCCCGGCGGACCCGCCTCCACTATGGGCCGCCGACACGTGGGACCCACCCGTCGGCCGCCACGGGAGCCCCTGTTCTTCTTCCTCCCACGCCGGCGCTCCGCCGGGTGACAACACACGCCGCAACAACCGTAATGCGCCCCACCGATCCACTGCACTTCGCGGCGTCTCCACCCCCTTCCCCACGCACCTTGCGGGCCCGTGCGTCACGCGGGAACCTATGACTCTCGCCCACACGCGCTCAACCACGAGCACCGCCTCGCTCCATGCCGCTAGCCCGTGCCCTTCCCTCCATCCTACGCTTGGATACGAAAGAATTGGCCGAGGCCACCGCCGATTGGGTCCCCGCGAGCACGAAGACGCACCAACAACCACCCGAGCCGCCCATGACCGCTTGATCGACCACCATTGCTAATCACCGTCCCACCTCCGGTGCCATGGCCAGCCGCTCCTCTATAAAAGCAAGCACCGGGCGCCCTAGGGCTTCCCCATCCACCCGCCGCCACCCGGTGGCCTTCACCAAGTCCTTCCGAGCCAAGAGAAAGAGAGGGAGAGGGAGCAGCAAGGGGAAGGGGAACGCCGGACCTTCGCCGGAGCCATTGCCGCCGCCGGAGCCGGTGACGACGCCCGTTTACTACGACGACGCCTGCGGTCCAGCATGGCACCACACCGACTTCGTCCCCAAGATTGACTTCGACAGCTGTCCACCATCCTAGCATCCCCGAGACCAAGGTGAGCACCGCCATGCCTCTTCCAGCCCACCCGATCGCCGGCCATGGCGCCCACACCGGAGCGCGTGAGGCCGAGGCCACCACCTGGACACACACCACACACGCACGCAACACGAGACCAGCCTCCAACCAACCAAAGCCGATGCCACGCGCACCGACGAACCATAGCCACCATGTCGCCGCCGTGAACTCCACAACCGTGGCGTGCCAACGTTCTGAGAGAAAGAGGCCACCGGAGACGCTACCAACCATGGGACCATGACCGCCCTTCCACGAAGAAGCCCGTGCGCGTGTTAGATGAAGGATAGAATCGCTGGACACCACGGCCGTGAAATCGTGCCCACGCCGGGCGTTTCTACGGAAGCGCCGCAGGTGTCGCTGTTCCAAGACACATCGCCGCCTCGACCCACACCAATGATCCTTAGAGCTTCGCCGTGATCCCCTGGATCGAGCCATGCTGGTGAATAAACCTACGCATCGCCCTAGCACCCTGGCCGCGAGACCTCTGTGTTGTTGAAGCTCCACCGCGGGCACCAGACGAGCGGCGTCGCCACCGTGTCTTACTTGCCGACGCCGGTGAGCCCAACGTGCACACAGACCACCAATCGACGATTGGCACACCGAATTAGACTTAGAGAGGCCCTTAGCCCGATGCCGCTCGTGCGCCGTTGTTGGTTTGCCGCACCGCCATGGCTGACCCCAGTAGGAGCCCCGCAACAGCCACCGGGAGGCCCCACGCGCTCACCGTGGCCCACTGTGTGCTTCGCCAGCCAATGGAGGCCGTGGAGAACCGAGACGCCGACGGTGTGAGCGCTCGTTGCCGGATGAGTGCTGCCGTAGCTGCCGTGCCGCTGCTAGTCCCCTTCAGCACACCTCAGCCATCATCGAACCCCCGGCCGTGCTCGCCTTGACCTTCCGGCCGACGCGCAAGACGTTAACGGAGTCCGAGAACCACCGTAGCACCGCTGGTGCACGCTCACCGCCGGTGGACTGTGTCTCGGTGAGGCAGAGAGAAGGGAAAGAAGAGAGGAGTAGAGCGCGTGCACCTGGACCATGAAACACCAAGGGAGAAAGGAGGGAGGTGGACCTGATCCACGGTGAGCCATCTCTGCGGTCTATGGACTATCAGTAACTGGTCCACCGTGAACCACGCTGCATAGACCGAGCCCGAGCCCTGGACCAGTGAGTCGACGTGGCACCCTGTAACGCAGACACGTGGCGGGCCAGCCCGGCCCAAGCCTGGCCCGCCAGACCCACACCAGGCCCATGGATGACATCATGATGACGTCATGAAGCCACGTGGACCCCTCCTGTGCTGACACATGTCACCCCGAGAATATTCCAGCCTTTTATCTTTTTCAGAAATGAGTTAAAATTTGAAAATTCGTAACTTACTCATATGAACTCCAAATTTGGTGAACCAAGTCTCTAAATTCATCTAAAATTGAGCTCTATGCATTGGAGCCATGTTTGAGTGCATTTGGATCTTTTCACGGTTTATTTGTTTCTTGTGCTCTCTATAGGAGTCGCTAACGCGACTAAACTTGTGCTGTTTCAGAGACGGAGGAGGAACATGATGAGTACGATCGTGACTACAACGAGGAATTGGGAGACGACTATTCTGAAGGTGCCACATTCCACCCACTCCTCGTAGATCCTATTATGCATTGCAAATGAGTAGTACTACTAGTGCTTTAAATTACTGTTGCTATCACCTGATTAGGGTTGCATGATAGTACTTCTTGATTGCCATTATCTTGACGCAACCTTTCCCCTGCTCACCCGCTGTTAGACTAGACACACACGCTTGCTATCATGATTACTACATGATCTCTACTACTCTTTATATCTTGATGTGATGCGTGGTGGAAACTATTATATATATGACTAAGGCACGTGGTGCCAACCTAAACCTGATGGATGGTGAGTGTACTGTGTGTGTCTTGGGTGAGTGGAGGGTGAGGGTTGTGTCGACCGAGCTAGAATGTGTGACGAGCTTGAGGCGAGTCTTGCCATGTGATGTGACCTGGGCATCCTATGAGATGAATACCTAGGCGGGTATATGTGATGTGATGTGTGAGGTGGGATCCTAGGTGTGAGCCTGTTGAGAGGTGGAGCCCAGGACAGGGGTGCTGTAGTGGCACGTAAAATGGTAAGCCTGATGAAGATGTCCAGCTTGGTCAATCATAAGGACTTAATAGTACTCAGACTCACCGGGAATCCCTTACATTCTCACTCGCTCTCTAATGGGAAGAGAGACGGCTGGACTACTTGGTAGAGCGGTGCTATTACTGCTAGGTTGTGAGGTGATAGGGAGGGCGGTATGGATGCCGAAAGTTCTGTGCCGTTAGTCGGCGGTACCACTTGTTGGGCCCTGCTTTGCCTTCCCCCCCTTCGCCATCTGTCGGGTTCTCCGGGGCGACCAGGCGAGTGGTAGGATGGCATCGTTCTAGGCTAGCAAGCAACTGGGATTCTGCCTAGGAGGTCATGACTCCGAGGATGGCTAATCTTGTGGGTATGTAAACCTCTGTAGAGTGTCTTGGTTGATCGATTGATACATATACCGACTTGTCGGTTATGGACCTTTCCTGGTACCTGTGCTCACTAGATAGGAGATGAGTCCTTCTTTTCTCCCCCATGTTGTGAGATAGAGCCGGTCAAGGACCGTTGAGGTAGGCCGAGTGGGAGTTGGCCTGTCGACACGAGTGAGAGAAGATGTGGTGGATGAGGTGGATGGGTGGAATGGGATGGATGGATGGATGGATGGTGTGTGTGGGTGTGGTGTTAAACTTAAACCATATATATACTTATTATATACTTGACTGATATTGCATAGGAAACCACAGCTAAGATAGGTCCTCTTGTTATAGCCTTATTGCATCCAGTTCCACAAAGCATTGCAAAGCATAGGGTGGAAATGTGGCCAGTACATATCGTACTGATACTTTGGCACGCAGGTTCTGAGGAGGCGTACAACTCTGAAGGGTTCGATGGTTAGGGTTTCGTCGCTACGCTCAAGTCGTTGGATAGAAGTCGCTTCCACACCTCCAAGTTGTTCCAGTTGATGCTACTCTGTGTTTTGCGCCTGTTGGCGTTGTAATAAGTTATTAAACCTTTCTATTTGCACTCTATTTATCGTGGTATGGATTTGATTATCGACTAGAATATGGGTAATATGATTTAAAAGGTCATGTTACACTTCGACTGTGTGGATTTTCCCTTCGTGGAAAATCGGATCGTTTCAGTTGGTATCAGAGCCGTACTTGACCCTAGGACGAAACCCCTAGAAATGGACGTTAGAAACAAGACAAGACAATCCTCTCTTCGGTTATATACCAACCCTGCAACACTTTTGCTTGCAAGGCTCATCTACTTTGACCAACTTGCTAACCATATCATAGTTTAAAATATTGTTGTACCTTAGAACTATAGGTGGCCTATAGGACATTCCCGGACTTTACTCCCTAAAAGCCACTTTGGAAGGAAATATTCAAGACAAGAACCCTTTTCTCTTTTTGCAACTCAAGTACCCGGCCCACACCTTTGGAGACCAAGCCGACTTAAGAGCCATCCGAAAACCCTAGCTATATGGGCCACGTATACTAGGCTAGACAACGAGGTTAGAGCTATAGACAGCCACAATCCATCATAGGATACCTCCACAACAAGAACTAGTGTACAAGGACCTTACAAAGACCTTAGGGTGACCTATCTCGAGCTAGGTTGAACCCTTTTAAAGAATAATCTAGACTTGTCAGGACGATACCTCTCATGCGCTGCGTGAGTACGATCTTCCACGAATCCTCTAGCGTAGGCGCTAGGGATATCATTTGTGTAATCAACCCATGTAATGAGTGAATTGGTTCTTAACGCATCTTTATGGGTCTTGATTACTTCTTTGATTGAGTGTAGGATAGAAAAATATTTTAAATTTGATTAAGCTCTTAATAACTATTAAAATAAAGCTACTATAATCCATGTCACGTGCACTAAACTGCTTTTATGGCTATGACGCAGATGTCTCCATGATGTTCTGCTCACCTGGAAGTCCGCTCACCTTTCCCCGCTTGGAACCCTAGCACGTGGAAGGCAGCCACACCTACACCCACAGGTGGTGTGCTCCCCACTTGCTTTGGCTGTGGACAACCAAGACACAGGGTAGCCAACCGCCCTAAGAAGATCTTAAAGCTTGCTTTCTGACCCCCGGCAAGCAAGATCTAGGTTTCATGAACCACGGTGCCCGAAGAGCCGCTCGTTGGCGCCTCACCCATCCGAGTTGCCAACAACACCGACAACATGGGAGGAACCAAAAGCCACACCCTATGTAACATGGACGACTATTGCACCCAAATCAAGAAGAACCGTATGGAAGCTAGAGAGGAGTTAACCGACGGATCAATCCACAACTCTGAACGCAAGAGACATGCCTTCAACAGTCCATGCTTTGCTTGTGGTCAACCCGGTCACAAAGCCACTTACTGCCCACAAAGGACCGCCACCCTTACACCCCAGAATTCTGCTACCCCTGCACCAACCCCCACAGGCAGTGTGTCCTTCACGTGCTTTAATTGTGGCCAACCTGGTTACAAGGCCAAATACTGCCCACAAAAGCCTGCTACCCCCACACCACAGAAGTCAAAGAACAAGGGATCAGCTACTCGTGGACGCCTCACCAACCTGAATGCCAGGGAAGCGCAAGCTACACCGACTCAGGAGTACGGTATGTTCTGGATTACAGTATTTGAGCATCTAGATCTTTTAGATTCAAGACTAGCGTGTTCTTGTATAGCATCAACATACAAGATAGGAGATAACTAATCTTGTGGGTATGTAAACCTCTGCAGAGTGTCTTGGTTGATCGATCGATACATATACCGACTCATCGGTTATGGACCTTTCCTGATACCTGTGCTCACTAGATATGAGATGAGTCCTTTTCTCCCCCATGTTGTGAGATAGAGCCGGTCAAGGACCGTTGAGGCAGGCCGAGTGGGAGTTGGCCTGTCGACACGAGTGAGAGGAGATGTGGTGGATGAGGTGGATGGATGGAATGGGATGGATGGATGGATGGATGGTGTGTGTGGGTGTGGTGTTAAACTTAAACCATATACATACTTATTATATACTTGACTGATATTGCATAGGAAACCACAGCCAAGATAGGTCCTCTTGTTATAGCCTTATTGCATCCAGTTCCATAAAGCATTGCAAAGCATAGGGTGGAAATGTGGCCAGTACATATCGTACTGATACTTTGGCACGCAGGTTCTAAGGAGGCGTACAACTCCGAAGGGTTCGATGGTTAGGGTTTCGTCGCTACGCTCAAGTCGTTGGATAGAAGTCGCTTCCGCACCTCCAAGCTATTCCAATTGATGCTACTCTGTGTTTCGCGCCTATTGGCGTTGTAATATGTTATTAAACCTTTCTATTTGCACTCTATTTATCGTGGTATGGATTTAATTATCGACTAGAATATGGGTAATATGATTTAAAAGGTCATGTTACACTTTGACTGTGTGGATTTTCCCTTCGTGGAAAATCGGGTCGTTTCATCAGTCCACTCCGCAATGAGGTCCGCTAGGACCTGAGACTTTATGGCCTTCCTTGGCGCGTAGGAGAGAGTCTCCCCCATGAGCTCAACGGACCACTTGGCGACGCGCCCTGAGACCTCACGATTCTGGAGTATCTCCCCCAACGGGAAGAAAGAGACCACCGTGACGGGGTGGGCGTCAAAGTAGTGCCGGAGCTTGCGCCGAGTCAGGACCACAGCGTAGAGCAGCTTCTGGATCTACGGGTAGCGGGTCTTGGTATCGGACAGCACTTCGCTGACGAAGTAGACTGGCCTCTGAACGGGGAGTGCGTGTCCCTCCTCTTGTCTTTCGATGACGATGGCCGCGATGACCACCTGGGTGGTTGCCGCGAGTACAAGAGGAGGGGCTTGCCTTCGGTCGGTGGGACGAGAACCGGGGCGCTGGTGAGGGCAACCTTGAGCTTGTCGAGGGCTTCCTGCGCCTCGGCGGTCCAGGAGAAGCGCCCGGATTTTCTCAGGAGGCGATACAGGGGCAGGCCCTTTTCGCCGAGCCTTGAGATGAAGCGGCTGAGGGCCGTGAGGCAGCCCATGACTCGCTGTACGCCCTTCAGGTCCCTGATCGGTCCCATGCTCGTCACCGCTGTCACCTTCTCCGGGTTGGGCTCGATGCCGCGCTTGAAGACGATGAACCCGAGGAGCATACCTCGGGGGACCCCGAAGATGCATTTCTCGAGGTTAAGCTTGACGCTTTTGGCCTTGAGACATTGGAACGTGATCTCAAGGTCGGTGACGAGGTCGTCTATGTTTTTGGTTTTGACCACGATGTCGTCAACGTAGGCTTCTATGGTTTCGCCAATGTGGTCGCCGAAAACGTTCAGCATGCACCTCTGGTACGTGGCCCCTGCGTTCCTGAGCCCGAAGGGCATCGTCACGTAGCAGTACATGCCGAAAGGGGTGATGAAGGAAGTTGTGAGCTGGTCGGACTCCTTCATCTTGATTTGGTGGTAGCCGAAATACGCATCAAGGAAGGATAGAAGCTCACAACCCAAAGTGGAATCAACTATCTGGTCGATACGTGGTAAAGGAAAGGGAACCTTCGGACATGCTTTATTTAAACTGGTAGTCTACACACATCCCCCATTTCCCACTCTTTTTCCTAACCAGTACAGGATTAGACAACCACTCGGGGTGGAAAACTTCCTTGATAAACCCGGCCACCAAAAGCTTTTTCACCTCCTCGCCGATGGCCCTGCGCTTCTCCTCATCGAATCGGGCGCGATCCGCTTCACCGGGTTCGGACCCGCCCGGATGTCAAGGGAGTGCTGGCGACATCCCTCGGAATGCCCGGCATGTCCGAGGGACTCCATGCGAAGATGTCGATGTTCGCACGGAGAAAGTCGACGAGCACTGCTTCCTATTTGGGGTCCAGGGAGTCACAGATCTTCACCGTCTTGCCGGACGAGGTGGAGGGGTCCAGAGGGACCTCCTTCACTCCGTCGGACGGCTCGAAGGTGCCGGCGTGTCGCTTGGAGTCGAGTGCCTCGGCGACGGCCATGGCCTCGACGTGCTCTATGGCCTCCATGCCGCAGTTGAACGCGTGCTCGTAGGAGGAGCCGACGGTGATGACGCCGTTGGGGCCTGGCATCTTGAGGAGAAGGTAGGTGTAGTTGGGGACCGCCATGAACTTCACGTACGCGGGACATCCGAGGATGCCGTGGTAGGTCCCTCGGAAGTCGACCACGTCGAAGGTGATCATCTCCTTGCGGTAGTTCGCTGGCGTCCCAAAGACGACGGGGAGGTCGATCTGCCCGAGGGGCCAGGCTCGCTTGCCCGGCACGATGCCTTGGAAGGGGGAGTTGGAGGGTCGGAGATGAGGACGCTCCAATCCCAACAGGCTGAGGGTATTGGAGTAGAGGATGTTGAGGGCGCTGCCCCCGTCCATCAGCACCTTCGTGAGGCGGACGTTGCTGATGACGGGGTCTACCACGAGCGGGTACCTTCCTAGGTTCGGCACGTAGAGGGGGTTGAGGCCGTATGTGAAGGTGTCGGCGGACCGTAGGCGGATCGAGGCGTGGCGGGGCACACCGAGAAGACTTCCCGGCGCTCGCGCTTGATGTGACGAGGGGAGAAGTTCGTCGGGAGGCCACCAATGATCATGAAGACATCATGGATCTCCGGGAACTCGTCACCCTTGCCATCTTCCCCCTTCTCCTTCTTTCTCTTGTCCTCGGGCGGGGGGAGTTTCTGGTAGAAACGGCAGGCCAAGTCACACTCCCCCATTGTGTGCTTGACGGGGAACTTGTGGAAGGGACAGGGCTTCTTGAGCATGTCGTCAAACGCCCCGGGTCTCGGGGGGCCTCGGGGTGCTTTGCGGTCAGCCGCAGTGATGAGCTCATCATCGAAGTCCCTCTCTTTCTCCTCCTTCTTGCCCTGCTTGCCTCTCCGCTTGCCCTCTTATTCTTCTAGGAGTTATGGGGCGCCGCTCCTCCGGGCCAAGCCTCATCTTTTCTGCTTCCCTTTGTCGTTGGTGCCGTGGGAAAATGGCTCCCACCGCCTCCTCGCCGGAGGCAAAGTTGGTGGCCACCTCAAACAGCTCGTTGGCGATGGAGGGCATCTTCCGGCCTAGCTCATGGATGAGTTCCTTGCGTGTGGTCCCGTCGAGGAACGCTGATGATGGTGGCCCCGACCACGTTTAGCGGCTTCAGTGCACTTCTTGAGAAGTTGCCGGATGAAGTCGCATAGCGACTGCTGGGCTCGGCGACAACATGAGGTCCCAAGAATTTCCAGGCGAACGACGCTCCTGTGAAGTTGCCCACAAAAAAACCTTTGACCAGTCACCCCCCAAATAGATAGTGTAGGGGGAGATGTCTAAACGTGCGCGGAGTCGCCCAGTGAAGAGGAAGGTTATGGATGATGAGGCGAGTCGCCGGCCCCGCCCCCGCCCAAATTGGGCAAAGCGAGGCGTGTAATCGTGAGCTAGACTCCTCAAAGTAGTTTTGTACTTAAGCGCAGGTTGGCGGTTGTTCAACCGGCGGGGAACTGGCGCCGCGATTCTGCGCCCGGCGTCCCGAGGCCTCGGTCCGCTGCCCGCGGCCCTCATCGCTGTCACGCCCGCCACCTCGTGGCCGGGTGGTCATGCTCGACCCGCGCCCCTCGCCTCAAGCGGCTCGTTGATGACGCGGCGCGCATCCCTGGGCTGGCGAGGCTTCAACTCGCTGTCTCGGGATACGTGCGGGCTGGCTTCCGCGATGGATCGGGTGGGACCGATGCTTCAGCGCTCTTCGGTCCGGGCACCCTCGGGGTCCTCGTCCCCTCGCAGCTCGGCAGCGCAAGGCGGAGCGGCTTGTCGGGCCACCGCTGGGTCTCGGGAGTGTAGTTCTCGCATCTCTCGCTGGATGCGCGTCCGTTCGGGTCGGTTTCCGTGATTGCCCGGAGGAGGAGGGCCGCAGCAGCCATGTTTTGGCTTGCACGGTGGAAGAATGGAGGTCGTTCGCCGCCCGTGTCGTTGATGATTCTCTCGCGGACGCCACGGGCAAGGCTGCCGAAGCGGGCGGGTCTCCGCTCGGCGTGTGGACGGGCGGTTGTGCTCGAGGGCGCCGATTCCGCCGCACCGGTTGTTTCGCGCCGAGCCGGTGCCGAGGTCGCGAATGTGCCCAGAGGATCTGGTGCCGCCCCCTCGGGGCGTGATCGGCGGTGGGTTCCGCCTTGCGGGGCTATCGGGCGGGCGGAGTCCGCCGCCGCCCCGCTTGGGCGGGAAGGCTTGGGTCCACCGGGTCATGGGCCGCCGGGAGAGGCCTATCGGCGTGTTCGGGGTCGCGATTCAAGCTCATGCCGCCGCCTTCCCGCTGTTGCCGTGACCGAGGTCTTCCACCTCCACGCGGAAGCACTCAAGGAGTCGGATCGCATGTCGCCCCGAGCCGGAAATGGGATCCCCGAACGCATAGGCGCCCGGGGAAAAATCTCTCGCCGCCTCTTCGAGGTGGCCGATTGGGTGGACGAAGCGCCAAGGGGCCGCTAAGCTGCGCTCCTCCTCCCCGATTCGCCATTCCTCGAACGCGTGGAGGACTCCGCCGGAGATGTCCGCATCGTGGTGCCCCACGGATGTCTCCGATGACGTGGGCGCCCTCCCGGCTCTATGGTGGGCGGTGACCACAAGGCTTTGTGGCGGCGGCTGCTGGTCAAGCCGTATGGCCGATGAGGTAGCAGACGCCCCCGAAGTCAAGATTTCCATTCCGCAGCAGCCGCAAGGCTCTCCTCTAGGCCATCAGCGTCGCCAGGAGCTCGCCGGGCACGACGTGTACGTGTGCCACGGCGCCTCCTACGATGTGCCGGAGGTGAACCTGTCGGGGCGACGTCGAGGGCCCCGCGGACTGCGTGCGTTGGGAGAGCTCCATGTCGAATCGACCCCTGCCGACACGAACTCAAGCCCCGAACCGGATCGTGGTCCTGTGCCCAAATGGGCCGAGGGGAGAGGAGGTCGGGCCGAGCGCCCCCATGGTGAGTCGTCACATCCGCCGGCCATCCAAGTCGTGGGCGGGGAAGTGGCCGTGACACGCACAGCCCCTACTGGGCGCTAACCGCCGGGCTAGAACCGGGCGGTCCTAGTACCAACGAGTGAATTTATGGTGCGTGCTCCCTACTCCGGATGGTGTGCAAGATGGACACAAGGGTTTATATTGGTTCGGGCAAAGAAGGCCCTACGTCCAGTGGGGGAGGAGATCTTGTATTATCTTGCACCTGAGTGCTTGTAGGTAGGGTGTACAAGCGGGTTTGAGAGAGGGACTGGTCCCAAGTCTCGTGTAGTTGAGTGGAGTGCCAATATCGGACGTGAGTGTGAGCCTCTCTTCTACGAGCCTCTACCTCCCCTTTTATAGCCGCAAGGAGGGGGTAGAGGAGTACAAGTAGTGCCCCGAGTCTGTGGCATGGTAGTGGAGCTCCCATCCGCCTTTGTCCGAAGGTCTAGAATGGGCATGTCGTCCTGCGTCGTGGGAAGGCTACGTCGCCTCCCCGTCTCTGCTAGTCGGAGTGACGCCTGTCCCTGTGGGAGTGGGTGGAGCGCGGCGGAGAAGTCGACCGAGCCCTGTAGCTTGCTGTCGCCTTGACCTGCTCGGGAATCCGGGGCTCGGGGGAGCCTCGGAGGTTGCTTGCCGCACGGGTGGTGGTTGACATAGTCTCGGACGGCCGCCGGGCGTCGTGCCCGCCCATCCCGTGGTCGGGCGCACGGGTGGGTGATGATTGACCTGGAGAGCGCTAATTCCCCATACCTGGAATGACGTCGGCTTGTGTGTGGATGGCCTTCCGGGGCTTGGATGACAGGACCTAGCAGAGGGGTTAGGCAAAGACAATTAGTCGCATCAGAACAAAGGCGTGGCGTCTCACGTGGAAGCCGGGGCGTAAGCATGACTTGTCGGCGTGGAACGAGATGGAGCTGCGCCCATCCCTTGCCAGGGCATGGAGCATCCTTGACACAAGGATCCGTGGCATGGTAGTGGATACGCGTCGCATCGTTGGTACGGCTTTGACCGGGTACGGAGCGCCTCGCCCAAGACCCAAAGAGAGGGGCTCGGGCGGGTTGGAGTCCGGTTCCCGCCCGAGGCTCCCGGCCGCCCGGGGCTTAAAGGCGGGCGGAGAGTCTCGCCCCTCAAAGGCTAGCACCTCGGAGCTCGGCCGAGGCGGAGTGTCGCGCCCCCATCCGAGGCCAGCGCCTGGGTCGGCCGAGGCGGGCGTTGTGCTCCATCCGAGGCCTCGGCGGGTTGGGCCCGGATGGGCGAAGATGTTATACCCATTGTGGTGCGGTTGGGCCGCGGCCCTAATAGCAGGTGGGCTGAAAGTGGGTTGTTTTTACGTTTGTTGGGCTTTCCTTAGGGGGGCCCCATTTTGGTCCCCGACACATAGAATCAGAAATTATGATTTTAATTTCATTGCACATCATATCAAGGTGAAGCATAGAAAAATTTAGAGGGACAACGCATATAATCCCACTAAACCCTCCTCTTAAGGAATTATAGTTTCAAAAATCATTACTGTCCCACGAACACCATGCTTACCAATGGGGAAGATGTATAATTAGCAACTTACCAATGCATAAAACCCGATAGGTCAATGTTTGCCTCAGAATGAACGTATCAAAATTCTAAACAGCTGATTATATGCCCCAAAATTTTGTATGCATGCTGTGAAATGGAAATTCAGTTACAGTTCCAACCCAAACCTTGCTTCCCACCTGGGCTGATATATAATTAAAAGAGAAACAAATGCATAGAACCCAATAAAAAAACCCTTTCCTCTAGGGGTCCCAACCCAAGCCGTGATTCTCACTTTTGGGGGCGCAATATAGAAGCAGTGCATAGAACCTCCAAAATACCCTCTCTTCTAGGGGATTATTGTATCCAAATAGTGATGGCCCCACCCCAAACAAAGCATAGAACAATCTATCAATGTTAGAGGCATTGCATATAGTCCTGTAACCCTCTACGATGACAAGAAAGGAATAGAAATATATTTTAGCATGCACATAAACCTTACAGCACCAAGAAAGGCATAGAATATGTTTTAGCATGTACAGAAACCTATTTGGGAAACTAATGTTAGCTACATTAAAGCAAAAATCATGGCCATTGCTCGCACGCTTATATTGATGGCTGGTATAATGCACTCACTGTCCTCCACACAGCTCCTTGCCATGGTGAGTACCCTCTGCATCTACCCAGCGAAGCTCTCACCATGTGTGTCTCCAAGCTCTCACCAAAGCACATACCGTCTACTTCCGCTCCCCTGCATAGAAACCATTCTCCAAGCAAAAAACAAAAGCTTGCTTGCTTACACGGTCGGATCAAGAAGCATAGAAATAAAAGATCAATTGCACAGAAACCAATTCATTGCACATCATATCAAGGAGATGCATAAAAAATCAAAATCAAGTGCATAGAAATCATATAACAACAATAGAGTTCTATGCCTAGTTGCATAGAAACTTCTATGCATACAAATAATGGATAATTTTAGAGCTCTTCATCTGCCAACTTTGATATGCACATAAACTCACTAATGCTAGAATACTAGGAAATTGAAGATACAGGCATAGAAAATAATTAGAAACCTACTTTGTTCATTACAAATAACATTTTCACACGGATGTATAGAATTATACGCAGAGAACTACTCCAACAATGTATTGAATTATGTAGCAAATTATATAGCAACAATGTATAGAATTGTGTAGAAGTCCACAGATAACTATTAATACAACAATGTATGTCAGTGTTCTAACAATGCATAGAAGTGTGCTCCAACAAGGTATAGAACTGTGTAGAAGTAGGTGCAAATATAACTGTTCTAAGAATATATAGAAATATGCTCCAATAATGTATAGAAATTTGTTCTAACAATGTATAGAACCCAAAGCTTGCTTCCCACTTGGTCGGGAGGATAGGCATAGAAAAATGTTTTAGTTGGCCCATAAACCTATTTGTGAAATTATTGTCAACTAAGTTAATGCAATAATCATGGTCAAAAATCTGGAAGGCAAGGAAGGAGCCACGGAGAACAAAAACAGTAAGTAGTAGCTAGCAAGCACCGTTCCAATGATTTTTATGCAGACTTCAACTCCTATGTATCCAACAATCTAATAATTGTAGAAAAGAATCAATTTCTATGCATAGAAAACTTCCTATCGAATTCTTTAATTTCTATGCATACAAATGAAAAAAATTAATACTTCAATTTCATTGCACATCATATCAAGGAAAAACATAAAAAAAATCCCACACCGTAGAAAGCATCGAAACCATACAGGGGAGTGAATTTGCTGGCTCAGGAGGCATAAGAATAAAAAATCAATTGCATAGAAAAACCTTGTTGCTCCATCTCTGATCCATGCTTAGCAGCTGTGCGATAGGAATTCACATATTCATCTGATATGTGTATTTTCCAAATCTAAAAAAAAGAAAAAGACAAGCAATCTAAATTGTGAAGAAAAAAGAATTTGGAAGAAACTCGCATATTCATAGATCAAGAAAATGAATTAGTTTATGCGGCAGCCATGCGATAGGAACCAACCAAATTGGAGAACCCAGCTGCCGTGCAGCAAATATATAGAAATTTGTTCAACAATGTATAGAAATTTGTTGTAGCAATTTCTATGCATCTAAAAATTAAGCTTTTAATTTCAATTGTGAGCTGCAATTCAAAATTATTCAAGGCAACACAAGCATGCACATCAGAGGTTTAGGCGTCCGCCCACGTGAAGCCAAGTCTCATAGAGATCATCAACAGCCAAAAGGGCAAATGTTTTTTCCCCCTTTCCCAATCTGTAAGATTTCAATTTCATTATATCAAGGATAATAAGCATAAAAAATTCTCAGCCTGGATGAAAAAAATAAGTCTATTTCTATGCATATAAAAAAAAAATAGATTTCAATTTCTATGCATCAAAAATTAAGATTTAAATTTATATGCATCCAGTGTGTCCAACCCCCCCCCTCCTTTTGTTTTTGCTGTCCCAATTTCTAAAAGATCAAAGCAATGATGACTTGATTGTCCTAGAATGGAATGATTAGAATTAAAAGGGAATGGAAATTAATTTGTAATTGCAATAGACAAAGAAGAACGCAGGTACTTACCTCGAGAGAAGCAAGCTTCATGGTGGGACAGTAGTAGTACTCGACACGACGGAGTCAGGGAAGAACTCGGACTCGAGGGGCTCGCCGTACCCGGGCAGGGAGCCAAGCGCGACGACGCCGGGGGCATCTTGGTCGTTGAGAACATCGCAGCCATAGCGACGCGACGACGGAACCCACTGCAACGCGGCAGACGATGGCGTCCGTGGCCCAGCCAGCACCCCAAAGGCTGCCACCGTGACCTGACAAGAGCACGGGAACCGGCCGTCGAGCTGGAAGGCAGCCACCAGATACATGAGGAGGAGGGGAATGGAGGAGGAGGAGGGATGGGGCTTGGAAACAGACCTGTGGAGGATGTACGGACTGCTGGGGCTAGATCCGCTCGTCGCACGGAGCTACAACAGTGGCGCATGGAGGCACGGGATCCCCATCCACAGGTGACCGCTGTGACGATGGGGTCGGGGTGGAGGCCAGGAGAGGGGTGCGCCGTTGAGGAGCAGACCCCCGCTGTAGGAGGAAGGTGTGCCGCTTGAGCAGGTCGTCGCGGCCCTTGGTCGTCCTCGGAGAAGGAGTACGCGCCATCTTCGGGGCTGTGACCCCGCGACCCTCTACCATGCGGCACCCGAGCGCCGGCGGCGGCTACACCTCCTCGAGCGGGCACGCAGATCTGGGCGGTGCGCCATCTTCGAGGAAGAGGTTGAGCTGGTGGAGGGAGCCCATGTTGGAGAGAGCGCCGTCGGCAAGGGAGGAGCGCCGCCGGCGAGGGGGCAACATCGTCGGGTGGTGGATGTGAGAGAGAAATGTTGACACAAGCCACAAAACCCACGTGAGGGGAGGAGGCCTGAATTGAATCTGAAAGTATGGGTGGGTCCCATATCTTGCTGCTCGGGAGGCGATATATATATATATATATATATATATATATATATATATATATATATATATATATATATATATATATACCCATACTCCTATTCCTGTGATCCATCGCCTCCTCACAAAACACTGTACATTAACAGTGCTGCCCTCACCACCCTACGATTGCATGCGGCAGCATATCTACCCGTCCACGCAACCGGCCTTCTGGATACTACTGCCCGTGCCAGCTCCTGGGTACTACTGCCCGTCCGAGCTTCTGGCTGTGCCGCTCCAATCGTCGCCTTCGCTCAGAACGCCACCTCCAGCGACTGCTGCGGCACCGCGCTCCAAGCCCGACGCCGCCTCCGGGGCCACAGCACCTGCCCAGCCCCAGACGTAGCCCAGCCCCAGACGTAGCCCGACTTCCGTGTACGCCGGCGACGACGGCGCCGCCGACGCCGACGCCGACGCCGACGACGACGACGCACGCCTGCAACCTCACCTCTTTCTTACTGCGGTCGCCGACCTGCCTTGCCTGCGACAGTCAGGCCTCGCGCGGACGGCAATGCGTGTAGCCATCAGTACCACAGGTTCGTCTTCCTCTACGCCTCTGCCTGTTTGCGTCCTTCTTGCTCACCCTTAGATGCTCGATGAAATGTCCAGACAGGACTTTTGAAACAACCGTTCCAAGTTTTCGATTCCACGATATTTAAGCTCATGTATCAGTGTTTGCAGGTTCTTTTGTGCACTTGGCCCAAGCTTAACATGTGAGCAAAAATCAGAATACAGTCCTCGATCTCTGTGCTGTAAGCTGTAGACCTACCGCTCATTGTTCACTAATTCACATTAATTATACTCTAATAAGTGCTTAGCTGTGCATGCTGCATAGCTCCATGTATACGTGTACTTATTAGCTAACTACATTATTATGGAAAGCTATTTTTTTTCTGGGTTGTTGTTACAGTTATATATTTTCAAAAGCTGCAGCCCATAGCCCACATCGCTCATCTCCAAACCCCAGTCTAGGTTTGGACTCCGCAGACTGCTGGTATTGCATCGCCGCAGGCCTGGGTTTCACCACCTGCTGATTTTGTCGTCCTCGGATAGGCCACATCTACAATCGCCGTCATTGGTGGCAGCCAAAAACCTAGCAGGCTCTTTCTTCACCGGTGGCCTATCCTGCTATGTGCACCATTTCCTTCCAGAGCAAGGTAACAGCTCCGTCAATCAATTTCATTTTTAATTTGGCATTAGTGGTTCTCTCCTACCATGTAGTAAGGCTTCACATTTTTTCATTCCATACCAGCAGCAGCACAATTACATGCCATGGATAGAGGTCGCAGGCCAAGGCGTGCTCATCTGGACAATGCATTACAAGGTAATGTTACCTCTACTTATGTTGTTCATTAATAGGCGTACTGCCCTACCTATGCATCCTGTTAACTCTACTTATATCACCGATGATTAAGCCTCCTGCCCTACCTGTGCATCTTCTAAACTATTCAGAGTCCTTATCTGCAGCTGCCGACAGTTCCAATGCTGCACAATCAGATGACCGTGCCACTCATAAACGCATGAGATTTACGTCGCCTCCTGCTTCCGACAACAATGGATCTGGCCCCTCTCTATTAGGAACGAGTCCAGAGACATCCGTCCGTGTTCGATGTCGTCGCAGGCCATCACTTCAACAAGGTGGCATACCTGCATTTGCAGAAAATTCAAATCCATGCCTCCGCAATCGACGTCCACATAACTGCAATCGACAAGTCCGTGAGTTCTTACAACCTAGCTGTTGACTACTTCTCATTGCTACCTATTGCCTTTGCTCACATAAGTCCTTAAAAGCTCTAATGCTATGTTAGCCTTTCCATGAGTATTTACCTTCTTTTTCACTATAGCAACTCCAACATTGTCTACATCATAACTCATATACATATGCACATAGGTTGCAGAAATGAGGCTGGGGTTACAGCCCAAATTTAAGATATTAATTAAACTATCTTTTATGATTCCCGCAACCTAACGACATAGAACGTTGCACACCCCGTCGTTGTTAGCCCCTTTCCTGAATATGCATTTCTAGATAGCTCCTGTTACGAATTACATGTAACCTTCCTCACACCTTATTCACAAAAAAAGATGCTCCAAAGTTCCCCTGCCCTCATTGTTCAACATTTTGTGCAACACATATTTTTGGATTATGGTCTACGAAGCAAGAGTTTGACCTCTATTTGCTTTAGTCTCGACAAAATTATTGCTAATTTACATCATTCCTTACGGATGCCACCACACCTAGGTACCATTTTTACTCCTCTCAATTTGGGGGGCCCAACCTGCACGTGCCAACACTGCGGTGCTCGCTTTTGGCTTTAGGAATGTGTCAGGGGCCACAGCAGCACATCTGCTCCAGTGTATAATAGATGTTGCAGAGGAGGAAGTATTTCTCTATCTGTTTATAGAGCTCCTCCACAGCCTTTGCTGGGTCTTTTACAAAGAGAGTCCCTATCATTGTCAAGGCATTTCTTTGACAACGTAAGGCGGTACAACTCCATGTTTGCCATGACTTCCATGGGAGTCAAAGTCATAAATGATATAAACGATGGTCATGGCCCTTATGTTTTCAAAATTAGCGGCCAACTCTGCCATCGAATAGGTTCACTAATCCCATGTCATGGAAATAGGCCAGAATATTGTCAGCTATACATCTTTGACACTACAAATGAAATTAGAAATCGCATGGCTATTACAGAGAGCCGGGAAAGCGACTTCCATCCAAAGGAAAATATCATTTCTGCATTGGCAGCCATGCTCGATGCACACAACCCTATTGTTCAGGTTTTTCGGACTGCCCGTGAAAGACTAACTGCAAATAAGTCATCTGATTATTTCAATGACTGTTACTCTGTGAAGCTATTTTCAACCCCAAAACAGCATGGGAACATCTATAGTGACCCAGTTGCATCGAGGTTGTAGGTTTGGTAGTCAATGGTTTAGGTAATAAATGAGGAGGGGTCGAGACTTAATTGTGCAACATCACTCATCTCAGCTTCAAAGAGTAAGTGAGAAACATTGCAAGTTCATGTCCATGCAATATCCATTGTTATTTCCATATGGAGAAGATGGATTTCATGAAAACCTTCATTATGTGCCAAGTCCTCGCTCCAACAAGATCAAAAGAAAAAAGGTCACCATGGCAGAATATTACTCATATCGACTGCATGATAGATCCAATGATTTCAACACTCCTCTACGTTGCGATAAACTAACCCGGGCATATATTGTTGATGCCTACTGCGGTGTTGAAGATGAGCGCCTCGGACATTTTAGAAATGATTCTTTTCAAAAAAGAAATACTGAGAACAAGTCCCTACAAAACTTTAGTTGAGGCTGCTAATAGTGGCATCACACGTGCTTCCGGCGTAGGACAAGTAACTTTCTTACCGGGTTCATTTACAGGAAGCCCAAGATACTACTACGGAACTATCAAGATTGTGTTGCGCGATATGCCGTAGGTTCGGATGCCCGGATCTTTTATCACCTACACATGCAATGCTTTGTGGCCAGAAATTGAGGATGCCTTAGCGTCCATACCGGGCCGCCGACCTTCCGACAGACCAGGACATTGTTGATCGAGTCTTCCACATAAAGCTTAGGCTGCTCATGGACGATATCTGAGAAGAATGAATTTTTGGACCCACACTTGCGGGTATTTTCCTAACCTGTTATCTTTCCCTCTTAAATATATCATTCTCACCCCGCTATGCACTTGAAATTCTTATATTCCTAATTTTTGTACTGTTCATTTTACATAGTATACACAATTGAATTCCAAAAAGAGGTCGCCACATGTGCACCTAATACTGCTCAAAAGGATAGTCCTCTCGAAGCTGCTCAAATAGATGCCTTCATATCATTTCGGCTTCAGATCCAACTGTTGATCGCATAGGTTTCGAGGCGGTGTCAAAGTTCATGATTCATGGCCCCCGTGGGTCTCTACAGACCCTACTCACCTTGCATGAGCAATGGAAAGTGTGACAAATTCTACCCCAAAAATTTTTTTGCGAACAAACAATAGTACTACCTAATAGTTATGTGAATTATGCTCGCCCAAACAATGGTATCACTACCTACAAAAATGGAGTTCAGGTTGATAACACATTTGTCGTGCCACATAATGTCGACTTATTGGTCAAATACCAAGCACATATAAATATTGAAAGTGTCAATCGCAATGGAATGGAGAGATATTTGTTCAAGTACACAAATAAGGGCCCCGATTGTGCTAAAAAGCTACGCTTCTGAGAAAAAAAAGGCAGCTCAGACAATGCCACTTTGAAACATTTAATGAGATTAAGGAATACCTAGACTGCAGATGTGTCACTCCAAATGATGCTTTGCTTGGCGAATACTTCAGTTTGATATACATTACACTGATCCAGCTGTGGAACGACTTCCTGTTCATCTCCCTCTACAAAATGGTGTCTTATACACTGAAGATGATTATCTTGATCAAGTAATTAATGATCCATCTAAGCTCATCACTAAGCTAACAAAGATGGTTAGATGCCAACCAACAAAGACCCGCAGTCGAGAACACACTTATGTAAATTTCCACTGAACATTGGACATGGCATCAAGATGGCAAATTCTGGGATAGACGTCACAATAATCATCCAAAGATAGGTCGTCTTGCTAATGTTGCACCTAATCAAGGGAGAGATTCTACCTAAGAATACTTCTTCACATAGTCAAAGGACCACGATGTTTCTCTGAAATACGTACCATTGCTGGATATCAGCACCCAACATTTCGTGCTGCATGTGACGCATTGGGCTTGCTTGGTAATGATCAAGAATGGTTCGACGCCATGTCTGATGCAGCACGTTGGGCATTTCCATGCCAATTAAGACAGCTTTTTGTTACATTGTTACCGTTACCGCGAACTAAAGGACCCTCTCGGTTATTTGATGACTATTTCAAAATAATGGGGAAGACCTATTATATCATGTAAAGCAAATGGCTCCAAATGCACACCGACACAATCATACAACAAAGATATCAGGTCCTCTCGTGTTACCACGAACTAGAAAGGCTACTTAAAGATCTTTGGATCCAGCCTACAACACTTCAATTTGCCCCCAGCCAAGTACGGACTCTTAAAGATCCTTTCAAACAGTTGATAATGGAAGAACTTTCATATGCTACACATGAAAGCTCTCAAATAGAACTATGCATCAGTCAGCTCAATACGGAACAAAGGCATACTTATGAACTCATTCAGCATTCCATCCTAAATGATTTAGGACACACCTTTTTTGTCTATGGATATGGTGGCACTGGCAAGACTTTTCTATGGAATACTTTACTCAGCAGTGTCCGAAGCAAGGGGAAGATAGCATTAGCAGTTGCATCTTCGGGAATAGCAGCATTGTTGCTCCCAGGAGGACGGACACCACACTCACGCTTCAACCTTCCTCTAGACATCCATGCTCACTCTGTATGTGCAATAAAGAAGAACACACAGCTGGCTGAGTTGATACAACATACAACACTGATTATATGGGATGAAGCACCAGTTAACCATAGACATTGCTTTGAAGCTCTTGATCGCACACTCAGAGATATCATGTCATCCAACAGCGCCGAATCAGCAACCAAACAGTTTGGTGGTATAACAACTGTGCTTGGTGGTGATTTCCGACAAACCCTACCAATTATCACCCCAAAAGGGAAAAAAACACAAATCTTGGCCGCATCTATCACCAGATCCCACTTATGGCGGAATTGCAAAGTGCTTCATCTAACTGAAAACATGAGACTTCGCTGCCCCCATCTTTCAGAATCTGAAAGAACTGAGCTTGACAAATTTGCCAAATGGCTCCTATCAATTGGCAATGGCACAGCTCATGGTGCTGGGCCCACAGAATTGCCTGATACATCATGGGTTCAAATTCCAAATAACCTTTTGCTACCACCTGAACAAAGGAAACTTGAGAATTTGATTTCTTTTGTATATGGATCACCTCCAGAGGACTTGCAGTTACCCATCTATCTCTGTGAACGAGCAATATTGGCACCAACAAATGAAGTGGCTGCTGCTATAAATGCAAAAATTATTGCCCAAATAGCCACTGAGGAGATGTCCTATTACAGCTCAGACTCCATTGATGATGCAACATCCAACTACTGCACTCTAGAAGCCCTTTATCCTCAGGAATTCCTCAATACTGTTACAATGAGCGGCCTTCCAGACCACCATCTACAGCTTAAAATTGGTGTCCCCATAATGTTATTGAGAAATTTAAATCCCTCAAAAGGATTATGCAATGGAACAAGACTTATAGTGACACAACTCACACATCGTATCATTGAAGCCCAAATTATTACCGGAAAAGCTAGCGGAACTAAGACCTATATTCCAAGAGTAATCACTACTTCATCGGACCCCAAGTGGCCCTTCAAGATAAAGCGACGTCAATTCCCAGTGCGTGTTTCATATGCCATGACAATAAACAAAAGCCAAGGACAAACACTCAATATAGTTGGCGTCTTCCTGCCAAAACCAGTGTTCTCTCACGGCCAACTTTATGTTGCTTTCTCACGTGTCACATCACCTAAAGGCTTACGAATACTTATTGAAAATAACCCCGAAGGATATGACAATCAAACACACAATGTTGTCTACTCTGAAATTTTAGATGACTTATCAGCAACCAACCACTGAATTCAGGTACTGCTGCCCACGTGCAATCTCCTTTTCATGTTTCATTTCCAGGCATCCTAACTGCATGCTCAATACATTACAGGTGAAGGAACAGCAAATAGTTATCTACATCTATCTCCACAGGCAACTACGCCTGTTCACACTAGAAAAAAAATCTGTCATGCTCCACAGGTAACTACGTCTGTTCACACTACAAAAATCTATCATGTCATATACATGTATTTCTAATTTTGAATACACATAGACACCTGCTGACACCAGAAAAAAATATACTGCACACTGTAAAATATATAAACAGTCTTGCATAACTTTACTTTTCATATTCATTATACACAGCACTGTCAGTTAAAACAAAAGAGACATCCACGTTGTACTCCTTAAAATTCCACAAAGTAATCATATAGTCATCCTTACACTGCATTTCTGTTCATCTTTTGCCTTTCAACAAAACAAATTGCACTTTGTTCACTTCAAATACATCATTGATGGTTTGGTTACAATCCAGAACTCCATAACACTACAGTCAACCAAACACTGCAGATTATGCAAAAAGTTCCTGCTACCTCATTTACAAAAAATTCCACGAATAAAAGACATTGAATCAAAACCAACAATGGGCAGGCCAATGCCATGATGAATATTTCATAAATCTGATTAGGGTGTCAACAATAGTACACAGAGTACTGTTACATTAGCAACAATATTTTCCCCGTTAAACAGTTTAACTTTGGTAAACCTGCTTTTGCCTTTTTTTTTTTTTTTTTTTTTTTAGCATGACAGCCCTTGACCAATTATGCCTATCTTAGTGTCTACCCAGACTAACAGGAAGAGCATTTTGCCCTCCTACGTAGTTGTCTTTCAAATTTCACCTGTACAGTAGCAACAAGTTTCCAATGTTCCTACATTCAGTTACTGAGATGCCATATATTGATTGTGTCTTACTCTACTTAATAGCATTACTTTTTTGGACAACCACCCAGTTAGTTGCTTTATTTAGGCTTCATCTATTTATTTATTAAAGCACACTTATCTTAGTTGCAAATTTGGCCACCACTGTTGTGTGTAACAATTAACTATTCGATTCTAACTTCCATTTTTGTCATGCCAAACAGATTGCAACGCCTCTGGGTTATACAGACAATGCTACTTCCATGCCCGCAAACCATTCCAAATGTTATACTCATGTAACCATTCCAAATGTTATGCTCATGTACAACTTTTCCACCTGTTTCTTTCTTACATTTCAAGTACCAAGATATTACTCCACAATTTTACCTCTGGGTTGTACACTGAAATCTCTCTGCACACATTTTGTTTCCTGTAAACACTTCCATGGACCAATGCACAAACCCGGTTTTGTTCTAATGGACTTAGGTCATCACAAGCAAACATCAATATTTCCCTTCACAAAACTTCACTTATTTTCATGTCATGGCACATTATTTTGTTTCTGGCAATTTTTTACATGCTTTTCTGCTATCACAAACAGCTTTCTTGCCCCCGCGACAACGCTGGGTATTATTAAGATATATATATATATATATATATATATATATATATATATATATAGGGAAATTCCTTGCTACTCCTAGGGGTAGCTACTCCCGCCTGTTAGTACACACGCACAAGCACCTAGAAAGTCCTGCACACGAGCGTGGCTAACAGACCGATAACGCCGTTCCAACGTCGTACCGGGGGTTCAATAGCGGGTTAAAGGAACGGACCCGTTAGTATTTTGAATATAAATACGTATACTGATCGGATCTGCTCCCATTGCTCCCATCCGTCTCTTTGCTATCGCGACTGAAACTGACTTGCGGCCGCCTTCATTGGAGTGAACCCTCCAAATCTCTTCCCGTCCGTGAAGGTAATAATCATTTAATGAGGCAAGATTAATCTCGGATTCATTCTTGTTGATCTGACCATAGTAGGTGATGGGACGACTGTCTTTTTTTATCTCTGCCGACTAAAACGGTGGAAGGGCAAACATCTGATCTCGTTTCATCACCAATTCACTAGGCGGCATCTGCTTTCTTCGGCGACGACTATATATAGGCTGCTAATCGATACGAGGCTGGTGTCTCTTCTTTGGCGGCGGTGACTGCCCACCACACAATCAGGTAAACAAGAATCCGATCTACTCAAACACGCTATGATTATTTCCTTTCTGACCAGTAATAAATTCTGGTTCTTGAGCTGCTCCCCTAATTCATCTGCTGGCATCGCCCCTAGCTGACATGTCTTTGAAATCGACAGGAAAAGCGGCATGCAGATCCGTGATGCCTAGGCATACTCTGTGTTATCATGGATCAAAGTATTTATCTGAACATGAGAATCTTACAGCTGTTGCCGGCCACCGGTGCTACCATCACAAATGCTAGCTGTAGAGGGCAAAAGGAGGCAGCTGAAGTATTCAAGATCTATAATTTCTCTTTCAGTTATCTCTAGGCTCAAGCATGAGTATACTACTTATATATACTCTTTTTTTAACATGCTACCTGTGAATGTGTTGTTACTTCGTGCAATTATATTATATATATAGTAACATTTCCCAAAACGTGTATGTACTCATGCTCATTCATTAGTATATACAAGAATTTCGCATGAACCGATGAACATGCAAGAGTAAAAGCTCCTATTGGTATATGGGCATACATGCAAGAGTAAAAGCTCCTATTGGTATATGGGCATACATACATCCCAATAACTACATCTGTACAAGTACATATGCATACTACTACGTATAGGTATATGGACATACTTTTCTTTCAGGTATATGGACGTACTTCCTAATAAACAAGTACAAGTATATATGCATACTACTACGTATAGGTATATAGGCATACTTTTCTTTCTAGTATATGGACGTACGTATACATATTTTTTTTTTCAGGTATATGGACGTACGTACTTCCTAATAAACAATTGTGTAGAAGTAAAAAGTCTGTACGCATATACTTCGTTATATGCATGTATGCTAACATCATTATACCAACCAACTCATCATTAAATAATGTGTTAGGAAGATAGGCCGCAGTGTACCTATAGATCCGCTTTTTCTGATAATAATTATCTGGCCAGACGCTTGTCAGATGATTATTAAATAATATTATATACCAACAGCAGACATGCAAATACGAAGTGAAAAATTGGATTCTAACGAACCCGTCAGGGAAGCTAACGGGCCGACGTTTCCTATTTCCTACGTCCACACCCTGACGTCCGTTAGCGGGAGTAGATACTACCAGGGAGTAGAAAAAAAAACTCGTCCTATATATATATATATATATATATATATATATATATATATATATATATATATATATATATATAGGGATGCGCTAATTAGTCCCCTGGGTATTGAATATTATTTAGTACCCGATCCTCCAGCGTCCGCCCGCCTGACTCGGTGTCGATTCTGCAGCGCGCGGCTCCGTGGGCCAGTTTTCTAGCGCCCCACCCTCCATGATATGTATTCTGCCAGCTGTCTTTTTTTTAAAAAAAAATGACATTGTTCTTATCCAGACTGTTTTTCGGTTTTTTTTTAAAAAAAATTCTGACGTGATTGTTATCCAGTTAGTTTTCCTTCCTTTTAAATATCTGATGACGTACTAGTTTGGTTTTGTTGGCAAGCCGATGTCATTAGAAACATATAAATCTTATTTCCGTACGGATGGAAATAAAATTTAATTTCCTAGATAGATTGGAAAAATAAATTTGTGGTTAGAAATATGGAATTTTATTGCTCAAAAGTGTTCAATCATAAAGTTTTGAGAACAACTGATCCATATTAAGGATTGCGACCATAATTATTGTGGTTCAGCAAAAGTAGGGAAAAGGGCGTTCGTATTCTATGAAGGCCACCATACAAGATTTGTTAAATCATTTTGTATCTCGAGTAAAGAGCGATAAAAAAACACTTTTTTGCCAGCAATGTATCAACATTAGTGTGGAATGGTCTATGAACATGCGCCCAAGCCTGTTTACATTATTATAAACAGCAAGTGGGCACTATAAATAAGTTGGGAGTACTAATCAAGGCATGAGAATTTGTGGTCCAGTGGGCAACGCATCTTCGAAGGCAAAGTACAAGGCTTCTCTCGGTCGACCTTCGTCCTGCGTAGGCCACAAGGAAAATGTGAGTGGTTTGCAGTTTAATTTGAAGGCACCACAGAATAGCTCAATTTGCATGAAAACAAGACATACCAAGGTAGCCTGAAAAATAAATGTCTCGTCAAGAACTAGCATAATTTACTGTGGCGAGGTTCCAACTAAAGATATACAACCAGGCATCAGCTTATTGCACACATATAAATCTTAATAATTCTGCATTATGCATAACCAGGGCAAGTTGAAACGATAACAATTAGTTCTTAGATGTTCCTATACACAATACGTTTATTTGAGACAGGTGCAGAGATATTATCGGTTAGAGAACCAAATAATTTGATCAGATTATACATCTATTGTATATAGGAGTACATATAAATTCAGTTCTAACGAAGCCATGTTTAGAAACTGACAAAAATGTAGAGTATACCCAGGTGTCTTGGTAGTGAATGCATTCAACGCCCATCCCATGCTTAATTGTTATATTCTAACTATGCGTTAAATCTCTATCAAAACAGTGAAACAATACTATACTGAAATTGATATATTGTAACTATGCATTAAACATCATACTGATGCGCAATTTAAAGATTAATTGAAAGTGGTACTTTTCATTAGAAGGTAGCAGTCAACATCTTAATATAATCTATTTATCAAACAAACACCAACTAAACAAGAGTCTAAAATCCAATTAAAAGTTTAAATAACTCACACCTTGCAGCAGGATGGTCCAAGTTCTTTTTTGGCTTCTATTTAGATTGAATAATACTCTGGCCTCACTGAAACTTCCATTAAGAAGGTGAAAAACTGCAAGACATTTCTGTAAAAGCTGCAGCAGCCATGAAGCGACCATTTGGGGATATGTCAGTCATGTTAGTTTTGAACTGATTCGTGTACCCAACTCATTTCCACTCTTCCCGTGCCAAATTTTGATATCAGTGCAAAGGAATGCAATGGATGATGATGACAATGATCTGAAAGTCGACAAAGCATCCTACACTACTGCATATAATGAAGATAATACCAACAGGTGTAAGAGGATCCAATTATATCAGCACACATAAAAATCATATAAGTAAGCAGTCGAATCCAGCCTTTTACCTTGTTTAGGTGGGTCCTCCAAGCCTTTGACCATAGTAATATGCCCCACCCTGAGCCTTCAGATGCATTCATGGAATACAAAGTTGAAGTAGAAGATGTCTTTACAGCAAGCATGTTTAGTATAATATAATTGATCAAAAGGTTCCATGCAACACTGCCTATATGCAGATTCACTGCTAATGAAAGTGTACATGTGACTTCCAATAGAAATTCAAGACAGTGGCTTCATCTCCAACCATGGTCATAAAAGGCTGAGTATACTATATCATAAGGAAATTAATATTAAATTTTGGTGTTCAAAGGTTTCTAATTACTGTGTTGGGATCTTTGTTGAGCTTCTCCTGCAAGAAAAACAGATAAATTAAAAAGGCACAGCTCCTGGCTGTATTTGATTTGATTATCTGTATTTGATTTGATTATCAAGATGGTTATTGCACAAATTTTAAAATGGCAAGAAAAACCGGGTAGTAAGTCTATAACTTACTTAACAATTTCATTCGTACACGTGTAAATTGGTTTGGGGCCATGAACAATTTATTTTATTTGACAACAGAACCATGAACAAAGTGACATTGCTACTAAACAATTCAATTAAGCAAGGAAATATCCCTTAAGAAATCAATAAACTGAGAACAAATTTAGAGAACTGCACTAACGACCAACGGCAGTACCGAGAACCCTCACCATGGATCTCTATGGACTAAAACATCTATTTTCCTGTAATGCTCTATAGCTAGATTAAGAAAAAAATTTCCTCTGAAAACCAAGCAGCACATCAAAATTGATTGTACACAAGCACCTTTTGAGGGTCAATGAACCATTGTGTAGAACTAAAAAAAGCTCTTGCTTCCTATAATCATAGTCATCTGTACAATTTTACTTATAATAACCTCTAGACCTATATATCCAGTTTAGGAAGAAAAATCCCTCTTGTTATTTGCCCCAGCTTGCAAAATTATAGTTTAGTGATAACTTTTCTGCCTAGAAAAACAGTAATTTTTTAGCCTTGTGTGAAGGTGAACTGCCTAATGCTCATAGCCTAAATTATGTATCAACAGAAACCAAATAACTCAAGGAAATTTTGCCTCACGTTAAGAGTATATAAAAGGAAGTCAACTGATATAAAAGGGGGGTTAAGCATATAAACAATACTATACCTAATGTCAGAAATAGGAAGACACCTCCATATCAGTAACTTGTCAGCTATAAGACACCCATCCCTCTTTGGCTGCATGGAAAAAGGATCAAACAAAGAAAAATGATCAAACAAATATACTAGTGAACCATAGTTGTAGCCTAACTAATATGAATATATCGAACAATCGATAGCCCCATTTGACAACACACACAACAAAGCCTTGGCTTGCATCTAAAATCCAATCATAACAGGGAGCTTGTTAACTAGATAAAACTCTATCTCTACATATTATCATAAATTGTTTGGCTCAAGGGAAGGCGGAGCAAAAAAAATCAACAAAACAGAGACAATTGGACAAACAGAACCTAAAGTGAATCACAAAGGGATATGTAAATCATATACAACTCAACCTCTAGCTATTTTCAGGAAATGTCGCCACCTAAGATGGTAATGGACCAACAACATGAAGAATCAAAGGAGAGTGGAGAGGGAACCTTACTGGAGGAGCCCAGAGAAGACTAATATCCTCACAGATGCACAACATTTCTGTTTCAAAAAATGTGCGCTGCAGGTTAAGGATATTATAAGACTAAAAACTTAATGGATGCTTTTTATATTTTCTGCAAAGATGCAAAAGCAAGTGATTCCACTATGCAGTGGGACAATGTCTAATCCAATGTTAATCACATTGATTCCAATTGAACCACAAAACTCATCTCAGTTTAGAGCTTTCCTTCATACAAATTGAGCAAATTTGAGAGAATCAAGTTCACTTGAGGCTAGGATGGCGCTGTGGGGGCAGAGGAGGGTTGGAATTGACATGCATAGACAGCGACTGTGCAGTACCGGGAGCCACACTGGCATGAAGTCAGCTCGCTCCTGGACACTCATCCAGCATGTGCGTATGTGAGCAGTGAGGATAAAGGTGCGACTTCGGGCGACCTTGGTGTCATGAGGGAGCCGGACGAAATGCAAAAGTTCTCAAAGCGGGAGGGTTGGCATCAGCCGCTGGCCAGAATCAATCCTGGAAACAAGAGAAAAATGTCCGTGGCATTCCAAAAATATAAAAAGATGATCATTCATATAGCAAAAGAATAATCTGATTATCTAGTATAGCATAATTAGTCACCCAAACAAATTAGAGGACTATATTGATATGATCACAAGTTATTGTCAAACAGATCAAAGGGCAGTACTGATATGGCCAATTATGTAGCAAAGCACTAGTGACACAAACAAAAGATATACATGATGAAAATTCAAGCATAACAGTCACACCAAAAAATCAAGAATATTATAAAAATGATCTCTATGAGGGATCATGGGGAGTACCTAGAGGATGGTGTGCACAGTGAAATAGATAAACTGAGACCAGAGAAATCAAGTAGTCCCAAATCAAACATTAAATGCAAAGAACTATAATTGAATCTTGCAGAACCATATTGGAGGACTACCATATTCCTATTGTCATACAGTACTATTTTGTTGCTTGCGAACCACAGATCCCTATCGAGATGGACTAACCTCCATTATGGAATAAACAAGAAATTCGAAATGTAAATACAATAACTTTGTCATATGCATTTTTTGTTAGAAATAAACACAATATTTCCATATTTTCCTTGTGGACCAAATATAACAATATTGTGGTCTTTAACTGAATTGTATGGTTAGAATAAATTCAATCATGATGATTTATAAATACATACGAGAATCCATATTTGTGTTTTTTTCAAAAGAATTTTTAAGGATGGCTTACTGGAAAACATCTGCTTTGAACAATCAAATTTTATGGTTACACAAAGATGCTAGAATAAATAGTTCTTGAAATTTAGCTCCAATGTTTTCTAAAGCATGTCCTATGCCCTATAATAAGTCTAAAATCTGCAATCTGAGCTACAAGTAACTGCAAGCTGAATTGAACTGTATCAATCATAAAACAGAGCAGTATCTACATAGCTACCTGGATATGCGAGCAGATGAAACCAGCAGCTATGTGGTTACTGAATTGTTACGGCTACCACTCGCCTAGTGTGATGCTCCAATCTCACACAAATCAGACCTGTGTTAGCACAAACACATGGACGTGAGTTGTGTTTGCTAAAATTATGGATATACACTTTAGTACTTTACAATTGAAACCTGTTTACTGAACTAAAAACAACCTCTGATAAGAACATGCTCAAATTAATAAAAAGATGTGTAGGTGTATGTGGATTTTGTAAAGCTCAAAAGACCGTAGAGTCCAATTATACAGGCTCCAACATATAATGAATTAAACAGCTTATTTGCTTGTAATCAATGAAATTTCCTACTGATGTGCATCACTTTTAGAGAACATCCAAATAACAAATTGTAGTTAGTAAATTATATAGGAGTACAAATATCAGACCAAGTTCCTGTAACTACTGCTGAGCCATTGCAGAACCTTTTGCGGACAAGTGTGCAAAGGCCAGCTGCAACAATGTTCAGGATGTAACAGCCAAAAACATCAGAGCTGACAGTGGTGCTGCAAATTAAATACGTGCATGTTGCTGAATTTGAGCAATGGGCCAAGGAGTGCAGAAGGCAGCAATAGAAATTTAGAAGAATTTAGAGTTCATGTACACCAAATGACCAAAACATAAAATATAATATCTAATTCGGGGCAGCTCGATGCATTTTGGGAGGGCCTTAGCAATGTGCCAACGTCAGAAATTCTAAAAAACAAGCAGATCAGAAAATGTGATCTTCACTGGTATTTTTTCAGGCAAGCATGTGTGGTGGTGATTTGGTTGAGCAGTATAATGTTTTAAATTCAGTCCCAAATTGTAGCTTAGCAATTGCATACAAAACTAAATGTGTCATGAGATTACTATATAATATTCCAGTAACTATAAATCAAAGTAGATTGTAAAACAACTAAACAGATTTTTTATACAAATTACAAAGATGCGAGAAGGCAGTAAAAGAATGGAACCACTTTTCTTACCTGCAGCATGTACCAAACTACCAATTCAAACGGAAGCCTCTTCTGCTCCCCAAGTTCTGCTACATCCTGCGACAAGAAATGTGTAAGAAATCTCATTAATTCATTAGAGAAAAAAAAAGAAGAAAATTCCTTAAATCAGAATATAAACATGGCCAGACCAGGGAGTTGCCGGACCTGTCCTCCACGGATCCACCACATGAGATTCAACCGTGGACTTCCCTACGAGAGCAATGCCACGGCGTGGGAAGATGGAGCAACACAAGCAGCCTAGAGTGCCAATGCCAACACCATGTCCGCTTGGGGATCAAACAATGACGAACACCGTAAAAAAGAACTCCAGCTATCTAGCCGCAATCATGCCCCACAGCCCCAGCCGTAGATGGGAAGTGCTCCCAGCTGGAGCATGGTGCAGGCTGCGGGCAGCCTCGGCAGATCGGGCGTCCGGGATGAAGTTGAGGCCATTTCAGCTCCAAATGCCGCGGTGCGCGAGAGGGAGTAAGGGCCAAAGGGTGGGAAGGGACGTCGAGAACGCCACTGCGGTGCGCTGGGGCGGCACAAGACGGCGAGGAAGATTGGAGGCCGCTGCAGGAAGGGGCGGGGTGGGGGCGACGGGAGGAGGTTGAGGAGCAGCGCCAGTGATGTGGGATGAGAAGGGTCGACGGTGATGGGGGTAGTTGAGGATGGCGGCCGGCGGGGGCATGTTGAGGGGCAGCGCTGGTGGGGGGCGGCGGCGAGCTTGGCTCGTGCGGCGAGGGCGGCGGCGAGCTGACCTCGAGGGCGGCATGGAGGTAACCGGCGTCTCCGCGAGACTAGCCCACGATCTATCGTGATTCGATTAAAAAAACTCCCAATGAGAATGAGGGGAAGAGGAGGAAGAGAGAAACAGGCGACGGGTGAGGGAACGGTTGGTTCGCCTGGATTGGTGCATTGGGTGAGCTCGGGTACTGATTATTATTTAGTACCCAGGGTACAAAGATAGAATAACTATATATATATATATATATATATATATATATATATATATATATATATATATATATATATATATATATATATATATATATAACTATTACTACATAAAATTGAAGTATTTAATAACTTATTCTACAACTACTTTAAGTTACGATAATTACAATACTAACTAGTGAATATGCACGTGCGACACGCACGCGTGCTAATTAAAATCATTTCCTACATATAGATAAATATTAATAAAACTTTCTAAATTACTTTATATATATCTTATAAAAAGTATAATATAAACGATAACATTATTTGATACGCCACGTCCAAATGTAATTGAACTTATACCAAATTTGGTATTCATGCATTCACTTTTTTATATGATGTAACATACTGCTAAGTTAATTCATATTCTTTATGGTTCTTGTTTATGAAAAACACAAACTATAAATAGAAATTAGATTATTATTATTTAGAATGTCCAAATACCAATATGCATATGACAGTTCTTTTCATCAATTTTGAATTCATATGCCACCTTTAAGAGCACGATAAATCCCTTCAAGAGTACAAATTCATCATAAATTTCTTTTTTTATTGCGTCTTTCAAACAGAATAATGCGACACCCTCTAAAGTTATAGAGTAGAATTGTCCAATTACTCAGCTTCATTTATGTTTTTAAAACTATTGGTTTATAGTTTATTTGAACCTGTTTGGTTTTAAAGAAAAGGATTTCAAGAGATTTAGTAATAATTGACCATAGACCTCAACAAATAGTAATTGCAGATAGTATTTAACATTATTAATTTATGTAAAGAATGTATGTTGTATATATGTATCAACAATGAAGTAATGAACACACAATGAAAAAAGGTACGGAAGCTTGAAGTTTTCAAATATTACAAAATACCATTACATTGACTCTTTCTACAGGCTTGGAAAGTTGGGGCTTCCAATTCTTTATTTTATCTCGGCCACGACAATGTTTATAGCCCCTTATCTAATATGCTGTGTGTTTTCACAATCTCACCACAAAATAATACAAGACTGATGCATATTCTTTAGATAATAGGAGAGTACGTAACTGAAACCACGATCTTGACAGTAACCATGAATCATAACAGGAGGGCTTCATACCTTGAAACAGTTAGCCGCTTCAAGCAATGGAAATTGAGTTGCCAGCAACACTTAACTTCTTACTAACTTTACTACGTACTCCCCCATTCCAAAAAAAAACATGCAACTATGGGTTGCGTGCCAGAAAAAAGTAGTTCACGTTTGATCAAATTTTTAGTAAATAGTATTCATATTTTTAACTTTAAATTAATTTATTATAAAAATATATTTCATAATTAATCTAAAGATGTTTATTTAACATTACAAAAGTTCATAATTTTTTATTTATAATTAGTTAAACTTGATACACTAAAACATGCTATGTGCTAGAATTGCATGTTTTTTGAACGGAGGGAGTACACTATAAGCAAGAATCTTGGCTCTTCCTTTGACAGTTTCATTATAATAGTTTTCTTGTCACTGTTGATATTTGAAAATGTCATGCCAAGTGATTAACAGCCATACTATTAGTTTCTTGCATGTCACTGCTTTCAAACTCTATAACATCCAGTTGCATAAGATCAAATCAAATAGAACAGAGACCACCTCTTACAGGGACAAGCATAGTAGAGCCGTTGAGTGCTTCATGGGATTGATTCTCAAACTCTGCAAATTAGAAATAATAAAACTGTTAGTGAGGTCTTGTCATATTCGAACTTGACTCTTTGTCATGAAATGTAATAATCACACATTCACATGAATATTCAAAAAAGTAGATGGTTTGATTATAGCAAATAATAAATGGCGATGCTTGGTTACAAATGAGGCCCTATAAATGAAAAGAAAAGGGGTTAGACTAATGGAAAAATGCAAGCTATGTTAAAATTTTTGCGAGGTGCATGTTTTACACATCCTAGATCCTAATCCTAGAGTATCCTGGCATCAATATATTTTTATTACAAAAAACTTAACTTGTTAATCTTCAATGTATTGGTAAAAGGAAGGCATGCCAATATAGATAGGTCAATTGAGTATTGCATTCATGGGCTCTACATTTATAGCGGCACTGTTAGATATAACAATTAGTGCTTAATCATAAAAGTAGGTTCACTTGTCTTTCCAAATTACATTAAAAAATTTATTGTTTTATTGCAGACATGTGTCAGAACTATCATCAAGGGTTGCAGTAATGCATCTCAACCGCTAAATAGCTGGTCAATCAGTAAATTCTTAGTTCAAAGGAGCTAGTGGGAGAACTCTTACTCAAGTTAAGGTAGTTTGCAGTTAACCATACATAGTCTTAGGGCTGCTTCTCCCAAAATATAAATGTTATATCAGGCTGCAGACTCATCTCTGAAGATATTCAGGTTTCCTTTTTGAACCATCATTCCCCTTCAGAATGGGGACAATCTCATGCAGTCTCAACCTCAGTTCCACTTGAGCTTCAGGAAATAAATTAGCCTAGTGATCGATCACTGTAAATATACTTCAATCAATCAAGTGCCTGAAATTTAAGAACGAACTTAAAGCTTATTTGGCATGAAAGGTGTAAGGATGAAACCTTGAAATCAAACAATAAATCAGTCATAATGTGATCTGCTCATCTGCACTCCATGTATCATCAAACTGCAATATCTTTGAAGCCAATAATTTTTTACACCTATTGTGCCAGCAGGATAGTGTAAATCGTATTGCCGGATTGCAGGATAGTGTACAGAAATTGGCAAGAGACAATGATAATCAAATCAGGAATTACGAACAATTTTAAATCCCACCGAATCAACCTTAATTAAGCCCAAAGCCTGGACCCTGCTCTTGATCTCCATGGAAAGAAGACGTGAAGAAGCATGCACAAGAACTGAACTACTGAGGCAGGAAAGTAGGACAAGAAACCATGGAAACAAAAAGGGAGGTCTTTACGGCAGCAATAAACCTTGCCTATCTTGCGCCCACGGGGCTAATCTATCCGATGGTGTTCATTGACACCTCATGAGGCGCGACGCCCCGGGCACGCATGCGACGGTGCAGCAGGAGGCTCCCTACGCCAACGTGACCTTGGCGAACTTCTTAGTGATGGCTGCGACGGTGGTCATGGGAGCATGGCCATCCGTGAAGACGCAGCCCTTGTCGATAGTGACGAGTGCGTGGCCCCATGGATGCTCTCCACCGTGGGAACGTATCCTATCTGGCCTAGACTCCAAAAGCCCCATGTAAACTGTAATCAAGAATCAGGGAATCTAATCCGATGGCTGATATTTTAGCACTTAAACCCTCCCACTCATGGGGTGTTTTGTAACAGCCAGATGGGATGAGTGGAGGGGTTTAAGTGCTAAAATTACCAGCCATCGGGATTAGATTCCTGTGGTCTGATTAGAGTTTGCCTAGTTTTCACAGGAGTCTGGTTTGCATAGAGATACGCGTTGCCCCACCATCATCGGCGGCGCCTAGCAGATGGAAGGGAGTTTTTTTTTTTTTGAAGCATCGTCGACTACGTTGAAAACAAGGATTGTGGATTTTTTTTTATCGAAGGATTGGTGGAAGGGTGGGTACACGTGGGGTGGGTAGGAAATAGTTGGTGAAAAAAATTACAAGAAAACGCTACGCATAAGAGAAAAACACGTGTAAACGTTTACATGTTTACAAAATAGGTCCACCTGTTAGAATACGGTGGGATGATTTAGATACGTTGGATCCCATCTTAATGTAGATCTAACGGATAGGAACTGAGATGGGTAGGAGATGTTAGGGTGAGAGTCTATTTTTAATTCCTTCGCTCTTTTATAGTATAGATTTAAAAGAATTATAGTAACTTCTTACTAAGTGTTATAATAATTCAACTAATGCTAATTTATGAGAATTATAGTAACTTCTTATTATGTGTTATTATAACTCAACTAATGCTAATTTATAAGAATTTTAGTAACTTTTACTATGTGTTATAGTAACTCAACTATCGTAATAAATATAGTAATTGAGTTACTATAATTTTCGTAAATTAGCATAGTAATTATCGTAACTCAAAGTGGCTACTGAGAATAAGTTATTCTATAGCCGGCTACTGATTAGCCTGACCCTATATATATGTTTAGTATTTCTAAATTTTCTTTAGTATTACTCAAGATTAGCTACTTTGGGTGTAGAATATTATTCTACACCTAGGGTGTAGAATATTCTACATATATATATATACATGTGCTATTATACACCCTATGTGTAGAATAATATTCTACACCCAGTAGTTAATACTGAGTAATACTGACTAATACTGAAGAAAATTCAGAAATAGTGAACACTTTCGAACGCCAACTACCGACTAATACTAAATGTGGTTCAAAGATCGTTCAATATTGTTCAGTATTTTTTAGTCAGTATTACTCAAGATCGGTCAAGATTAGTTACTGGGTGTACAATATTATTCTATATCTAAGGTGTAGAATAAGCGCTGCCGTGTGTATACACGCAAAGTCAGTATACACGCAAAGTCAGGGCCAGTCCCGCCGTCCCGCGCAGGTAAGTAACGGAGGCGTCGTGGGTGCCGTCGTACCTAACGGGGGGAGATGTGGGGTGCGGCCCGTTAGCTGAGGAATCGGGTTTTGATCGATAGAATCCAAATTGATCAGGTATGTGTACGCCGGCTGTGCGTATGTACATGAACTGTTGGACGTGATTATTATTTAATTATAATAATCAATCGGAGCGCCTGGCCGGATAACTATATTGACGTACATATGAGCAAATACTAGTAAAGCTCATACTAGTAAATACGTACGTACTAATACTTGCACTATATATATATGATGAGTATCAAGTAACTCATGTTAGTATTCTCAAAAAAAAAAAAAAAGTAACTCATGTTAGTAAATACGTGTACATACTAATACTTCCACTATACATAAGTATGAAGAAATACTAGGATACAATGTAGAATAACATATTTTTATAATACTACTTTGGAAAATATATGGATCTATATACTTCACAAGGAGGAGAGGAGGATGTACGCATACTTTGTGGCAAACATATACTCATATATGTATTAGTGTATACATGCGTATAAATTGATACAACTATAATTAAAAAAAGTATCCAGTGATACTTATCTAAAATAGGTATCAACACATACTTATATCTGAAAAATTATCGAAACATACTTAGTATGTGTATATACGCATAGAAATTTTCTCAAGTGTTAGTATCCAGTGATACTCTAGACTGATGGTATATATGTACCGGCTACTAACATGAAAAATGTGACATGCTGATTTGAAAAAAGTATATGTACCAATACTTTACTCTGAAAGTATAAATTGATACTTGATTTGGTCTGAATTGCCGTGCACACAGTACACGTGCATACGAGAATATACACATTTTTTAATAGAATCTGAAACATAAGCAAGAGTATCAATATATACATCTTCATTAGGGAGTATTTGTAGATACAGTCTTTGGAAAATAGGTATGCATGTGTATATACCAGAATGTATTAATACATACTCAACATCAAAAACTAAGAATTATTTGCCAATACTAGTGATAATAATATTCTATGTCTGCAGCAATGTTGCAGTCTCATGTTGTGACCTCTGACTGTCGAGTTGGTCCGCGTTCATGATCTTATACTCCAATGAGGCCATCTTGATTTGACGTCGTCGAGATATCTTGATAATATAATTAATTTTAGCACCAAGCAAGCGCAACTAATAGAACTAGATTGCAGAGATGGATGCTTGTAGCAGTTACCGCATAAAGTATGAAGTAACCAAAGATCGATCTGGTGCGAATAGCACTATACCGTTGGCCGGACACTAGATCTGTAGAGGAAATAATCATGTCAGTTAAATTCAGAAATTAGCTTGTGCTAGACTGGAACCGAAAGATCAAGAACAAGAAAGAACATATACATGCCCACGCACGCATGCAGATGTCACACGGTCAGGTAGTGTGGTGGCCGCCGTAAGGACGAAGCAGGACATGCGTCGCTGGTGGGGAAGCAGAGGGGTCGCAAGCAGTGTCAGGCCACCGTGCCGCCCGTCCTCCGACTCAACTCCTTCACACGGAGGCTCGAGACGTTGCCTAGCTGGCCGCAGCAGTGCTCCCAGCCCGCCGCGGTGCAAGCCGCCGGCCACCATCCGCGGCTCCGCGCAGGGGCAGATCACCAGCCGCCCTCCATCTTCGATATACTCAGCTTTCGTCCGGCCGCCCTCCGAGGCTCCCACTTAATCACGCACACAGCCTAGCGTGAGGTGTATGAAAGATACATGCAGGCAGGCAGGGGATCCCGAGCAGCGGGCGTCACCAAGGATGATGTAGGCGGCGCCAGATCTCGGGCGGCGTCAAGGACGTTGCAGGCGGCGCCAAATCTCGGGGGCGGCACGCAGACTCCAGCACGTAGCTGCTCGGCGGGAGTGGAGCTTGGACTTCGGCTGGAACGGAGCCTCGGACAGCCCAGCGTGCCCCCCTCGACGGTGGCGGTGCAGCTTCTGTGGGGCCTGAAGGTGGAGGTGGAAGAGAGGAGGGAGGCAAGAGGAGCTGGCGGCGGCGGCTGCTGGGAGGAGCCGGGACGGGCTCAGGTTCAGGATCCTCGACTCCCTAAATGACGGATGGTTTTGTTATACACATCGGATTAACGAATCTGATTATTTTAACCCGCTAAATAACATACGCTTACGGGAGGTTTTGACGGGAACGGGGAATAGACGGTAAAGAAGGTGAGAGTAGCTACTCCATGAGAGTAGAATGGAATTTCTCTCTCTCTCTATATATATATATATATATATATATATATATATATATATATATATATATATATATATATATATATATTCTCCGTACTCCCTAGGAGTAGTTACTCCTACCTCCTCGATGTATTCCACGCACAATTATTAACGGACCATGTTCCAATGCGCGGAGCTAACGGCATGCGGAGAGCGGGCGTATGTACGTGAATTAAATACATAAATATTAATTAAATAACCATTGAGGGAGCGGATGGCCGAATAATTCACGGCGATGCAATTTTTTCGGATCTGAACTTTCACCATGAGTTTATTTATTTAGTCGGATCCATATTTTCCTTTCAAACGCTAGTACTTGCAGCCAGGTGTATATATGTCGAGATGGCCGCCGCCGCCGCCGCCGCTCAACATAAATTAAACGCTAAAGGAGGTTCTGCCACCGCTGTTGTGATCTTGTCCCCGATGGCGGCGTGATATTTGCATCTGTACATACTTGTTTTGTTTGCTTGATCTTCCGTCTTCCATCCAATCTGACACTAATTTCTGAATTGAATTTTATTTTCTTGATCTTTCGACTTCCGTCCAATCTGGACGTTAGCGTTTGGCTGGCATCCATCCCATCCATCTACATCTACCACCATACCAGGCAAGTATCAGTAAAACAGATCTTTAATTTGGTCACAGGTCAACACACACTAGATGCGGCAAGCCCGCCAAGCTAGTTATCTGTAATACGGCCATGCGCCTTGTTTGCCCTCGCCGGGGTTGACCCAGCTCGATAAGGTTTTATTACTAATTAATGCACGTATGATTTCATTCCCCCTGATTTTTTTCCTTTCCTTTTCGGTGCAGAAACTACCATCGTGTCCCTCCGCCAAGCAGAGCAAATCCTCCACGGCAACGCGAGGAGTGGCGCCCCCTCCTTACCGGCGCCCACGACTGCTGCTCCCCCCACGGCGACGGCGGCTTCTCCGTCCAACTCGCCGGCAGACGCGGGCTGCTTCTCCCCCACGGTGGCGGTGGCGACTCCTTCCAACCGGCGGCCGCGCTGCTCCTCCCCGTGCCCCCACCTCGCGCGGATGCGGTTCGGCATCGATGTGGCTCGACCTGCGCGCACGGGGCTCTCCGGCAGGCACAGCCCAGAGCCCACCTCGCTCGGACTGCAGCCCTGACGGAGGAGCGACCCCCTCGTGTGCATGGCGGCTGCGACTGCAGAGCGACTCACCTCGTGTGTATCGCTCGGTAGGAGGTGGCGGGCTGGCGGCACCCTCCGTGGAATCCAGTGGTGGCAGGCTCAAGTAGTCAGGTGAGTAGCAGCAAAAAAAATGAGAAATCCTTCACGGCCAATCCAGTGGATTAGGATCTGATCCCCTTAGAAATTATTAATTTATTATTATATTTGCTGTTTATCGCGGATCTGGCCTACCTGAAGAAGACGACAATGTTGATATGCGTCAGGTGCTTGGGGCAGTTATCCATATCTGAATCTTTTCATCTGATAATTCACATTGCTGCACTGTAGATCTTGTTTTATCCGTTTTCCAAAGATCTGGTAAACCATGACAAATATTCGTTCACTTGAAATCTTATTAGCATGGTATACAATCTTGATCATGTGTTATATGGAGCTACGTTTGGCCCAAACATGTTAATCTGGCAACTATCCTTATACTATTCTCTGCGCCTAATCTTTACTCATTATTATTATTATTCTGAAAATAACCTCAATCGACGATACTGAATAAATAGCAAATTGTGTTCTCGTAAATCTATATGCAAAACTAATTGTTCTTTCTGGTCACTATGGACTATGCCTTCAGTGATTTCCTGTACGAGTCTGTAGAAGAAGGCTACCGAGGTAAGTAGGCGCAAACATCGGTGGCACTGGTTCAATCTGGAGGCCACTCATATCGAACCCAAATTTCATTGCTGCATGAAGATTGAAACAGGTACAATTTCTTAATTCGTTGGTGGCCTCGCTTTCTCATTTGGATTTAATATTTTGTCCCAGCCATTTGTTATCCCATATCTTTGCTGTAAGTAAACTTGCGATCATCACTACTCAAAGCGACAACTGCTAACTAATTTTGATTTTTATTCACTTGAACTTGCAGGAAGATGTGCTTTGTTCAGCTTTCATGGATTTTATTACCAACCAATCAAAAATGTGAAGAAAGCTCCCATGCACGGCTTGAACCACATAGGCCCATATGATCTTCATGGCTCTTGCTATTAGTGCCTAATATTTGTAACTAATTAGTGCAATGCAAATTCTAAGAGATTTGTTACGACAGTTTGTGGTTACTATTACTATATCCATGAGAATTCTAATTATTCTAACAAATTCTAATTATCGTAACTATTGAACAATTTCAATTATCAAAATTAGTTTTACCATGGTAGCTAGTAAGACAGTCTCGTCAGTCCTCGTCATTATGGTGGTTCCATGGAGCTAGTGATGCCAAATTATGGTAACCACATTTTAATTTGTCAGCTTCGACATCTTGAATCATCGTAATTGACAGTTGATCTTAACTTTATAGTTAAGTGTCAATTGAAATCTAGTAAATAGAATATCGTAACTACTACAGATTATATCTAGTAAAAAAATTGCAAGTCTAGTAAACTGATTATCGTAACATGGATTATATTAAATCGTAAAAGATACATTTCATCGAGTATTCAACACAAGTTATCGTAAAAAAATCGCAAAACGTACCTTTATCATAGTAAATCAAAGAATTATTTCACAGATACAATAGTAAACTGGATATTCCATTATTACGGAAAATGGAGACGTTGAGTTCTGGTAACTATTTACTATCGTATTCTCACTATAGTAAAGTAATTTTTTTTCTCTACAACGGCTTGAGATGAAGTAGTAACTGGACATCCTAATTACCATACTAGCACGTGCATGTACGCCTCCTTTTACCATGCCATTAAATTCCAGGTAGCTGGCTCCATTTATCAGCTTGGATGGCTGGCACCTGAAATCAGTGACGTGATTACTGGAACCCACCAGTGCAGGAACTAAAGCGGGGCGTGAGCCTGGTGTTGTGGTCGGACGAGAGTCCGGTGCGGTCGGATGGTCTGGCTACAGAATAAGCCGGCTACAGAATAAGTTATTCTGTAGCTAGGCCACTCTGACCCAGCCACCCAACCCACCATTCCCAATCCCCACCGAATCGGTGCTGGTGCAGCGCTGAGCCACCGCGTGTACTAGTAAAGACGGAACGCATTTACGTTTTGCCATTATTACGCCTAATCAATTTAATCAGGATCCGATGTTACCGCTAATTGATAACGAACGCTTTGCATGCTTTCTGTTTCTTCGATCCGTCGCTATGTACAGTTACGTTGTTACCGAGTGATTTACCATAACAAAATGCTAACGATAATCTGAATATATGGTTACCACAGTTAGCACTGGGAGTTACCACATTTTGATATCACCATGATCCGAGGAACCAGTTATCGTAACAAATAAACAAATTTACCATAAATTAATCATGATAATTCAAATATATCTTGAAACAATAATTGGCTGCCCCTGCCCAGATTTACGGAGCTAGTTACTATAATTATAATATATGGCCATGCATGCAAGCGTGTATATGTGGGTTACGAGAATTTACATGAAGCTGGTTTGTACTGGTGTAAACTTGCAAGTGTTACGAGAATAATAAAAGAAACGACTGTACCACCGCCTGGACGTGCAGGATTTGGACCTTCCGCCTGCACACCCTATTTTGGAATAGGAAAGTTAATATATCCGGCTTTTGGCGCGGCTCCATGGCGCGCCTTCCGCTCGACGCTACAGGCCGATGAGCGTATCCCCCCCCCCCACCGCAAAAAGATAAGACGCACAGCTATGGGCCCCACCACATAAAGCATTTGCTCAGCACCTTCTTGCATTGCAAGACCCCTCAACACATCAGATCTGGGAAGTAACCACCAAGCAAAAACACCAGAACCCCGAATACGATGAAGAAAACCACATTCATCCAGGGTTGAAGCAACTATTCATGAAAAGTATCTTCACAATAGCATGTAATTCAATTCAGATCACTACATTGTCCATGTTTCTTGCCTTCATATCTCCTCCGGATTGCTTTGCGTTTACCTTGTCTTTGAATATTTTGTACACATTCATAAGGTCACGATTCTAGTTATTTATAAATCTTTTTTCAAACCGACTTGTAGAAAAGTCACGGTTGCTAGAAAGGCATATGCTAGATAGACACAGACTACTTGATATTCACAACTTGTCAGTAAGATATTCACGATAGCAACATGTCTTCACGATTGCAACATGTCTTCATACCTATGTTCCTGGTGGCTTCTCATTGATGTCCAACCTGTGTTAAAAAAGAGCATATTAGAGCTATAATCAAACTGAACTGGTGTCTTCATGCATATTGGTTGCCTTTGCATGTGAAAAGCACTTACATATTACGACTTGCATCTACACATGTAATTGCCTAATGATTTGTTAGTAGTTGCCTAATAGAATTACACTAAATTGATGAAAGGGTAACATTTAATTGCTTGTTTTGAAATGTGCAAAACAGGGATGGATCTGAATGAGCTTCCAGCAAATGAAGATGGTTATGAGACTAGAAATCCAATGTTCTGTACACGATTCCTTGTGCCTTTGATAACATTTTCTCAGATTTGCCTACAATTGCAGAGCTGCAATGTTCCCTAGAATAAACACACATAAAGGAAGCCCCTAATGCAAATGAAGTTGAATCTGTGATAGCTATTGGTGTTTCAGAGACAGAAGTTGCTGACCTAGAGTTCCTAGCAGAGATTTCTTCACCTGATGAGCCCTATGTGGGTAAGATGTTTGATACAGTGGAGGATGCTAGGAATTGCTACAATGAATATGCCAGGAGGAAAGGCTTCTCTATAAGAACTAGAACATCTAGGAGGTTAGCCATTACGAAACAACTTGACAAGGTCCTGTTTGTGTGTAACAAAGAGGGGAAAGGTAAACAGAGCAAGGCTGTTGCTGAGGAGATCATTCAAGTTGATGACATTGCACAGGGTACCTCTAAAAGTAGTGGTTTAGATGTTGATGAACGGACAGAGAAAAAGGTAAAGTGCATAGGCATCAAGAGGAAAAGAGAAAAGATGAAGTACACCAACTGCAGAGCAAGAATGCTTGGATCAAGTTCAATGGGAACAAATGGTTTGTGAAGCAAATGGTGGCTGATCACAACCACAATTTGGTGGACAAACCATCACTTTCTAAGTTCCTAAGATCCCATGCTTTGGGATACCTCAAGAAGAAGTGCGGTTCCTAACAATTATGCATGAGTGCAATTTGGAAAGTAGCCGGATGACGCAAACTGATGTCTCTGGCTGTATGGGTCCGCACATTCGCACCTTATCATGAGAAGCACTTGAGCAATTTAAGGGCGGGAATAAGGGCACAAGCAGCAAAAGAGCGATATGAGTGAAACTTTAGATTATTTCTACGAAATGAAAAAGGAGGATAGTGGTTTCTTCTTCAAAGTGCGGGTTGATGCAGGATGACAAGGTGGAAAATATATTTTGGGTAGACGGTGCGGCCCAGAGAAGCGTATAGGAATTACAATGATTGCATTTCTTTTGATAGCACCTACCTCACAAACATGTATAAAATGCCATTTGCTCCCTTCATAGCTATAAATAGACACGGGCAATCGATCCAAGTTGGCTGTACTTTCTTGAGGAATGAGACTACAGAGGCTTATGTTTGGTTGTTTGAAGCTTTTCTGCAAGCCATGAACGGCCTTGAGCCTATATAATCACAGATCAAGACTTGGCGACGGCTGCAGCGATAAAGGCTGTTTTTGTAGCAACTAGGCATCGATGCTGCCGTTGGCACATAATTTCAAAGATTGAGACAAGGCTTGGAGTCTATTTTTCATCAAAGAAAGGCTTGGAGGAAGACTACAATGAAATCGTGAACTATAGCCTAAGTCCAGAGGAGTTTAAGAGCAGGTGGGAAGCTATGATCAACATCCATGAAGCAGCTGAAAATAAAATCCTAAGCAACCTATACCAGATCAGGCACTTATGGGTTCCTGCCTATTTCATGGATAGGTTCTACCCGTTCTTGCAGTCCACCCAGCAAAGCGAGAGCTTCAATGGTGTGCTGAAGAAATATGTGAATCCACATAACTCCTTACTGGATTTTGTCTGCCAATACAAGAGAATCCAAGACAAGACTGATGTAGCCGAAGATAAGCAAGACTACAGGACAAACCGAAAGTCGCCTCCCCTATGGTCAAGGTTCCCTTTGGAGAAGCATGCTATTTAGGTTTACACAAGGAACATCTACTATAGGGTTCGTACCGAATTTGAGAAGATAGCACAGTATATATGTCGGCAGATGCATCCAAATGTGTATCAAATGAGCCCTATTGAAGATTTTGTTGGAGGATATGGCTATAGGATGTATGAAGTCACTTACAATGAAGAGCGTGCTCTAATCAACTGCCAGTGCTGCAAGTATGAGAGAGATGGGATATTTTGCTGCCATATTCTAAAAGTTTTGATAGACAAAGGGGTTAAAGAATCCCAGACCACTACATACTTCAAAGGTGGACACCGCAGGAGAATCCAACTTCTATAACTGAGGTGCAAGCTAATAATCAAAGGCCTACAATGCCAGAGAAATCTAAAAGGGCGGTCCGTTTTGCAAACCTAGCACACCAATTCACAAAGATTGCTCACCAAGCTAGTGTGTCGGATGAGTTAATTCAGATTGCCACAACTCATGCACGTGTAATAGAGGCTGAATTTTCTGCTCTTAGAAAGGCAAAGAGGAAAAAAAGAAGGCACAAGAAGCAACAACAAGAGAACCGGCGCAGCAGCAAGGCCCTGAACAAGTGCAGTAGCTAGGATTTGACAAGGCTGAACATGTGCAGCAGCAAGGTTCTATTATTCAAGAGCAGCAAGAGAGCACAACAATACCAACTCCTGGGGCTCCTATAGCTTTTATCATCCCTCCACCTGACGAGCTCCTTCAGTGGCATCTTTCCCAACAGGATGCTGAAGCCTCTGGAGTCTCAAACACACCAGTAAGGCAAGGGCTTACAGTAGTAGTCAAAGATCTAGATGTAACAAAGACTAATGGGCGTGAAAGGAGGAGAAGATACAAGTCAGCACTAGAAGTGCATCCAAAGAGGAAGCCAAACCAATGCAGAGTGTGTGGCTCTACGAACACAATGCAAAGAACATGCGAGAAAAAAGAGATGTGTTCAAATGAAAAAATGATGAAGGGTAGGAAGAATTCGGAAAAGGAATTTCAAGGCGTAGTTTTCAAGGATTTTGTTTTCTCTGTTTCGTTCTTCACTTGCGCACTTAAGCAGCAAGCATCCTTGTTTTCTACTCCCCCCTTTATAATTTAACATTATGGATTGCCTATTGGAAAAAGTCTAGATAACCCCCTGAACTATAAGGGGTGGAACACTTAACCCTCTCAACTATAAAACCGGATATTCTACCCCCTGAACTTTTCAAAACCGGTTAAATAACCCCCTAGGGCGGTTTTAAATGGTGGTTTTGCTACAGTAGAGTGGTTTTATCTTTTTCTTTTTTTTTATTTATTTTGGCCAAATTTTTGAAAAATCATAGTAAATTATAGAAAAATCATAAAATAGAAAATTTAATTTTGTTGGACTACATATGAGTAGATCTACATAGTGAGCATATAATACATGATTTTTCAGTATAAATTTATTGCTGTAAATTTAGATATATGGTTTTCTATAATTAATTAGAATAATTTATATCCGTAGTTTCGATGTTTAATTGTAGTGAAATTTTTATGGTAGACTTATTATTGTATGCTTGATATCTAGTAAAAATATTCATAAGCATTGGATCATATATAACTTAGTTATAAATTTATTTGTATTTAATAAGTATAAACATAAATAAATTTATAACTAAGCTATAAATGACTTAATGAGTATAAAATTTTTACTAGAAATCAAACATACAATAATTAGCCTACCATAAAATTTTCACCACAACTAGACCACAGAAACTACAGATATAAATTATTCTAATTAATTATAGAAAATAATAGATCTAAATTTACAGCAAAAATAATTGTATTGAAAAATAACATATTATACGCTCACTGTGTAGATATACTCATGTGGAGTCCAACAAAATTAAATTTTCTATTTTATGATTTTTCTATGATTTACTATGATTTTTCAAATATTCAACCAAAATAAATGAAAAAAAAAAAAGACAAAACCACTCTATCATAGCAAAAACCACCGCTCAAAACCGCCCTAGGGGTTATTTAACCAGTTTTGAAATCAGGGGTAGAATATCTGGGTTTTATAGTTGAGGGGGTAAGTGTTCCACCCCTCATAGTTCGGGGGGTGATCTAGACTTTTTCCATTGCCTATTTGATAACTTCAGCTTTTGCTTGACCTTTGTTTCATTTTTCTCTTTCCACAATTTTAATTAGTGCACATCACCATTGCCCGTACCATACACGGTTCTCACATAGCTAAAGATGTATACTACATGGTCCGCATGAGTCCCTAGTTAATGATGAAATTTAACCTTTGTTCTTCCTAGGCAATTACCCTTCTATTCCTTAGGTAATTATGTTTTTTCTCCATAGGCAATTTAACCCTTACTTACTAGGCATTTTCCCTTAGGCAATTTTGTTGTTCTCCATAGGCAAATTAACCCTTACTTACTAGGCATTTTTACTGCACAAGCTATCCTTGCATGAACCATATGTAGGTCCGTTGCACTCTTCCGCTTTGACTCCATGTTTCTTTCTCTTTTCTTCATTGCATTTACTTACAGTACTATTGTTTGGTCTTATTTTGTCCTTTCTAGAGAAAAAAAGGACGCCGACCGGGCCAGAAGCCGCTCGCTACTGGCTAACTAGTTTAGGCACGTTTTTGGTGTTGGGAAACAAAGCCTCAATCACAAAACTAAGTACTAGAAAAGTGATGTACGTAAAAGGAACGCAACCATGCATGATAGATACTACAAAAATCTTAGACAACTATGATGTAATTTACTCTGATTTTTAAATAAAGTTGGAAGGAAGCAAACATAAAATTGCTTGGATAAGAAAGTTAAATTGCCTATCCATTTGTTTTTCATTATTTTCAGTTTACAAAATACTTGACCTATTCCAAATTTAGTCTGCTCTTCCAATCGGTATCATTTTCCTTGTGATTTATCCACTTGTACAATAGCAGCTTCCGTATATTTGGTATGTCTTCCTCCTTAAAATAATGTAGTGAACGCCTATCCCAATGTTCAAAGCATGCATTAACATATGAATACCACCAATCGTATTTGCATGCACAAAAGAAAAAAGTCAGTGCACATAACAAGTCTTCCACAAACAATATTGACGAACAAGCATTGAATGTGCAGCTAATCAGAAAGTGAATGGGAAAAGAGGTTACTTGTTGGATTGGATTGGAACGCCAATGTCGGCAAAGCTCAAAGTCATCAATGATCTTGTCCAGTCGAGTAAAACTTTCTCCGTAGAGTTTTAATCCGTGCAATCAAGGTGTTGCAGCAGCTTGGAGAGATTTTCATCTTCCAAACTTCTCAATGAGTCTAGAACTTCAAACCTTTTGTTCCGTTGTTTTTAGCACAAGCAAAAAAGTAGTGTCCTACTTGTGAAATATTCCTTTCTCCAAGGATTTGAAGCACGTGAAACATGACCTATTGTTGGGTTTGTTATAATTGTATTAGATGCAAGACAATCTGTAAGGTCCAAAAGAAATGCAGGTGAAGATGTGAACTTACACTACTACTAAAAATATTATCCGAGACAGTTAAAAACGATAAACCGAGGTGGTTATCGCAACCGCCTCGGATCGAAGGTCACGGTAAATACAACCTTTTTCCGAGGCGGTTGGATGCCCGCCTCGGTTAATCAACCAAAGAAAACAAAAAGAAAAAAACCCATGGATCGGCCGGCGAGCCCATCCAAGACCGCAGATCGCCGTCGTTCGGCGGAGGAGAGGTGCTACCGCCATGGCCGCGCCAGCGCCCCAAGTAGTCGCCGCGGATCCAACTCGCGGGCCGCCAGATCCGCCTCCTACCACCGGATCTGGCCTTGGCGCGCCCGCGCCGCCCAATGCACTGCAACCGGGATCCGCAAGGAAGAAAGAGTTGAGGGACGGATCCGAGAGAGGAGAGGGAGGGAGCTCTTACCTCTCCAAGCATCGGATCTAAGAGAAAGGATGTTGCCGGGCGAGGAAGGCCGAGGAGCCCGTGCCCACGCGATAGGGAGCCGCCGCGCCGGAGGAGCCGCTCGGGGGCCACGTGCGGGGAGGGGGCCGCACGGGCGGTCACGCGCCCGGAGGCCGCCGCGCCGGCGGTCGCGTGCCGGGAGGGCTGCGCCGGCGGCCGCACGCATGGGGGACGCGCCCGACGGCCGCACGCCCGGGCGACGCGCCCAAGGCCGCCGGGGAAGTCGCGCCGGCGGCCGCGTGCGGAAGGAGGGTCGCGCCGATGGCCGCGGCGCCGGGAGTCGCGCCGAGGGCGCCGGCCGACGCCACGCACCTGGGGGCCGCGCGAGGGCGCCCTCGATGGCCGTGCGCTACCGAGGGAAGAGAGGAGATAGGGAGTGAGAGAGAAGAGAGAAGGACGTGAGTGTGGCCGAGGAAGGGATTGGGTGAGTTAGGGTTTGGTATGCTCCCTGGTATTTATATCGGCTATCAAGCATCGGGCTTTAGATGGGCTATTTAGGCCCATTATTTATTGAGACGGGCCTTATAATATAACCGCCTCGGTTAATCTATTTACCGAGGCGGTTTAGTTAAAATAACCACCTCGCTTAATATATTATTAAACCGAGGCGGTTATTTTTAAATTACCCGCCTTGGTTAATCGATTTTTTGCGAGGCGGTTTTACAGAATCGTCTCGGTTAATTTAAAATGACCGCCTCGATTAATGTTAGGCATTAACCGAGGCGGTTTTCGTGGTCAACCGCCTCCGAGGTCTATTTTAAAGTGCCTTGCAAAAGATTTTTTGTAGTAGTGTTACCATGTGACGATGGTGCGGTGGTTAGTTGAGCACTTAAATACATGTGAGATCTCAATCCTTGATAGGTCACCCTCTTGAAGGAATGTCTACATAAAATACATGTCAAGTACAGCTTTATTGCCTACATCAGATTACTAAAATGGTACATGGTAATCAATAAAATGCTTAGCTTAAACTAAAAAATGCTAGACTACCACACTATAAACCGCAAGTCAAGTACAGACTTTATTGCCTACATCGAGATTACTAAAATGGTACTTGGTAATCAATAAACCGCTTAGCTTGAACTAAAAAATGCTAGACTACCACACTATAAACTACATAGCAAGTACAGAATAATAAAGCCTAAAAAATACATACCGATATAAACAAGAATCAACATATTTAGTTCCATAATGGTGGTCCGTTCATTGTAAATAGTAATCCAACAAAATTGCTCTAAGTAAGTAACAAAATTGCTATGGCATACATAGTAAAATGCTTGATGTATAAAGAAGAAAATGCTTAACATCTAAACTAACCGAGATTCAGAAAAGGCAAACATGTTTCAAAGCCTTTCTTTGATTGCCATTGTCTATTGCATAGATCCCAATTTCAGCAACCGTGTTCAATAAGTTCCCACGAGGCTTCATAGATTCAGAGAGGTTATCTAGGGTCTCATAAAGACACCAAGTAATTGATTATCACTATGCTGCACACAAAAATAAGAATGATTCATTAGAAAAATACAATTATCATAAGCAAAAAAAAAAAGAAGGAAAATAATGATTAGGTATACTGACTCATTATCATCTTTTGATCTAGTAGATTTTGACTTTCAACGCATGCACACCGCGTCATATAAAGTGCAAACAGCCTTGTTGCATGGGAAGGACCTTTTTGTAGTGAAGTCAATATACGGTGATTGCATAATCTTCTGCCTTTTTTAGACGCCTCTTTGGTGGGGGCTGAAAGATTGGAGTGACTGAGAAATTAGCACTAGAAGGTTGTTTAAATGTTGTGGATGCAGAAGTAACAGAATTACCATGCTTAGCTGTCTCAGACCCAGCTGATTTCACATAGCTCTTTTCCATTTGCATAAGAATTTCTTCGGGTACATCTGACAATGAAAATTGGCTATTTGTTGGTTCTGAAGCACCTTTTGCTTCTTGCTTTGTCTTCTTCTTCTATATCTTCATCAATAAACTTCAATATATTAATTTCTGGTGGAGTAAAATCCAAAGAAGAAGCTGTTACAACATGTGATTTAGTATTGAGTTGGATCTCTGGTTCTAAATTTACGTCTGGAGCTTCTATTGGGACTGCTGGTAGCCTCAACTTTTGCCTCTAGTTTTGTGAAGACAACTTGGTGTCCCCAGATTCAGTACCATCAAGTTCGATCACTAGGGGAACAACAACTATTGGTACAGCTTCAGTTGCATGTGTTGTAGTGCTAGAAGGAACTGATGTATGTGCCTTTCGCATCCTTTCCAACCGTATATTAAGTGGCACATCATCAATTTCATCATCTACAGCATGTTTACATTCAGATGTACCAGATGCTTTCAAATTGCCTTCATTATTGGAACCTGCAGTACCATCAAGAGAGTTAGCTTCGGTTGTGTCCTTGACAACTAGATTGGGAGATAGATGAATGAAATATGAATTATCACAAACCTTTCATGTCTTCACCACTAGTAGCTGCAGGACCATTGTTGTTAGAAAGCTCTTTTTCATCCTCAAGCATAGGTGACAAACTCCCAATGTTATCAACATTAGTATCTTCATATGCATATATTTCATCAATATCTTCATCAAGATCATCATTTTCATCATCTTCACCATATCATCTTCGGTAGTATCATCTTCTTCATCTTCATCCTCTTCACTAAGCAAGTCCTCATGAAGCTCTTCAGGCAAGGATTCTTCTTGGACAGAGTGCATTTTACACATCATTGACTGGTCAGTCGCCTTTGTGCACAAGAAGGTCTAGCATCCGGTAAATTGGAATGCCTTGATCCATTCTCGCCCATGTGCACAAGATGGTCTAGGATCTGGTAAATTGGAATGCAATGATCTAATATGTCCTTCCCTAGAACATTCTCAGTATCTTCTTCAACTCTTCTATGCTTCAAAATTGGCTCATGATGTTCGGAAGAAGGTTTACGCCGGATATTTGAACCAAAAACGTGCCTAGAAGATCTGTTAGCCTGTAGCTTGAACGGCTTACAGCCCCAGTCAGCGTCCTTTTTCTCTGGAAATGACAAAATAAGACCAAACAATAGTACTGTAAGTAAATGCAATGAAGAAAAGAGAAAGAAACATGGAGTCAAAGCGGAAGAGTGCAATGGGCCTACACATGGTTCATGCAAGGATAGCTTGTACAGTAAAAATGCCTAATAAGGGTTAATTTGCCTATGGAGAACAACAAAATTGCCTAAGGGAAAATACCTAGTAAGTAAGGGTTAAATTGCCTATGGAGAAAAACATAATTACCTAAGGAATAGAAGGGTAATTGCCTAGGAAGAACAAAGGTTAAATTTCATCATTAACTAGGGACTCGTGCGGACCATGTAGTATACATCTTTAGCTATGTGAGAACCGTGTATGGTACGGGCAACGGTGATGTGTACTAATTAAAATTGTGGAAAGAGAAAAATGAAATAAAGGTCAAGCAAAAGCTGAAGTTATCAAATAGGCAATCCATAGTGTTAAATTATAAAAGGGGGGAGTAGAAAACAGGGATACTTGCTGCTTAAGTCTGCAAGTGAAGAACAGAACAGAGAAAACAAAATCCTTGAAAACTATGTCTTGAAATTCCTTTTCTGAATTCTTCCTACCCTTCATCATTTCTGTTCAACACATCTCTTTTTCCTGCATATTGCTGCATTGTGTTCTGTAGAGCCACACACTCTAAAGGAGAAGGACATTCCCAATATATAGAAGCTATTGACAAAGTAACTGGGCTAAGTACGTGACAATAAAAGCAATCTATAGGTAAAAGTTGCTAGAAAGGAATCATGGTTCCTAAAATTAAAGGAGTGTTGCTTTACTATTGATGTGTATCTGAAAGCCATTGTTTCAGAAGCATAATAGTATGCTGGCTCTCAACAGAAGCCATTGTTGGCACAAAAAGACATATGCACCTGAGTAAATTTAGGAAGCATACAGAAGCTCAATATAGAAAAGCTCTACTTCTAATTGACTGGCTAATTCAGAGTGTCTCCTAAATGGATTTGGATTTGGATAATCCATATGACTAGTACTACTGTCTCATTATCCATGAATAGTACATAGGACAAGCAAACAATGATGCGGACACATTGCAGATCCTGGAAGCCTGGCTCAGTACTAACTAATAGCACGTCGTATTTCAAGGGGCTCTGTAGACCGAATCAGTCAATTCATTCATGCATGCAATCGATTCGATTCAAGGAACTGAATAATCAACTCATGAACAGTGGATCTAGTAACATACATAGAACAAGGGGATAAGGAAGACAAGTCGGACTGTTACGACATTGAAGCGTCCGCGCAGTGACCGGTGATGCAAAGAAAGCCACGGCGACAATCCGGATCGGGGTCGATGCGCAAGTTAGAGGCGCACGCCCGTCGGGGAGGCTTGCACAACTGCCTGGTCTCCGCTAGGCGTAGCACGCCCGTCATGGGAGGCTCGCACGGCCGCCAAAACCGCCTCGCATCGCGCCGAAGATGGGTCGCGCCGGCTTGCGAGGCCGGGCGCGACAATCGGGGAGGGCACACGGCGGGCGTGGAGAGCACGCCTGCTGGTCGGGGAAGCTCGCACAGCCCGGCGGGGAGAGCCTCGCGCGGCAACCGGGAAAGGCTTGCGCCCGCCGTTGGAGATGAGTCGCGAGGGCCACCGGGTAGCGCCCGCCCACCGACCACCGGGGAGGGGGGAGGCGCTGCCGTGGGGCCGCGCGATGCGCCGACGCCGAGGAAATCGCCCCGGCCGAGGGGGCTTCGATGGAGACGATGACGAGGATAGAGGAAAAGGAAGCGAGAGGAAATCACGCGGCGCGACTCCCGATATTCAAACAAGGCCTCTAATGGTGGGCCATAGCATCGAGCGTTTTCCAGAGACCACGGACGGTAGCACGCGACGCATAAAGATCGGACGGCACAGAAGGGTGCGCATGCCACCTCTCCAGCGCATGCGATGCGCCAAAACTAGCATTTAGGTAAAAGAAAATAAAAAAATAATTAGGAAGTTACGAGAATGCATTTGAATTACAATAAATTGAATTACCATAATGCAAGTGTATATTTAATTTGAGCCGTCCATGCAAAGGGTACAGGTACGTGTTACGAGAATGCATAGTGGACTACACGTTCCACCAAAGCTTGCAAAGTGCCATGCCATAGTGTATATTCAGTACTGTACCCTGGGTATTGATTAATATTCAGTACCCTAGCCCACCCAAGGCACCGCTCCCATCGGCAATTCGGCAGGCGCCAGGCGTTGCTGCCCAGTCCGTCCGTTTTTCCTCTCTCACACACGACCTGCCTCTTTTTTTTATTCTGTTTCTTTTTTTGCATTCCAATTCCAATAAAAATATATTCATAAATCGATCGTGGGGAGTGTGGGAGACGCCGGTTTGTTCTCCCGGCTCCCGTCGCGACCTCAGATCGCTCCCGCCCCGCCCTCGCCCCCGCCGCTCGGCCTCAGCTCGCCACCGCACCTTCTCCGTCGTTCAGCACCGGTGACGTCGCCGCACCTTGGCGCGTGGTTGGCCGGCTGCTGCCCGCAGCTTGCCTCGTCACCTCGCAGGCCCACCCGGACCCCGTCTTCCGCTCACCTCGTCAGTCCGCCGCCTCCACGGGTCGAGGACGAGAAGGCTCAGGTGAGGGTGGCCACCGACGGGAGGTTGCTTGATTCGGCACTTTTGTCCTCACATTTCCTTGCCGTCAGTGTAGGTCCACCCTGCATCGTCGTCTTCCCCTTGTTGCCCTTAGCACGCTGCCAGAACGATCCCAGTTACTGAAGCTTCCGTTCGGATGGAATCCACCGGTCCGCCAGGTACTCTGTATCCCTCTAAATCCTTTTTGAGCATCCCCTTTTGTAGCTAGGTTCGATCAAACTGGTTTTTAATATTAGGCTCCATGATTTTGGTACTAATTGTGCATAAAGATTAAATTCTCTGTTTCGATTTTATAATCATTTTATTTCTTATCTTCTAGTCTAATTGTAATGAGCAGTATTCATAGATTATGTTACATGGGGTTTATCAATTTGTCTGATTTTATTTCCATACGCATGTGCAATTCATATTTTTTATGGTTTGATTGAAATTATTTTCAACATCACCAATTCATTCTGCATTGTAATTTGTTTTCTAAACCCCAAGATGCCAAATTTGTTGATCCTGTGAATTTTTTATTGTTCAGATCCTTGACTTATGTACCATTATGGCATGATCATAAGCTAATAAATTTATGCATCTATATATTGTCTGTCATTGCCACCAGATGATTTCCATGCCATAGAAGGCCCTGATCGTCCGTCCAAAAGGTTATTTGTTTCCCAATCATATCCTGTTATATTGATTTTCTTTTGTACTATCATTTCCAGAATACATAATGAGCTAGTTGCAACTACATTTTTGTGTCGAGTGCATTGGTGAATGAATATATTTTACATCACAGAAATGTGGTATCCTATAATGATTTTTACTGGATGGAGTTGGTCGATAAGATGCCTGATAACCAAAAAAGTGTTGTATTTGAGAGCACACAACAGAGGTCGGTAAAGGTTAAAACTTTTTTCCTTTTTTCATATGTTGCACCTGCCTTGTCTCCTTTATTTGTGTTAATCTGTTGATTCTCTTTTAGGTTCTTGCCGTCCTTTCCCTCTTGAATGCCCTTTGGATTTTGTGTCCTACAGTCTATTGTATTTTCGATTAGTTTTACTGGAGGTACTTGCATGCATGTTAATCCAATAATCCCTGTTCCTTGTGATGTAGACATACTAATAGACTCAAGTGCTACTTATTCAATAGCTTTGATTCTTTGAAAAATCAGGACATGATCTTCTTAGGTTATGAAAAATATCAGATTTTTTATTTATTATCAAAAGTGCTAAAATGATGCTAAAAAATTGGCCTCCTAGTAATTTCCTGTTAAAGAGATCCATTTCCTCAGAAGAGATGATTACAACAACGACAACAACAACCAAGCCTGGAGTGCACGGGGCAGCGGCGGTTTTCTCGTAGCCTGCATACCTGTCCGCCAAGCTCGGCTGGTGCTGCTCTTCAATGTCAGCCCGCTGGCCGCCATCCTCAACTGCCCCGTTGCCATCGACCCTTCTCAACCCCCATCGCCAGATCTGCCCCTCTGTTGGAACAAATCTCAGGACTTAGGGCAAATTTTCTATTCCATTAGCCAAGCCACAGGGGGGTACATGTAGGGCTTCTTCTTGAGAGCCAAGCAAGGGTAAAGTAGTAATTGAGAAAGTAGACAGCATATTCCTAAGAGATAAGATGCTGACATAAGCACCACCTACTCCTAAGATAAGCACAAACTTAAGCTATCAATCTCCCCCTAAGGCTTGTGCGTCACCTCCGGGTGGATTTTGGCCATCCCAATCCTGGTGCAGAGCTCCTGGAACTTGACTCGCCCAAGGGACTTGGTGAGGAAGTCAGCGAGCTAATCTTGTGTGTTGATGTACCCAGCCTTGACGCTCCCTCCTCCAAGCAGCTCCCGATGAAGTGGTACCTCACTCGAATGTGCTTGCTGCGTTAAGTGGAAGACGGGGTTCTTCGCCAAAGCCAAGGTAGACTTGCTGTCCACCCTCACCGCACCACTTCAGCTTCCCTCCCAAGGAGGTCACCCAAAGAAGCGGGCCAGCCAAAGCGCTTGTGTGGAAGCGGTAGTGGCAGCGACGTGCTCCGCCTCGCAGCTTGACAAAGCCACCACCTCATTGCTTGATGGATCGCCACTCACAAGACACTTGCCAAGGAAGAATAGCGTCCCGCTTGTGCTCTTGCTCATGTCGATGTCGCCGGCGTGGTCGCTGTCGCTGTACCCAATGAAGTGCGCCGCTCCGGGGCACCTCGGGTAGCGCAAGCCGTAGTCGGAGGTCCCCGAGACGTGGCGGAGGATCCTCTTCACGGCCTGGCTGGTGCTCCTCCGTCGGTCGCCGCATGAACCGATCGACGTAGCCCACGGCGAACGCCAAGTCCGGGCGCGTGTGGACGAGGTAGCGAAGACTCCCCACAATGCACCGGTACTGCGTCGCGTCCACCTCCTTTGCTGTGCTCTCCCGGCTTAGCTTTAGCTTCTCCTCCATGGGGGTGTGAGCTGGGTTGCAGCCGGTGAGGCCACCCAACTCGACGATCCGCTTGGCGTAGGCAGCTGGCGAAGTGAGATGCTTTGAGCTGTCCCGGGTGGACCTCGATCCCCGAGTAGAGGGGAGAAGGCCGAGGTCGCTCATCCGGAAGACGGACTTCATCTCAGCCTTGAATGCCTCAATCTCCTCCTCCTTGGTGCCGGTGATCACCAAGTCGTCGACGTACACGCCCACCAGCAGGGCATTGCCTCCCTTGCCCCGCCGATAGACGGTGGCCTCATGAGGACTCTGCTGGAACCCCATTTGCTTGAGGGTGGAGTCCAGCTTGGCGTTCCAAGCTCGGGGTGCCCCCCGCAGTGCCGTGAGGGCCTTGCAGCGCAGCGGAGGACCTTGCCCTCCTTGCCGGGGATGACGAATCCCGGCGGCTGGCGAACGTAGACTTCTTCCTTCAGATCGCCGTTGAGGAAGGCCGACTTGACGTCCATGTGGTGGACGCGCCAACCCTCCTGGGCAGCTAGCGCGAGGAGGAGCCGGACGGACTCCATCCGTGCAACGGGCGTGAAGGCATCGTCGAAGTCGACTCCCTCCTGCTGTACGAAGCCACGAGCCACCAACCTCGCCTTATGCTTGATCACCGCCCCGGCCTCGTCCTTCTTCAGCTTGTACACCCACTTAAGGGTGATAGCGCGGTGGCCGGTCGAAAGATCAGCAAGCTCCCATGTGCGGTTCCGCTCAACAGAGTCCATCTCCTCCTTCATCGCGGCCCGCCAAGCCGCGTCTCCCTCGGCCTCAGCGAAAGAGCGGGGCTCGTCGTCGTCGACGGTGAGAAGTAGCTCCGCCTTGAAGTCGTGCTGAGCAAGCTTGGGGACGGGCTGCTTGCCAAGGATGTCATCCATGGTGCGGTAGCGGAGGGGCTCGTCGTCGTAGTAGGCGTCGATGCGATCCTCGTTGTGGGACAGCGGAGTGGCGAACTCCACGGTGCGCTGCTCGTCGTGGACCGAAGCAGCTGAAGTCGATTCTGGGGAAGTGAGCACCGATGGAGAGCGCGGTGTAGATGGTGCAGACGGGCTCAGTGTAGAAGCACGTGGGGCTGCAGGCGCCTCCGGTGTAGAAGCTCGGGGCGTAGCAGTAGCGCGGGGTGTGGCAGCAGGCTCCGGTGTAGGAGCATGGGGCGTGGCCGGCGGTGGACTCGCCGGAGCCGATGGCGAGCATGGTGTAGAGGTAGACGAGCTCGGTGAAGACGAGCTGCTAGCTCCCCCAGCTTCCTCAAAGTGGATGTAGTCGACAACGAAGTCGCTAAGTTTCGAAGCCGATCCGTCGTCGACCATCTTGCCCCATGTCCAGCCTCGCCCTTCGTCGAACACCACGTCACGTGCGATGCGCACGCGCTGTGTCTCGGGGTCGAGGATGCGGTAGCCCTTCACGCCGTCGGGGTAGCCGATGAAGACCCCAAGAGTGCTCCGGTCGTCGAGCTTGCCAACGTGGCCAAGCTCCTTGACGAACGCGAGACAGCCAAAGACGCGAAAGTAGTTGACCGCCGGCTTGCGTCCGTGCCATGCCTCGTAAGGCGCCTTGCCGCCGAGTGCCTTGGTGGGGCGAGCGGTTGAGGAGGTGGACGGCGGTCATCACCGCCTCTCCCAAGTAGATAGCCGGCATCCCTCTCTCTCTTGAGGAGGGCGCGGGCGGTGGCCACCACCGCCTGTTCCGACGCCGACGACCCCGTTCTGCCGAGGGGTGTACGGGCGGAGAAGTGGCGCCGATCCCTTCGTCGGCGCAGCACGCCCGCGAACTCACCCGGCCAGGAACTTGCCTCCGTTGTCGGTGTGGAGCACTCGAAGCTTGCGGCCGCGCTCCTTCTCCGCAACAGCTTGGTGGCACTTGATGGCGTCACCTGCAGCCGCCTTTGTCTGCCGAGGAGGACAGCCCACATGTAGCGGGAGATGTCGCCGACGAGTAGCAGAAGTAGCGCCGGCCTCCGGTGTGGCCGGGGTCACGGGCCCACGAGGTCGCCGTGCACGAGCTCTAGCTTCTTCGGCGCGGAAGCTGGCCTCGACGAGGGAAGGGAAGCCGCCTCAACTTGGTGAGGACGCAGTGTCACGTAACTGCTCCACGTGGTCGACGTGCGGCATGCCCTAGACCATCTCCTTGTTCCCGAGCCGCCTGGGGCCTCAAAGTTGAGGTGCCCAAAGCGCTCGTGCCACCTCCAGCGTCGTCGTCGTGGCGAGCTGCAAGACAGGCTGCTGCGCCACCCCGTGCGTGAAGGACGTAGAGGTGGTTGCTCCCCCCGTTTACCTTGGCGAAAGCCGTGGCTACGGTCCCAGACCCGCAACACACCGTGCTCGATCTCCACGCGACGACCCGTTCTCGTCCGGGGCTGCCCTGGCTTATGATGGAGTTCCTGAGTGCAGGGATGTAGTAGGCACCGGTGAGAAGCCGGTGCTCGCCCGTCTTGGCGGTGAAGATGACGGAGCAGGCACCCTTGATCTCCACGGCGGAGGAGTCCCTGAACTTGACGGTGCCTCGCACGCTGGAGTCCAAATCGGAGAAGTACTCCCGCCGCCCGGTCATGTGGTGGGTGGCGCTGGTGTCGAGGTACCAGCCATCGATCTTCTCGTCGCTCATACCGGAGCCGAGGAAGGCATGGGCGCGCGGCTCGTCGAAGTGGAGGAGAGCGGCGGTGGACGGTGCAGAAGAGGAGTGCAGCTCGATGCTTCCCGTCAGAGCCGGCTCGTCACTCTCCTGCGCCTGCACAACGTGTGCCTGAACGTCGCGCGGCGCTCCTCGACAGTCCTTGGCCCAGTGGCCAGTCTTCCCACACTTCTTGCAGATGTCGTCCCGAGTCGCCTTGCCGGCGCCACCGTCAGGAGCGCCACCACACGCCTGAGGAGCCTTGCGCTCCTTGTGTGGTCGACGCTTGCGGCCGCCTGTAGACGACGAAGACTCTGCCTTCTTCTGCTGCTCCTTTTGGCGCGGATGCCACTGCTCCTCGGTGAAGAGAAGCTTGCCACCAATGGAGACCGGCTCCGAAGGAGGCAGCTGCTCGAGCCCGTCGGCGGCCTTGAGGCGACCCGTCACCCCCTCGACCGTCAGCTCGTCAAGGTCTAGGAGGGTGATGATCGACGAGGCGAACTGCTTGTACTTCCTCGGGATGACGGTGAGGAGCTTCTCGACGGCTCTCTCCTCCGTGATGTCGAAGTCGCCGTACCTCTCCACCGCTGGCAAGAATGGTGAGGCAGACGGAGAAGTCGCCGATGTCCTCGCTGGCTTGAACGCCCGTGTTCGCCCGATCCTGCAAAGCTTCAGCAGCGTGGCTTTGCGTCTTGCGCGCTCGCCCCGATGCGTGCGGTGGCGATGGCGTCCCATGCGCCCTCGCCGTCACCTTGTCCGCGAGGGTGGCTCCCACCTCCATCGGGACAGCAGCAAAGAGGGGCCTCCAAATAGCGCGCCGATCCTTGTACAAGTCGGCGTCGCCGTCTCGAACCGCCTCCCACAAGTCCCGTGCACGGAGCTTGACCTTCATCAGCATCGACCACTCGAGTAGTTGGTCTTGGTGAGCATCGGCCACCTGCCGCCGGAGTCCTTGACGATGGTGCGGACGCGTCGCTCCGGCGAAGGGGGAGGCGCGGGGCGCCTATGAGGGCTTTCAGGCGCCAAGATCCCGCCGCTCGCCGCGCGCTCCGCACGCGTCGTCGTCGTAGCCGTCCGGGTCGCGTCGTGGCCACGGTCGTGGTCGCCGCGTCCCGCCGCCGCCATGCACGCCCGGTCCCGGCCGCCGTGGTCGCGGCCCGTAGAACGCTTCGTTGCGCCCGCTGCTGCTCGGCACGCCACGCTCCCGCTGGGCCTCCAACGCGCGCTGACCCGTGGATCGAGGCCGTATCCACCGTTGAAGCCGCGGAGGACGTGCTTTCGTCGTGCTGGGCCTGACCGCCTGCTGCTGCAGCACCAGCAGGAGCACCGTGGGCACCTGCAGCGCGTGCCCCTGCCTGCCTGGATGTCCACTGCTGGAGGTGCTGCGGGCCTCTGGGGAGTCCATCCGCGTCGATCCAGGTCAAGGCCCAGATCGCGCGCCCGCTCCCTCTCAGCCCGTGGATCCACAGCGCTCCTCCCTTGCGATCGCGGACCTCGCTTCGCGCCGCCTGGGTGGATCCTGGAAGTCGAGGTCGCCCGCTGCAGCACCACGCCGGTCCGCATCGAAAGCGCACCTCGTCTCCCCCCTCGCTCGTGGCTCCCCATCGCCTCGCGCGCGGATCCGCTCCGCGCCTGGCTGGGAATGCGTCGCCTTGCCGCGCCGCCCATCCACGCGAGCCGCGGGGAGACCGCGGTCTCCACCGCGCCCGCCTGCTGCTTTCAGCGCGCAGGGCTGCTGCCGCCGCTGCCGCATCTCGCGCAGCCGCCGCTGCCTGCGCCCAGCGGCCTGAGCAGCCAGCGCAGCGCGAGCTCGGCGGCTGCCAGCCGCTGCGCCTGCTCTGCCGCCTGCGTGAGTTCCTCCGCCTCCAACTCCTGCCGCTCCGCCTCCAGGAGGCGCGCCTCCACGCCGGGGTCGACGTCGCCAGCAGCCCTGCGCTGCCTGGCACTGGAAGTGACAGAGCGAACAGAGGAGGAGGAGGAGGATGCGGTGTGAACAACAGACATGGCCTGGCTTTGGAAGGGGAAGATGAGAGGTAGAGAAGAACCCTAGATGAACTAGGCTCTAGATACCAATTGTTGGAACAAATCTTAGGATTTGGGGCAAATTTTCTATTCCATTAGCCAAGCCACAAAGGCAGTTTCAGGGGGGTACATGTAGGGCTTCTTCTTGAGAGCCAAGCAAGGATAAAGTAGTAATTGAGAAAGTAGACAGCATATTACTAAGAGATAAGATGCTGACATAAGCACCACCTACTCCTAAGATAACCACAAACTTAAGCTATCACCTTCAAGGCCTCAACCTGGAACCACTGGCCCCCGTTCCCAACCCACCCAATTCCATCGCCTCTCTGCGTCCAATCTTTGACCTCTCGACGAGATGCCGTAGGTGGTGCACAAGTGCTGCTAGACGCGACTTGGCTACAGGCAGTGGTCTTCAGGTGCACGGGCCGTGGTGTGGTGAGGAACCAATGTCAATTTTAATATGCTACTAGAAATCTGTTATTTAGTTCTTAGTTTAACAACGACTACAAGCAAGCCGCCACTTCAAGTTGTGTTGTCAGTTTAGGCATCAAAATTCTGTATATTATATTGATTTATTACTACTGGTAGAATGGGATACATATCATGTGTTTAGGAGTAAGTTGATGCATTTGCTTATGAAATATTTGTGAACTTAATTTCATGATTGGAGAATTTCTGTGTCAACAGTTACAAGAGTCATCCTTTATACCTTTACCATGTTCTGTTTCATTGATCTTATTTTACTAGAAGATCACTTTGTAAACTGGTTTTTTCTATTTTGCTGCTGTTTTTTTTTTAAAAAAAAACCTTGCTGCTGATTATTGAATCTTTGTAGTTCAAGTTTACCAGGTCTAAATGTTATTTGAATGTTTATGCTCTGTATAATGTCTGAATGTTAGTTATGTAATCTTTGTCCTTGTATCTCATCTAGAATCATTGCTTTGTTATGCTTCTAAAAATAGCAGTATTTTCATTTTCTAGAACGATCAGTGGTTTGATCTTGTTTTATTCAGTGTGCTTTCTAAAGCTTGGTAGTCTTCAGATTTCCTTCACCAATGATCCAGGAAAAAAATAAATAGTTATAATGCATTAGTGGTTATCAAGCAGGAAAACAAAATAGCTAACTGATTATGCTAGTGAATCATAAGGAGAAAAACGGTAAAGGTCTTTTTATTAGAATTAACACAAGGAAAAGCGACTAGCATTAGCAGCCATTAGAAACATATATGTGCAGATTATTTTCCCTAGCCTGTCCACTTGCACTGCAATGTTTGTCATTTCTTCGTTGGTTGATTTGAGCAGAAGAGCCACGCTAAGATGTGCTTATCTCTGCTAGCTCTTTGTGGAGTGTCATATTTTGGTGCACGACTTTATGGCAGTTGTTATTTAGTGAATATATGCTGATGCGGTGCTTCATAGATTTTTCTTTCTTGAGAAGAATGCAGTGCATTTCTTTGACATCCACATCAATTTATGTATATATCATGATACAGATATCCTTCCATCTGACCTATTCAGATTTGGAGTTGAGCCATTGCCATGCTAGGGAGATCGGATGGATTGCATCTCCAAAATAAAAACTTTGGTAGGCCTGCATGGTATGGAATGTGCTTCTTCCCTGATCTGGAGTTGTTATTGCAAATGATTTTGGTAAGTTAGGGGGGAGGGGATTTATTCTCATTGGTTCATCTATGTGATCTCTTCAGAATTGATGTTTTGGGCTGGTCCAGATAGAGCAGTATTGCTTGGAGCCACAACGTCATAGCAATTTTTTATTTGGCTAAGGTAGGATTAAGAAATGCCCCATTGTTTGTTGTTTTTGGCTCTTTCAGATATAGATTTCCTTGACTGATCTGGATAGGGCAGTGCCGAGAGAAGCCACACTCTTGCCGCCTTGGTTAGTTCTATTCCTTGTGTGCTTCTCTGAACTTCCACTTTTTTCTTTGAAGAGTTAATACCCATTTTCTCTGAACTTCCACTAGCCCTAGTCACATAAATGTTATCCTGTTATAGGAATTAAATAGAAAGAGAATCTTTTGGTAGCTGGCCAGCTTCTAAGGTACTTAAACTTTAGCTCTGAATCAAATCTGCTTCCACCAAATTCATTATTTGTTCTACTTTGTTTGGAATGGAGACACTGCTTTTGTATTTTTATTCAAATAATACAGTATTTGCGGTTTGGGAAATGAAATGTTGTAGTCAACAAGTAATTCAAAATAAGAATTTGTGTAAGGATGCCATTACTATAAGGTGTTATCTTGGAATGGTGCACTGTTGGGTTTCACATGCTCAACTTAGAGGGAATGATCAGACTCATTTGGTCACAAATTACTGAGTTTGTATGCTTCACTCATTTCATTTTCAACATAGTGACTTTTTACTTGTCAATAAGAGATTTTCTATAAAGAAATTTTTGATGATATATTGTGTTTGGAAACTGATTCGGTGTGAGATTTGCATGAATGTTGCCACTTGGTACATTCTTAGTATTTTGGTTCTAATGAAGTAATGATGGGTTCCGTAATTTTATTACGCTGGTCATTTTTGGTTTCTCTGATTTGAAAAAGAGATTATAATCTCCAATTGTTTTTGTGTGTTCCAAACAGTGTATTCATTTGGAGATGCCTCTAACCTGGCCTCCTACACGTGAGGTAACCCCTGGTGAGGAAGCTTGTCAATTCTAATCCATTCAGAGAGAGAGAGCTGGTGGTATCTTATCACTGATTTGTTAGCTGAGGTAGACCATGTACTATTTTTCCAAAATCTGTCGGTAATATATGAAATGAAGCAGGGCTGCTCTAATAATGTGAGTTGCTATTTGCTAGCTGTGTTTTTTTTTTTTTGCTCATAAATGAAAATTGTGGTTACCAAATAGAGACATGACATTGTTGTCTTTGTAATCAGATCGGTGGTTGTAGCATGCTTATAGAGATATAAATGTATCTATAGGATGGTTGCCTTAGCATATAGTCACGATGTTTGAAGTGCTTTTGAATTCGTCTCTTTCACTAATTTTGAAAAGCACGTTACAATTTCAGAATTAAAAAAAATACTAATTGACCACTCAATATTCCACAACTCCCTAACGTCTTCATCCTTCTAGTTACAGTGCTAAAAGACTTGGAAAAAACGTTCTTGTTCTTTGTGTTCTAGTGATGAGCTCAAAGCATGGCATGTCCTTTCCATAATGTTAATCTAGTGTCAAACTGTTTGTATAAGCATTGACTTTAACTGCAGAGTAGTTTAGAGTATATTTCTCTTAAGGAAACATTGTTCAATGTTTACTGAACATTTTTCTCTCAACTAGACAGATTAGATCCTCTGACATGGTTGCTTATTTTCCCTACATTCTGCAATTCATGGACAAGATGATAAAATACTGACTGACATAAGTGAAAGTGCTTACTGTCTTACTAGTTGCCTCTTCTTTTTTTTTTTGGTTGTGAACAGTTTAATTTTCTTTCATATTTCTTTTTTTTGTTAGTTGGGCAAGTCTCCTGTTGCAATGAATTTCCAATTGCCATGTCATGTTCTAAATGTGGCGATAGGTTACTGTAATATACTTGCTGCAGAGAGGCACAATCTCGCCAAAACATGAAATACATCCAAATTTGTATAGTTGTAATTCATTTTTGTTATTTTTGTTGCAGCGTGCACTGTTTTACGCATGTGCCTAGAGCCTCATTTGCCTTTGCAAGGTTATTCATGGTTTTGCAGAATGATTTGATGGGTATTAGCCTAGTGCTTTACCTAGTTACCTAGTTATCTACTTAACTATTTACTTTACCTTGCTGTAATAGTAGTATAGGTTCCTTGGCAACCAAGTTGATCATGGTGCCTTGGCAACCAAGTAGAAGAAGAGAATCTGCTTTTAGGCAGTCAAGGAGTAGTTGAGCCTTTGCTCTATATAAGCAAGGCATCTATCTTGTATCTGAATTAAGTCTTGCAATTCAATACAATCCAAGCGGCACCCATTGCCAAGCTGCCCTCTGGGCAGGGGAAAATTATCCTCTCTTGATCTATGTTTGCAACAATTGGTATCTAGAGCTAGGGTCAGGAGAGAACCGAGAGGGCCATGTCTACCTCCAGCGATCGCCGGCGGGTAGCCACGGCCGCCGCCCGCAGCCCTCGCCAACCAGGGCGGAGACGTGGTGGACAACCCGAGCCTTACGAAGCGCGCCCGGCGCGCGGCGGCGGGAGGCCGCAGCCACGCTGGCGGTCGAGGCGGCTTCGGCGGCGGCGGCAGCGCCACCGCTGGCGGCCGCGTATGCCGCCGAGCTATGCGCGGAGCTGAGCGGAGCGGGCACCGTGGGAGGGCTCCGAAGCCCCGAGCCGCGCCCGCCGCCGGGGGGGCTCGCCATCGCCGGCTTCGACGCCGTGGACGCGGAGGTCGTCGCGGATCTCCAGCGTCGATCGTCTACAAGGATTCCTCTGCCGACTCCATGGCCCATGCTCACGAAGACGAACTACCATGAGTGGAGTTCACCGATGAAGTTGACGATGCGGGCTCGCCCGGCTGATGCGGTGGAGTACGGCGACCTCCCCGTACCATGAAGACCGGCCTTGGCCCAGGCCCATCATCGCCCAGCGGTACCACCGGAGATGGGAGTTCCCCTCACCGACAAGGCGACGGCCAAGGAGGCCTAGGACTCCATTGCCACCTCCCGCATCGGCGTCGACCGTGTTCGACGTGCCACACTCCAAATTGCGTTTGCGCAAGGAGGGGAAGATCTCGCCTTCCCCCCCGAGGAGCAAGTCGAGGATTTCACCCTCCGCTTGACGGCGCTTCGTCAACGAATGACTCTCGGCGAGCCGCACATCGGCGAGGAGCCACGGTGGAGAAGTACTGCGCGCCGTTCCGAGAAGTACGGGCGTGAAAGTCGCCATCGAGACCCTCCCTCGACTTCGGCGAGCTCACAATCGAGGAGATCACAGGCGGCTGAAGTCGGTGGATGACCTCAATGCCGATCCGACTCGAGCCCGCCTCCATGGGCGGAAAGCTCATCCTCACGGAGGAGTAGTGGCTTGCCTCGCCCGAGAGAAGAAGAAAGGAGGCCGGCGAGTCCAAAGAGCGGGAACACGGAGCCACGGCGGCTTCCGCGGGCGGCAAGAAGGTGCGTGCCAAGGCGGAGCAGCGTCTTTGGCGGCGGAAAAGGGCGACCACGGCGAGAAGGCAATCGTGGCGGCGGGCGGTGGCGGCGGCGATCGGGAGGAACCGCGATGACACTTGCCTCAATCGCCACCAGCCAGCATCGGGCAAAGGGATTGTCGAGCCACACCGGGAGCGCCGCGCCCCGCAAGACACGTGGCGGAGGCCGACAACGCCGAAGCAACGCTCTTCCTCGCCCACGGCTTCATCGAGCTGGATGAGGAGCGAGCCATCATCTGCTCCAAGGCCAACATCGACCTCAACGAGCCCCGTGCGCGCTCGTTCCTCGACACCGGCTCTGGCGAGGAGGCGCTGGACGGCTGGTACCTCGACAGAGGCGCCACCCACCACATGACCGGCCGCCGCGAGCTCTTCTCCGACCTCGACACTTCTGTTCGTGGTTTGGTGCGCTTCGGCGACGCCTCAAGGGTGGAGATCCACGGCATCGGCTCCATCGTCTTCCAGGCCAAGAGCGGGGAGCAGCGCGTGCTTCAAGGCATCTACTTCATCCCGAAGCTGCGCAACTCCATCATGAGCTTGGGGTAGCTCGATGAGGGTGGTTCCAAGGTGGAGATCGACCATGGCGTGCTCCGTATGCCGGGATCGTCGCGGCGCCTCCTCGTCAAGGTGCACCGGGGACCCGATCGCCTCTCGTCCTCCACCTCAACGCTACACGGCCCGTGCGCCTCGCCGCACGAAGTCGATGACGGCTTTTGCGCCGGCATGAACGCCGGTCACCTTCACTTCGAGGCCTTTGCATCGGCTCGGAGTGAGGTCCATGGTCTTGTGATCCGTCACCGTCATCAAGCACGTTTTGAGCGAGGTCTATGACACTTGTCATGACCAACGGCGCCGATGGCGTTCCGCGGCGGGCGCTCTACAGCGTGCGGAGGTGCAGGCCCCAGGGTCCACGGCGACCTCTGCGGACCCGATCTCGCCCGGTAACTCCCGGGCGGGCGGTACTTCACCTCTTATGGTCGACGGCGCCACACGTTTCATGTGGGCGGTCTTGGCTGCCGTCAAGGATCTTTGCGGCCCGGCCGCCGTCAAGGGAGGTCAAGGCGGCGGCACAAGGAGAGTGGGCGCCCAATTAAGGTGCTGCGCACTAACAATCTGGCGGCGAATTCACCGTCGCGGAGTTCGCCGACTACTGCGCCAAGGAGGGCGTGCAGTGGCACTTCTCGGCGCCCTACTCCCCTCAAGACAAAAACGGCGTGGTGGAACACCGGAACCAAACCGTGGTGGCGACCGTGCGTGCTCTGCTGAAGTAGAGGAGGATGCCGGCCAAGTTCTAGGGGGAGGCGGTGATGACCGCCGTGCATCTGCTCAACCGCTCGCCGACGCGAAGCTTGCAGGGCAAGACCCCCTACGAGGCTTGGCACAGGCGCACGCCGACGGTGAGCCATCTGAAGACCTTCGGCTGCGTCGCCTACACCAAGGATTTGGGCCAGCTGAAGAAGCTAGACGATCGCGGCAAGGCTGGGGTCTTTATCGGCTACGCGGAGGGGGCCAAGGCGTGCCGGATCCTCGATCCGGTGTCACAGCGAGTCAAGGTGAGCCGCGATGTCATCTTCGACGAAGGGCGGGCGGGATCGGTCGACCAGTGCGAAGCTTCGGCGGCGGAGAAGCGACTTCACCGTCGAGTAAACTACCGCACCAAGCTGGAGGTGCACCTGGAGCTCCACCATCGACGGGCGGAACACCTGCGCCGGTGGCTGCACCACCTTCTGCAATCCGCTCGCCGTCTCCGGGGGAGCTGGAGCCGAGGAACTTTGCGGCAGGTGTAGGAGCTGCGCCTTCATCGACCGCCGCTGCCCAATCGGGCTCTCCCTCTGCGCCAATCGTCAATTCCCCATCTCCGACAACTCCGACTGCATCGCCCTCACCGGCGGAAGCAACTAAGGTCAGAGACGGGGTGGAATTCGTCACTCCGCTCGAGGATGATGAGGAGCGGCTCGATGCCTTCTACAACGGCGATCAGCTATGCTACTGCACCCTCTCCAACATCCTCGGCAAGCAGCCCACTCCGCTGCCTGCAACGCGCCTCTTCGCCGAGCTCCACCTCACGTATGCTGGAGAGCCTGCAAGCTTCGTCGAGGCCAAGGATGATCCCGCCTGGTGAGCTACGATGGAGCAGGAGCTCAAGGCGGTCGAGCACAATCGCACTTGGGGGCTAGTGCGACTCCCGGCTGGTCACTGGCCAATTACCCTGAAGTGGTTCTTCAAGCTCAAGAAGAACGAGCTAGGCGCGGTGATCAAGCACAAGGCAAGGCTCGTGGCGCGTGGCTTCGTCCAGCAGGAGTGCGTGGACTACGACGATGCCTTCGCTCCGGTGGCAAGGATGGAATCAGTCAGAGTTCTTCTTGCTCTGGCCGCTCAGGAAGGATGGCATGTCCATCATATGGATGTGAAGTCCGCCTTCCTCAACGGCGACCTCAAGGAGGAGGTGTATGTGCAAGCAGCCTGCCGGGCTACGCCGTCGGGCCGAGAAGAAGGAAAGGTCTATCGCCTTCTCAAGGCTCTCTACGGCTTATGACGGCGCCGCGGCCATGGGAACGCCAAGCCGGGACGCCATGCTCAAGGAGATGGGCTTCCAGCCAGAGCAACCATGAGGCCGCAATGTACGAGCGGGCAAGGCTCACCGTCCCCGCTTGTCGTGGTCTATGTCGATGACTTGATCATCACCGGCGTAGACGAGGCAGAATTGTGGGCGTTCAAGGTCAAGATGAAGAGCACGTTCGACATGAGCGATCTCGGCTTCCTCAGTTTCTACCTCGGCGTTGAAGTACACCAGGCGCCGCCGGATCACTCTCGGGCAATCTCACTATGCCAAGAGGATCCCGGAGCTTGGGGGATGGAGGGTCAGAACCCGGCCCACACTCCAATGGAGGAGCGGCTTCGACTCGGCAAGCACGGCACTACTGCAGGGTCGATCCCACCCACTATCGGCGCCTCATCGGCGACTGCGCTACCCCGGGTGCACACATGCCCCGACATCTCCTTCACCATCGGCTTTGTCGGGCGATTCATGGAGCGGCCCACGCCGGAGCATCAAGCTGCGCCAAGCGGATCCTCCGCTACATTGTCGGGCGCACTTGATTATGGGCTTCACTTCACCAAAGCTCCAAGCAAGGCTCGTTTCATCGGCCATCGTGGATGGCGATCTCGCCGGCTATGTTGACACAAGCAAAAGCACGAGTGGAGCTCTCTGTTCTTCCTCGGCAATTGCCCGGGTCACCGGGCAATCTATCAAGCGTAAGGTGGTGGCGCTCTCAAGCCGTGAAGCGAGTACATCGCCGCCTCCACCGCTACAACTCAAGCATTGTGGTCGTCAAGACTCCCCGGCCGAGCTCCTCGGCAAGACAGGTTGAAGTGGTGGACTTGAAGGTGGACAGCAAGTCAGCACTTGCCCCGCCAAGAACCCAGTCTTCCATGAGAGAAGCAAACACATCAGGATCAAGTACCATTTCATCCGAAGCTGTCTTGAAGATGGAAGCATCGGGGGCTGAGTACATCTCAACCGGCGATCAGCTAGCGCACATTCGACCAAGTCCTTGGGCAAGGCTAAATTCCAAGAAATGAGAAGCAGAATTGGGCTAGAGCTGATCAACACAGAGGTGCACAAGGCTAAGGGGGAGAACTAATGGGTATTAGCCTAGTGCTTTACCTAGTTACCTAGTTATCTACTTAAGTATTTACTTTACCTTGCTGTAATAGTAGTATAGGTTCCTTGGCAACCAAGTTGATCATGGTGCCTTAGCAACCAAGTAGAAGAAGAGAATCTGCTTTTAAGCAGTTAGGGAGTAGTTGAGCCTTTGCTCAAGGCATTTATTTTGTATCTGAACTAAGTTTTTGCAATTCAATACAATCCAAGCGGCACCCATTGCCAAGCTGCCCTCTGGGCAGGGGAAAATTATCCTCTCTTGATCTATGTTTGCAACATGATTGCCCATACATCTCTCAATTTTCAGTGTGGACCCTCCTCAATCTTTTATCATAATAAAACCTAACAATGATTTTTCCTGTTGTTTACCTTGGTGTGTGCAGATCAGCAAACCCTTTCAGCTAAAGGATGTTATTTGTGCTTGTTAATTAGTCGTCATCAAGCAGTCTGCCAAATAGACAACAACATATTCAAATGATTTTTGCAGGTCGTGTGGTGCACCCTCTGAGACCTAGCCCAGTTCACCATTAGTGTTTATAAATGCTTGTGTAGCTCCGTGTGTCAACAAAATTCCTTATCTTGGTCATGAGGCTGGAACATGGAATTCCAAACTGCACATGTGCTGGCACCGACAATTCCAATAATATTGGTTCATTTGATTGAGTGTGAAAGGGATCCTTTAAGTGAAGGATAGAGCTATCTTGTTGTCTATTTGTTGTTGACGGAAAAGATTAGAGATTGATGAATTTGTACATTTTCTAATTCTAAAATTAAACTACAGTACTCCTGTTCCATTGCCCTGCGATTTAATTTCAGATGTCATAATAATTTGGACATGTGATTGATACACAAACTTCTTCAATGCTGATTGTAGTGAACGTTTCAATACGATCCAATCAAAATAGTTTTTAGTTCGTAAAATGAATTATTATGTTGAAAGCGTCATGAGGAACCTGGGTTTAAAATATCAGAAAACCAGCAAATTATTGCATCTCGTCAGTTACCTGAAATTGTGAAAAAAAGAAAGTGTTGGCAGGTTTTATTCTGGAGTAGAGGCTAAAAAAACCCTCCAAAATGGAGTGCAGGGCGGAAGAAACAACAAAAAAAAAGTACATATATACCCCCCAAAAAAATTTAACGCAACCTCTTTGGACCCTTCTCATTGGATCTGCGTAGCTAGAAAAAAAACAGGAGAAAAAAGTGAACAGGTTGTGCGTTTGGGCCGTGGAAAAGCGGACAGAAGCACCCCACGCTTGGCTGGCTCGAACGCCCGAGCGTGAGCGCCTGAGCGGGCAGGCGAGGATGGATCGGGGACTGAATAATATTCAATATACCTAGGGGATTAATTAGCGCATCCCTCTATATATATATATATATATATATATATATATATATATATATATATATATAGGTGTAGAATAATATTCTACACCTAGTAGCTAATACTTGACTAATACCGAAGAAAATTCAAAAATACTAAACAATATCGAACGCCAACTCATGAATAATAATGAATGTGGTTCAGTATCGCTCAGTATTGTTTAGTATTTTTTTGTTAGTATTAGTCAATATTACTCAGTATTAGCTACTGGGTGTAGAATATTATTCTACACCTAGGGTGTAGAATAGCGTATATATATAGGATAAATTTTCCGTACTCGCTGGGAGTAATTACTCCTGCCTGTAATAATAGGGACACGCAAGCGTCAACCCATGTACGCAGAGCCTTGGTGGTGGGATGGTGCGCTGGTCTCTCGAGTTTTGATCCGCCTACGAATATCATATTCATGGCCGGTTATAACATATATATATATATATATATATATATATATATATATATATATATATATATATATATATATATAGGAGAGTATATCGCCAAAGCTAGCCACGTAATACCATATTCTGTAGCCAGGCCATCGGACGCACCAGCTCGTTTACAAACCGGCGCACCTGGTCGAACTTTGCATGTGGCATTAACCCCATTAACGTCGCCAGCTCATTCCCGCAACCAGCGCACCTGGCCGAGCCTTCCCTTGCATGCGGCATTCACTGGCCGAGCTTCCATTGCATGCGGCATTAAATTAACGCCAAATATGCATGCAGGTCGTAGCTACTTGCTTTCCAGTTACTACGAGAATGCATTTACCGGTAGTTACTAGAATTCCTTTCCAGTTACGAGAATTCATCGGTCACCGTAAGTAGTTACGATAAAGTAGTTACCACAGTAGAAATTTACCATAAAGTAGTTACGAGAATTTTGTAGGTCGAATTTACCATAAAGTAGTTACTAGAATTTGGATTAAATAGTTACTAGAATTTGGATAATGATGACCTGAATTTACTATAGAATAGTTACGAGAATTCGAATGCCTCAGTACTTCATACAATTACCACAATGGCGTAAAAGTACTGGCACAAAAATGACGTCAAATTTACTATAATGCATATCCAATATATTTTAAGTTGTAACTGACACAATCTGAATCATTTTGTTTGCACATTCCATCCGGCATACTACTCCAACCAATACAATCTGGCTTTTACATGCACATCAACATCACACAATAATCTGAAAGTTGTGGAAGCATTACTGGCAGAGACGGCATCTGGTCAATGGAACAGAGTTAGCCAGGGGACTTCTCCCCTCACCATCTTCTACTGCCGACAATGGTAAGTAACGGACGGATCCATGCTGGTGTCGCTGGGATGGAGGAGCTGGATCGTGATCATAACAAGCCATGATTAACTTGCCTGATCTAACTTCAGTTTCCTATACACAATCAGGCTTAACAATGGTTCTCTCAGGATAAGTTGCTTTGCAGATCAGACAAATAACAATAACAATACGGTAAATGAAAATATATGCGTATGGTGTAGTAATCCGATTCGCACAATGATTAAGGAATATGGATGTGGATTCGTGCATTTCATAACCTCTTGATTCTTGCTTATGTATTCACAAGCGCGAGATGGGGATGGGCTCATGGGCAGGTGACCATCGTGCCCAAGGACGATGATGGCCGGCCCATGTGGATGGGTGTCGGCCGCCGGCCGGCCGAGGAGGATCGACGAGAGGGCAGGATCAGGACACCGGCGATCGACGATTTGGGGACGACACCTTTAGGACGAGGCCGATCAAGGACGCTGGTTGCCATCGTGAATGTCGTACGTTGCCGCTGCATGGCCGGAAATCCATTTGATCGTGTAATCCTCTCGTCCATCTCGATCCACTCGTAAAAACAAGACAAAGCCAAATCAATACAAAGTTGAAATTAGCAACACATGGATTCTTTATACGCACCTGGATTCCTGGAATCGGCAAACAGAAGCTGCGGCCGCCGCGTCTGCAATGGCCGGCGATAGGGAAGGTGTTTCTAGTTTTTTGCAGCAGACGACGACGAAGAAAGGTGCGTAATCAGCGAGATTTTAATTTAATGGCTGCCTCAATCTTAGGGCCGGCTGCCTGGGACCACGTCCAACCGCATCCAGCGCATGGGAGCTGCGGTTAATGCGCCCCGAGTTTAGTCGAAGCAGCGCTCGGTCGGATCTGCAAGTTTGGTTCGGCTACAGAATATTGTATTCTGTAGCCAGCTACAGATAAATGGTTCCCTATATAGGGATATATATATATATATATATATATATATATATATATATATATATATATAGACACACACACACACTGGTGGACATGCACGTGTGACACGCACGTGTGTATGAAGAAGTTTCTTATGCAGTGAAGGGATGATAACATGAACCTTGCAACAAACATTCAAGAAAATAAATATTAATTATTAAGCCATAAATCTATTAGTGGTCTAATCATGGTATGATGCACGGTCAAAATTAATATCAAAATTCTATTTTGTCAGAAAAGACATCAAAATCTAAGATGCATTACTCTTGATTGAAATCATGAACAGGTTTAAGTTTTATTTCCAAACAATGCAAACCATCCAAGACAAGAACATGACTCTTCGCCACATAGCACGTATGCACAGTTCAAACTATCATGTCCGGATAGTTGCAATTAACCATTTGTTGAAAACAGTTACAAGTAATTGTATCCTATGATGACCATGCTCAGTATTATGATTACTTATTTATTTTATTAACCTTTTTGTTCTTGAGGAAAAAAGCAAAAGAATATATCTACTAAGATGTTTAAACAAAAAAAAAAGTTCATCAGAATACCTGTACTGATCTTCTCCGAGCACATTACTCTTCTCAAAGCGCAAGGGCAGTGGATGTAATCTTGCTTAAAACAAGTTGCTTAGGGTGAAGCAAACAACTTGAAGAAAGAACTGCAACCATTATATCCGAACTGAGTGTAGTTTGCTCATGAATTTCGATGCACTACATAATATATAAATAACAGATCCACTTAGGAAAGAAGATTTGTGATTCTCACCAGAATTTTTATTGCTTTTTCCGCCAATGCTCCCGCTTCAACTAATCTGCTGCACAAGTGGTGAATACATGTTTTGTGAGAAAAATGAACCTTGTTGAATATACCTTGAATTCACAACTATACATATATCATATATTCATGATGTGCTAATTTGGATGGGATCCCTTCTGCATCTATAATCTATTCTACCTATAATCTATAGTTTATTGTTAATGAGCTTCTTCAAGTAATATACAAAATATTTATATATATACAAATATATTAAATATTTTTTGAACACTGAACATATAAATATTGAAAAGCTAAATATATATGAGAAAATAGTATGGACTTAATCGGATCGGTCCATGAAGACAAGCTAGTTGGTGTAATGTGAATTACTCCTCTGTTTCACCCCTAACTTTGTGACAATTTGCACATATGTGAGGTTCGTTAATTTTGAAATATCTTGAAATTGACGAACCTTTTAGGAGAAGAGGTTTTCTTGCCACCTGTTGCATTTTGTATCTTAAAACCTCATCAGATTATCTGATCCATCAAGGTGCAGTTGTAATCAACATCAATGGGATATCATTCAAGTAAAAAGTGTGGTGCCCAAAATAACAATGAAAACACAATAGAGATTTCACATTTGTTCCTTTTACCTGATTCATCATAAAATCAAAAATTAACAGTAATGGTTCCAACATCCAACCACTGGTCCTTGCAAGTGTAAAATTAAGGTTAAAAAAAGCTAGTCCTTGCAAGTGTAAAAGGTTAAAAAGATTAATCTCACAAAATACTAAAACAAGTTAGCAAAAACAACTGTTCCAGTAATGAGACCCTCCCCCCCCCCCCCCCCAAAAAAAAAAGTCACCTTCTTTTGTTATAAGTAGTCCGCCTATCTCGTTCATTTTTTTTTTTTTAAGAAAAACAAGAAGTTAACCAAAATCACTTTAGAATGCATGTTGATACCTTTCAACCAATGAGAAATTAACAGACCAATTCGGTAGGTGACTCTAGAATAAGATAAATTAAGTCGCTGGGAATAAAAAATTGAATAATAAAAGATATGACAAGAAGCTTACATTGTGATATCAGACAGCAGCGATTTTTTCTTCTGTTGGGAGACCAAAAAGGAAATAGCACTTTTTCATGGAATATTGAGCAAGTGAGCATGAAGGATAGCGTCTTGAACGAAACCATGTACTCGTGGTCGTTAGATAGTTTCACTTATCCAGCTTCACAACAAGAGGACGTGATAGGTGTGCTGCAAGTATATAATATTATTAATTTATTGTTTACTAATCTAGTAAAGAAATGCAAGGTGGAAGGGATCGGAGGGACATCGCATGGTGTGATTTGGTATGAAATTTTAGCAGGGATGCGAACCTGATCATGGAGGTCTCGACCTCCGAAGCGAGACAATTACTCCTTCCTCTCCGGCTCTCAAAAATCTCTAGTCAATGAATTACTATACGTTGATCGATGATGATAAATAGGTTGACAATTTTTTAATGAGTGCTCCGTACGTCTTTCATGCTGATGTTTTCTAATACGCATTCACTCCAACCAACAACATCGCTATTCGCTAGCAATACCCAGATCGGTGGTGTGATACCTTACCTTGTCTGTATATCGTAGACATTCTTGATGTCGTCGGCCGACGGTGCAACCTCAAGCAGGCCTGTCCCATGCCGCCGAGGAAAGCCATCGCTCTAGGACCGAACCGAGCTAGGGCAACCATCGATGGGTTTTTCTACCAAGAATTTTTTTTCTCACGGACGGGTACGTACAATCGGGCGAGTAGGGTCGGTGGGTAGACTTGTAAACGGTGAGAAAAAAAAACAACGCCCAGGATATATAAGAGAGAAACACACGTCAATGTTTACAACATTTACATGTTTACAAGCCGGCTCCGTTTGGAAGGGTGATTTAGATACGTTGGATCAAATTTTAATGTAGATTTAACGGATAATAATTGAGATGGGTAGAATAGATCAAGGTGAGAGTCTATTTACATTTCATTTGCTCTTTTATAGCATAGATAGATAGATATATATATATATATGCCGCAACAATAAAAATACTATCAGTGACCATAAAAATCTCAGTGGTAGACCTTCTCACCAGTCCAACGTCCGCGACCGTAAAGAGATCATCTGCAACCGTAAATTTTTGCTTTTTGGCTCGCATAGCACGTCGGCTTCCATGCCTACCCCTAAATTACGGAGGCAGCTACGTTAATCACGGCATTTTTTATTCCATGTTCCGTATATAAATCGCTACACTCATTATTTTCTTTTTATTTTTTCTCCCCCACATCTCGTCACAACCCGGATCTCAAGCATGAAAGAAACGGCGGCACCAGCGCCTCTTTCCCCACCGGCGACGGCACCTCCTTCCCTACGTGGCTGCCGCGGAGCCACCCCTCCAGGGGCTGCCCCAGTGGCCCTTCCCCCACCGGCGGCGGCACGCGGCTCCACTCATCGACCGGTGGCAGCGTCGACTTGGCTCCGCACCTTCCAGCCACGACGTCCTGGCTCTTCATCGGCGGCGACACCGATCTGTTTTGTGTAATCTGGTGTAGTGGCCTCTTCAGTCATCTCCAGCAATGGCTGCAGTGGTGCGGCGCCACCGTCATCCCCAATGGCGGCGTGGCGGCCATCGTCCCCGGTGGCGGTCTGGTGGCGTCTTCCTGCCTCCCTACGACGGTGGTGGCTTCCTATACGTCCTCCTGTGGTGGCCCTCGGCACACCTGACTGGACCTGGTACAAGAAAATTAGAGACTACGAGAGGGAGACATCAAGCGTTGACAACAGTCCGGCAAGAGCTACGAGGTTCTCGATCGAAGCACCTGTGGGTTTTTTATGCCGATGATTTTTGACGTGCTGCTGCCCCATGGTTTCTTGCGTTCTCACCTACGACTGTATAAAATATTCTTTTGTGCTTTCTTCAATTCTGGATTTTTCCCCCTTCGTCAATTCTGGATTTTCCCCCTTCCTTCTAACAATTTATTCCGCACTTCTGCTTCTAATTTGTAAAAGGTCGTGCACTAATCCATCTTGTAGATTGAAAGAACTTCTACAGCTATTCCATATGTTTCAATTGCCAATTTAACGATTACTACTTGTTACTCTTAATAAAATGTATTAATTTGTTACGGCTGAAGAACTCTGCAAATGTGTGCATGGATTTGATGCTACTCTCATCCCATCATTTTAATCACTGCCAAGAGTAAGTGATTTTGTAATATGATTCTGTGCAGAATTGATGATTTTGCAATTTCCACTAAAATCACGCGATCTGGTTTGTGTAATCACAATGAAAACGTCAAAATAGAGTGAAAAATAATCTTAATACTAGTACAAGAAAATTAAAGATTATTGTAAATTACTACTTGAAAAAGAAACTCTTACTAGTACGAGAGAACTTACAGATTTTGATCTTTTTCATTGGAATATGCTACACGATGCTACAAAACCTTTTTTTAAAATACTAATTATAATTACTAATTGCTCGGTGATTATTGCTTGCTCCAGAGATTACGGTTCATTAATTCTTACAAAATGCATCACCTACAAGAATAAACACTGATTATTTTTTGCTGCGTAGAAGCCAGGAGTAGTAATGCTTATTACTAATGCGATTAAAAATTTACAGCTACACCATTACTAGTTTTACATGAAATCATTCATCTTTGGAAATACACTAAACCAGCCATGAGTAGTAATAATTATTACTAGTAGATTCACACATCAATGCCGAAACGAAAGAACAAGTATTACGATTGTGGCATGGAGGCCAAAGTAGACTTTACGGTTGGCTTGGAGTTTAACGGCTGCGGGATTAAAACTTCGTTGGCTCGGAGTAATTTTACGGTTGCGGGATTGGAGGTCGATTTGCTAGGAGAAATTTTACGGTTGTGAAATTTGAGCTTGATTGGCTCGCAGGAATTTTACGGTTGCGGGATTGGAGGCGGGAATTTTACTGTTGTGGGACCAGTGCTTGGTTGGCTGCTGCGATGTGTTGAATAGCTATTTACAATGCAGCATGGTGAATAGCGGAGTCATATATATATATATATATATATATATATATATATATATATATATATATATATATATATATATATATATATATATATATATTTTTAAAGCATTGATCATCAAGAGATGACGGGAGACATTTCTAGAAGATTGACCACGTGAAGACACTGTAGCAAGGACGTCCAGCTGTCCAGGCAACAGTAAAAGAAATAATTGAAGACACGAAGGTTCTTATCCCCTGAAGGATAAGCGTGAAGGATAAAGACGATCCACCTGTCTAGGCACGATGGCATTCCAGAAGACGCATCCCGTGCTATAAAAGGAGAAGGCTTGCGCCTGCATTACACACGATCGAGCACCACCAGAGCGCAACCACCACCACGGAAGACAACACTCCGAAGAGCACCAGCATAATCACCTCCACCATGCACAGCGCGATCTGAAGCTCGTCCGCCACTAGCAATAGTAATCATCCACTACCCTTGTAATACATCCACCGCCGCCTTGTAAAAATAGCCGAATAAAGGGAGTCCCGTGACCTTCCCGCGCTTGTAAGGTAAACTAAGGTTTGTGCTAAGTGCTTGGGGTTTCCCGAAAGGGAAAGCCGTATGTAAGCTTGCTCTGTTAAAATGAATTAAGCTTTCCTGTTTTAATCCCTGCTTTCCCTTAAGCTCGTTCATATGGGAGGAAGTCTCTATGCTAGGGACCCTATAGGAGAAACCTCCGCGTGTCTTGTTCTCGTTTTAGCCCAGGAAGCGGCGTTTGTAGAGAACCCTGTTGGCGCGGAGAAGTGTTCCCTTCGGGTGGAACTGCCTGGGGAGACGATAGAGCCTGAGCCCTGTATGAGTGATGCCGGAGATGGCATGGGAGAGGAGCGGCTAGCTTTGGTTCTTTAGCGGCCCGGTGGTGCATACGGTGAGTACCGAGTAGGACGCGCACAAGCATAAGCCACACGACCGGCAGAAACCTTGGTCTCGCCAGCCCGCATAAAGATCCTGAGAAGAATTAATTCGCGCATATAACCACGCGCACGTCGCTTTCATATTACCCGCATATTCAGTTAATCAAGGAAACGTCGCTTTCAAATAGTTTCCAATAGTGAGACAATAGTGCCCTACATAGTAGCCGTTTCACTAATCACACACGCATACTGCATCCACTCACCATAATTTGTAAAGCTCAAGTGCTTCAAATAGTGCCCGTATAGTAGCAAGCATTTGGGTGCCTGAGCCACTTCCCGTGAAGTGCTCGTGCACTGTTCATATTCATATTTTGAATAGTATCACCGCGGATTTTGAATAGTGTAGTGAATAGTAACTCGAAATTTTATAATTTGAATCCGTTCGAGTTCCCATAATATTCAAAATATGAATATGAATAAGGCACGAGCACTTCATGGGAAGTGGCTCAGGCACCCAAATGCTTGCTACTATACGGGCACTATTTGAAGCACTTGAACTTTACAAATTATGGTGAGTGGATGCAGTATGCGGTGTGATTAGTGAAACGGCTACTATGTAGGGCACTATTGTCTCAATATTGGAAACTATTTGAAAGCGATGTTTCCTTTGATTAACCGAATATGCGGGTAATATGAAAGCGACGCGGCGCTGCGGTTATATGCGCGAATTCTTTTTTTCTCGTGATCTTTATGCGGGCCGGCGAGACCAAGGTTTCTCGCCGGTCGTGTGGCTTATGCTTGTGCGCTGCCCTACTTTGGTACTCACCGTATGCACCATCAAGCTTCGCTTAAAGAACCAAAGCACGCCTCTCCCATGCCATCTCCGGCATCACTCATACAGGCTCGCTCTATCGCCTCCCCAGTGCAGTTCCAATCGAAGAACACTTCTCCGCGCCAACAGGTTCTCTACAAACGCCGCCTCGGGCTAAAACGAGAACAAGACACGCGGAGGTTTCTCCTATAGGGTCCCTAGCATAGAGACTTCCTCCCATATGAACGAGCTTAAGGGAAAAGGGGATTAAAAACAGAAAGCTTAATTCATTTTAACAGAGCAAGCTTACATACGGCTTTTTCCCTTTCGGAAACCCCAAGCACTTAGCACAAACCTTAGTTTACCTTTACAAGCGCGCGGAAGGTCACGGGACTCCCTTTATTCGGCTATTTTTACAAGGCGGCGGTGGATGTATTACAAGGGTAGTGGATGATTACTATTGCTAGTGGCGACGAGCTTCGGATCGCGCTATGCATGGTGGAGGTGATTATGCCGGTGCTCTTCGGAGTGTTGTCTTCCGTGGTGGTGGTTGCGCCCGGTGGTGCTCGATCGTGTGTAATGCAAAAAGCAAGCCTTCTCCTTTATAGCACGGGATGCGTCTTCTGAATGCCATCGTGCCTAGACAGTGGATCGTCTTTATCCTTCACGCTTATCCTTCGGGGGATAAGAACCTTCGTGTCTTCAATTATTTCTTTTATTGTTGCCCGGACAAATGGACGCCCCACTACAAGTGTCTTCACGTGGTCAATCTTCGAGAAATGTCTCCCGTCATCTCTTGATGATCAATGCTTTGAAGTTTATAATTATGATTATTGCATGCATATGCATGCAGAGGTGGAGAATATGGGTATGGTCTTCCACGCCCAAAAATTGATGTTGCAAACATCAATTCAAATCCCGCATCTTTCGCAAACATTAATTCAAATCCCGGCATCTTTCCCCGGCCGAATTGTTGATAATACTTTATCAACATAGGGAATATTAGTTAATATCATCTTCATATTCTGGCTCATCAGGTTGGGATATTTCATATGCTCTTAACAACCCCACGATATTCTTTTTCTTAATTGAGATTCTTCACCATAGCTTGGCTTCATTAGCCTTCCAACTTCTCTTTGTACTATACTATACGTTTCAAAGTATTTACTGTATCTTCCATAGTATTCTCGTAGAAATACTCTTATTATTTTATTTTGATACATCATATAGTATTGAGGATCAAATATGGTATTTCCTTCTAGTTCTTTTGCTTCACTAAATATCCTCCAGTTATCATGGTTTGTGTCTTTATTAAATAATTCTTTATAATTCTCAATTCTCCATACACTTCTGAATTTATATAGACCTTTTGTGATATATATATCATGACATGCTGGTCTTATTGGCTGAGTAAATCTTGGAGGATTGGAGCAAAATTTAATTTTATAAACACCTTTAACTGAGGTTAATCTTTTGCATGCTTCTTTAATAGCCTTTCCGAGATCAGATTGAAGAATTTCTTTTAATGATCCAAAAATATCATGGGTTAATCCATGATCTATTATGGTCTGTAATGATATATCATCTTTATTATATCTTTGTATATTTTTAAAATATTTTAGGTTTATGTTAGCCATGAGTATTATAAACTTTTGATGAGGCTGAACAATACACTTATCATCATCAATGTGAATTAAGGGGAAAGTATTTGTATTTATAGTTATTCCTGGATGTACTTCTTTCCCTTGGTATATTTTCATAAAATAATTTTGTATATCATAAAAAGTCTTGTACTGTCGTTCAGCATATTTTTTTTTCCAGAATAAGTCTATAATATCTTGAGTAAAGAATGATAAAACATGATTAGTCTTGAAGCTTAACCTGGGTATGAGAAACTCTTGTGGATTATTATTTAGATGTTTGCTCATCTCTTTATCTATCTCTAGCTTGACTTTTTCTTTTGGTTTCATATCATTATTCTCATATATTGAGTTGTGTTGTAGCTTATTATTCTGTTGTTCTAAACATAATATGCATGCTTGCTTTGAACATAGATTGCATATAGCTCTTTCCTCTGGGTCTTGATAGTATATGCAGAAAAACACATCTTGTATTAAAATTATTCTTTTCATCAGAGCTTAATCCTTTCTTCATTCCTGCAAAAACAGTTAGTTGTAGTATCATCGGGACGAATATCCATCATTTCTATCTTTATCCCAGATAATTCATCAATTAAACTTAATTCTTCTTCACTAGATTCATTTTCTTCATCATATTCTACTTCATCTGTTTCTATGTTTGAATATATTGATTCATCATCCATTATATCATCATCACATACTAGAATATTTTTATTTACACTATCTACTATTAGAACCTTTTCTTGTTCTTCCTGTTTGCTAGAATATCTCTTCTTATCTTTATTAGAGCAAGTTTTACTTAGATGATCCGTGAATTGCGGATAAAACATCTACATGTGCTATCATAATTTTTCCTAGGATTATATCTTCTTACATTTCTTTTTTATGCAAAAAATGGAGCTCTATTATCAGATCTTCTTAGAAAATATCTTTTCTTTGTTCTTACATTTCCTCTTTTTATAATTCTTATAACTTTTAGGATATTTCTTCTTTGTTTCTTTCATCTCCATATGTTAATGGTATTTGAACTATTTTATTGCAGAAATTATAGTCAGACTGTTTCATCGATCTTTGAGCTTGTATGTTAGTACATATTTTTCTTAATTGTTTAAAAACAAAAGTTATAGCTTGAGAGATATTATATTCTCTCTCTTGAGTTTCTTTTTTATATTCTTCAAATATCATAGATCCCAAAGGATCTGGTAGTTTATTGAAAAATTTTTCAACAATTCCTTTGTTGTATCCCTGCTTGGCAGTTGAAGCATTATATAAATAGTGTTGGGAAAATTCCTTTATATATTTCCAACTTGTTATAGAAAATTTTTCTATTTCTCTTAATCTTTCATTTTGTAAAACAAAGTGTATCCTAAATCGGGATCTTCGCCTATTATAATGCTTGATATGATATTTGCAAAATTATATGGATTATTACCAGCTCTTTTTAGCTCTTGATAATACATAGGAAAACCTTCTACCCATTGTTCCCATAAAACTTTAGCAGATTCTCCTAAAAATGTTTCTAGATATGAAATCATATCTTCTACTCTATTTCCAATATTATGCTGATTTTGCATGTATTTTTGAACTATAAGCCCTTTCCATATGCTAATTATATTTGGCCAATCTATAGGATCATGTGCTGCTAAGTTTAAGATAGTACCATCATTTTTATAATTTTGGAATTGAACCGGCCTTTCAAAATCTCTTCTTTTAGAACCCATATATTTATATTGCCCTGGTATATAACTATATGCGGGTTCCTCTTTTTCTCGTGGCCATTGTCCTGGAGTTCTAAATGGTCGTTCTCTTTCTTCTCGTTCAACCTTTATTTCTCTTTTTCTTTTTGATGAGCTGGGGTCTACTTCCATTGCTTCTATAGCGTAATCTTTTTTGTATAGCTCAATATTTTCTAAATCATTTCTAAATATTTCTGTGCTACTTGTATCCTTATTTATTTCTTCATCTTCTTTTTTTTCGTAGCTATCTAATAAGAGTTTGTTATTAATTTCCCATTGCTCTTCTTCACTTATTTCGTTATCAATATTGTTGCTTGGTATGGCTTCTATATTATTATTTTCTCCTATGTGGCTATTATCTGGTTTTTTTTTAATCTCTTTATTTTCTATCTGATTTAATATAGCTTCAGTTTTTCTTTCTTTGGAACACTAACTTTCTTATTTTTTAATTCTCTTTCATTCTTGATTTTATTGAGCCTATATATTTCACGTCTGAAGTATATTTCTTTTTTCTTTTATTGCAGGCCATTCACATATCATAGAGGTATTATATTCATTTGAGGTATTCTTCAGTTTATGTCCATAATATTTTATTTCCTGATCTACACTTAGCTTTTCCATAAATTCACAAACACTACGTCTTCTATTTGTTTCTAGGTTTGCTTCTGAGCTAGATGTTTCTAAGTCATCAAAACATCTTTCTTTATAATTAGTAAATCTAATATTGGTTGAATCTGTTCTACTTTCATAACTTATATAATCATTGGGTTGTTTTAATATCTTTGGTTCTATTAATTTACTAATATTCCATTCTTCTCCTGCTCTTTCTTCAGAACTTATTTTAAGAGGGCTCATAAATTTTATACCTTTGGATTGCATATTTTCTATTACACTATTTACATTTATCTTATAATTAGTTCCACTTCTATTGGTTAATCTTCCTATAAATTCTATGCTCACTATTAAATTTGTTCCTTTGAAATCTTCATAGCCTTTGGTCTGAAAACCAAAAACCATTTTATCTGTGAATTCTTTGATTGGCATTATTATATCTGGGGCTATATATGATATCAACATATTTTCATTCATATCACCTTCTAGGAATCCTAATGCTGCTTTATTTACTGAATCCCATCTTTTATCTAACAAGGTTACTAAAACCTTTGTTCCTAATTTCTTTCTTGTCATGCCCTTGATTCCTATAATATACATACCTTGATGTATATATTTATATCCGAATATTTTAAAGCATTTTCTATTTGTTTGGTAACAATTTTTAACTGAACAGATTCTGTTAAAACACTTAATTCTACTTCTCTTGATATTCTATATAACCCATTTCTATTTTCAAACCAGCCTAATTGGTATAATTGTTGTGGTTTTATTTTTCTTAAAGTATCTTTTCGATATTTTTCTAAATCTTTATCTAAGTCTATCAATTCTTCTAATGTTTCAATATCATCACAACCTCCTTTTATTCTATTTATGAAACTTAAAGGTCTAGTATCTTTATTTACTACTTGGAGGGATTTGTCTCTTCTAGAGATACTTTCAGGTACTTCCATTTATCTGAATTTAAGGATTTATTCAAGTTTATTTTTTCGATGATGCTAGTACTAATTCTTGGCTATGTTCAGGATTATTATCAACTTTCTTATGTAATGATATATCCTTTTTAATATAGTCACTGTTTTTGATTAATCCTTCCTAAGCAAATTTTATTTTCTTTCAAAATATTTAGAATTAAATCTAATTTAGTGTTTGTAACTAAATATTGTTCTTCTAAATGCTTATATTCCTTTTGCAACCTTTCAAACTTTACTTCAAGTTCGTCTTGTCTCCTACCCCAAGATATATAGAAATTATGTATCAAGTCAACTATTAGATTTATTTGACCGTGAGAAGTATGCCAAATATGATCTTCGAGTTATTTATTCTCGCACTTTGATATTTAGATTTTCTTTGGTAACAACAGTCTTTCCTGTATTGACTTCTAAATTTAAATAATGTAACTTTTCAATTTTTACCAAATTTTAGTAATACTCTTAGATTTAAATTTAAATATAGACCAACCTGGACCTGATACCACTTGACAAATATAATATATATATGCGGATATAAATATGCTGGGATATTGCAAGAAATATGGGAACTCGAACGGATTCAAATTATAAAATTTTGAGTTACTATTCACTACACTATTCAAAATCCGCGGTGATACTATTCAAAATATGAATATGAACAGTGCACGAGCACTTCACGGGAAGTGGCTCAGGCACCCAAATGCTTGCTACTATACGGGCACTATTTGAAGCACTTGAACTTTACAAATTATGGTGAGTGGATGCAGTATGCGTGTGTGATTAGTGAAACGGCTACTATGTAGGGCACTATTGTCTCACTATTGGAAACTATTTAAAAGCGACGTTTTCTTGATTAACTGAATATGCGGGTAATATGAAAGCGACGTGCGCGTGGTTATATGCGCGAATTAATTCTTCTCAGGATCTTTATGCGGGCTGGCGAGACCAAGGTTTCTGCCGGTCGTGTGGCTTATGCTTGTGCGCGTCCTACTCGGTACTCACCGTATGCACCACTGGCTTCGCTAAAGAACCAGGCTAGCCGCTCCTCTCCCATGCCATCTCCGGCATCACTCATACAGGGCTCAGGCTCTATCGTCTCCCCAGGCAGTTCCACCCGAAGGGAACACTTCTCCGCGCCAACAGGGTTCTCTACAAACGCCGCTTCCTGGGCTAAAACGAGAACAAGACACGCGGAGGTTTCTCCTATAGGGTCCCTAGCATAGAGACTTCCTCCCATATGAACGAGCTTAAGGGAAAGCAGGGATTAAAACAGGAAAGCTTAATTCATTTTAACAGAGCAAGCTTACATACGGCTTTCCCTTTCGGGAAACCCCAAGCACTTAGCACAAACCTTAGTTTACCTTACAAGCGCGGGAAGGTCACGGGACTCCCTTTATTCGGCTATTTTTACAAGGCGGCGGTGGATGTATTACAAGGGTAGTGGATGATTACTATTGCTAGTGGCGGACGAGCTTCAGATCGCGCTATGCATGGTGGAGGTGATTATGCTGGTGCTCTTCGGAGTGTTGTCTTCCGTGGTGGTGGTTGCGCTCTGGTGGTGCTCGATCGTGTGTAATGCAGGCGCAAGCCTTCTCCTTTTATAGCACGGGATGCGTCTTCTGGAATGCCATCGTGCCTAGACAGGTGGATCGTCTTTATCCTTCACGCTTATCCTTCAGGGGATAAGAACCTTCATGTCTTCAATTATTTCTTTTATCGCTGTTCGGACAAATTGGACGTCCCTTGCTACAGTATCTTCACGTGGTCAATCTTCGAGAAATGTCTCCCGTCATCTCTTGATGATCAATGCTTTGAAGTTTATAATTATGATTATTGCATGCATATGCGTATATATATAGTACCCGGGTACCAAATAGCTATTCAGTACCTAGTGTCCTATTGGGCAAGACAATAGGCCCAATGCGAACTCCGCCAGGCCCAGCCCACCACGGGCGAGCTCGAGCAGGCATAGCTCCGACGCTCCCTCACCCACCCACGATTTTGTTGCAGTTTCCATTTCATCGCCCTGTCCGCTCGCTCTCCCCTCTCTACAGGCGGCGGGCGGCAGGCTCGACCCCCACTGGCGTCGGTGTTGGCGCCAGTTCCCCCATCCGCACAGACGCCGGCGCGTTCCCACTCCCATCGGAGGCCTCGCCGACGCGTGAGTTGTGGGAGATCTGCAACGGTGGTGGACCCTTCCCCACTGGATCCGGTCATCTGGCATCTCGTGGCAGCGATGAGACGGCCAGCTGCCTCCCGTGGAGAGCGGCCTTCGTACCTGCGGCAGCTGCTGCTGCTCCCCACCATCCGGCGGCGGCTTCCACATGGTACTCATAGGCGCTCCCCTCGCCACCCCAATCTACCGGCGGCACGAGCTCGTGCACTACCGGTGGCGGTACAACGACGCCTTCATCCCTCGCGAGTCTCTTGCAGCGCCCCCTGCATCCTCCCAACGGGAAGACAAGAGTAGATTGGTCGGTGCCTAGACAGGAGATGCCGACCACCAATCCGATGTGGCTCTCATGAGTCATGACCACGGTTCATCTGGATCTAGGTGCTGCTATGTCTCTCCCTTTATTTTTCATGTTCAAAATTGTTCCCAACCTCACGTGTGATTTGTTTTCGTGATTCTTAATTATTTCCTATTCCCCATTTTAATTCCATGAGATTACTCACTGCTTTTCCTCTTGATTCCTACTACTAACTGTCTCTTTGTTGATAATGATTTTTATTTTCGGTGATTCAAATCAGAGGCCAGAGCTGCTAGCGCTGAAAACCGGCATGCTGCAGTCTAGTGATGCAAGCAAAAAAAAGCATGGCACAGTGCTGGTTGTCTCTCTTAGTCTGAAGGAGGCACACCAGACAACACTAATAATGTCATAAATTGGGGTTGTTCCTTTTAGAAAAATGTTATTTACATTTTATGGTGAATAAAAAATGCATCAATTTAATTCATAATTGCTTGCACGTCTAGGAACCATATGCCAATTTATTTGTTAACGAGTATTCATATTGAAATTTCTAGTGAAATATTTATTTGTAAGGTAGATAGTGGTTAGGATCCCCCAAATTTGAGTATTTCCACTGTGTTCATTATATGCTTCTACCATGTTAAACTCTGTTTATTTATTGGTTCTCTCCCACTATAATAAATTTGATTTGAGATGCCATTTCCTGAACGCGGGAACTATAAAAGTTATGTATTTTTCAGTATACTATTGTTTTCAATCATTAATATATGCTGTTTTCAGATTTATGCTCTACAGAATCCATATATGTGTCTTCAACCTTTAGTGTCTTACAATTTCTGTTTGAGTAAATTCAGTAGAGCAAATGGCTACTAGTACAGCATATTGCGAAGTCCTGTTGCTCTAAATTAAACTAGGCAGGGAAGCACTACCATACTAGGCACTTGCAATTCGTTCCCCACAAATTTTTTTCTTAATCAGATATGTTGTTATGCTTCTGCTAGTTTACTTGTTATTAGTAGACACGCAGCTCGATTCATCCAGTTTTTAGAAGATTTTTGTTTCTGCTAGTTACTTGTTCTTAAACATGTATGGGTTATGATTACGAGCTTGCGTCATCCATGCTTATTGTCACGGATATTATATTTTAAAACCTCTTTCTCTCTCTTTATCTTTATAACTGATAGACATGCTGCTGCAGCTACTCAGATCAAGCTGGATGGTGATTTGGAGCAAGATTTTGACTAACCGAGAATGACATTGGGTGAGAAGGGCTGAGATAGTAGGTCCAGGAACAAGCAGGTCAGCCAAACAACCCCAATTTCAGAAATTTTACACAATTCCTGGGAACATTCCAAATTGGCAATTCAGGATTCTAAAGTATGTTTTTGATCATGCAGTTCGGGATTCAAGTAACACAATCAATGCAATGATGCAATTATTTGTCACTTAGCTCTCTGCACATAAAACATGCAAACATGAAAGTGAAATATGATGCCAAGTTGACCACTAAGTTTTGTTGTCATGCACTAAAAAAGTTGTTTAGGATAAAATGATTTTGACACGCATGGCCTTGAGCCTTTTAGTAGAGACTTTCCTATAGCTTTGTTATGAAATTTTACACAATTCCTAGGAACATTCCATGGCTCTTAGGAATTTATTTTTTGTAAGGATTTTTAAATCAATATTCTAATTTTGAAATTTTCGGGCTTGCTTCAGCCACTTAGGGCCCTTACCATCTGAGTGACATAATAGAGCACACATGGGCCATAGGATCAGGTACGTAAATCGCATATCTATCCATTTTGAAATACTGTAGTGAAATTGGCACACACTCGCAATACAGACATGTTTGGAGTTGCAGTGCCGAAATTCATCCTTTCATCCTTAAAGACATGGCACAAACCTCCAACATTTGCAAATTCTACAATTTTTCAGTTTAGTGATTGAAGTTAAATTGCATCTGAATGCTTTTTATCCCATTATAACAAGGTATCGTACAAATAATGCTTCCTTTTAAGTTTCTTGCTGCTGCACAGTACTAACCACGACTGAAAAAACTTTAGTATTTATATTTTCTGTTTTGGGCTTTACTGGTGATGCTCTAGTCTGTTGCTATCTTACATTCGTGTTGAGCAGAATATATGATTCAGTTTGTCTTTTAAAAGTGATGCAATTTAAACTGTGCATTTATAAAGGGCAATCTCTATTTCAGATTGTGCTGACAGTGCTTGTCACCATTTAGGCACTTTGCCTAGGACTATTTTTATTGATGACGTACGCTGTTAGCCTGTCACATGACTGCTTCATCATTAACCATCAGCTTGTTTGAAAACATGTTTATAATTTTCAATAATTTTTTTTAATTTCTAGAATTATGTAATGGAGTGAAGACTGAAGGCTGACAATTTGACAAAATGCGTGATAAGTTGGTGGAAATTAGCAGTTTTCTAGATTTTCCAGGTCCTATTGTAACATGTCCTCTGATATTAAGATTTGACATTGCCTTTTCTGAAGAAAAATCCTAACCTGGTCATCCTTTTCTGTTCTTGTCTGCTAGGTAATTTGAAATGTTCTCTCTATGCATTCATGCATTGCATCGCGTTCACAAATGTGGCCAAAGTTTCTGTTTGTTTATGGAAAATCAGTTCAATTATTTTTAGGTATTATTACTTTTCTGATATCGTAATAGTTTTATAATATTGGTGCAGATTGGGAGGCCTTATGTTCTCTCTAAATGCAAAGATTACCCTTGGTTTCAAGCAGTAGATATTGTCATCCAAAGATCAAGATTAGAAGGCAAGGTTGGACATGTGTCTTTTTATTCCAAAATCAAGGTAATAAGAATTTTATGTGAATATGCTAGTTATGTGTATCCCTCTTCACATAATTACCTGTGATTTGAGCTGCATTTTTATATTTATAAATAAATATAGCCAATGCGGAGCGACTAATAATTTAGCAATATTTGTTGATTGATAGTATGAGTCTTACTGGAATGCCACACAAATGATACTAAATGCAGAAGCAATTTTCTACCCAATTTCGCACATCTCTGAAAACTTTAAAAATTTGTCATGTAGAAAACTTTTATTTACAGTCCAAATAACAAAATAATTATGGTATGAAAAATGAATGCTTGTGGTTTAGGATAAATAATTTGGTCATAAATAATGTTTTTTTATTTTTGCACCTAGTAGTATTAGTGCTATTGGAATAGTTCGACTGCAAATAATCTAGGCCTTTTTATGGTTCACCTGGTGTATTCAGATGTCAACACGAACTCACTAAGTACTTCGAAGACACCGAAGTTTTTTATGCAATTGCTCAGCTACAATCTGGGATTGAATTTCAAATGCTTGGAGACCTTTTGTATTTTGTCCGTTTCCCTACTGACACCAAGGTCGCCTCAAGTCGCAGCTTTTATCCACCAGTGCTCACATACGTGCACACCGGCTTAGTGTCCAGGAACGAGCTTACTTCATGCCACGAACGAGCTTACTTTATGCCAGTGTGGCTCCTTCTACTGCTACTACTACTGCAGTCGCTGTCTATGCATGTCGATTCCGACCCTCCTGCCCTCACAGCGCCATCCTAGCCTCAAGTGAACTTGATCCTCTCAACTTTACTCAATTTGTTTCAAGAAAAGCTCTAAACTGAGATGATTTTTGTTGTTTAATTGAAATCGTAGGATCAATGTGATTAACATTGGATTAGACATTGTCCCACCATATAGTGGAATCTTGATTTTGCATCTCTGCAGAAAATATGGAATGCTTCCTTTGAAGTTTTAGTCTTAGAATATCCCTAACCTGCAGCTGACAATTTTGAACAACAATGATGTGTGTATGAGTATTTCTTCATATTAGTTTTCTCTGAGCTCCTCCAGTAATCCATTACCACTCATATTCGTCTGTTTGTCCAATTATCTCTGTTGTGTTGATTTTTTGCTCTGCCTTCCCTTGAGCAGACTATGATAATATGTAGAGATAGATTTTTATCTACTTAACAAGCTCCCTAATAGGACTGGATTTTAGATGCAAGCCAAGCCTTTGCTGTGTGTGTTGTCGAATGGGGCTTACTAGATATTTATCTTTTGTTCGAAATTTATATTAGTTGGGCTACAACTATGGTTCACTAGTATATTTGATTGGTCATTTTTTCTATGCAGCCAAAGAGGGATGGGTGTCCTATAGCTGACAATTTCCGATTTCCAACATTAGTTATAGTATTGTTTGGATGCTTAACCTTTCCATATCAGTTGACTTCCTTTTTAATACTCTTAATGTGAGGCAAAATTTCCTTTGGTTTGTGTTGATGCATAATTTAGGCTATGAGCATTAGGCAGTCTCACCTTGACACAGGGCTAAGAAATATACTGTTTTCTAGGCAAAAAATTTATCACTAAATTATAGAGAATTTTGTAAGCTAGGGGCAAATAACAAGAGGGATTTTCTTCGTCTTTATTAAACTGGATATATGGATATAGATGTTATAAGGAAAATTGTACAAATGACTACAATTATAGGAATCAAGAGCTTTTTTAATCCTGCACAATGGCTCAGTGACCCCCAAAAAGTGCTTGCATTGTGAATTTTGGTGTTTGCTGTTTTGTTTTCAGATTCTGACGGAAAAAATTCTGTTTCTTAATCTAGCTGCAGAGCATTACAGGTGTCAAGAAAATAGATATTTTAGTCCATAGAGATCCATGTGGATATTTCCTTGCTTAATTGAATTGTTTAGTAGCCATGTCACTTTGTTCATGGTTCTTGCAAAATAAAATAAATTGTTCACGGCCCCAAACCAATGTACACGTGAATGAATGAGATTGTTAAGTAAGTTAGAGACTTTCTACCTAGTTTTTCTTGCAACTTTAAAATTTGTGCAATAACCATCTTGATAATCAAATACAGCTAGGAGCAGGAGAAGCTCAACAAAGATCCCAATACAGTAAATAGGAACCATTGAACTCCAAATTGAATACTCATCCACTGTCTATCAGATGCTAAGTAGTATCCTGTGGTTCAGATGACTCACTAATGAGCCTGTCATTATGGAGCTTGGGTGCTTATTTCTGTTTTGGAAATTTATTAGCATCTTCAGGTTGGCTTTATTAGAGGCTATACTTTATTGGTAACTTCTTTGTTTCATTGTTTGTTCTTTTTCTGTTCAAGCTATTTTTTTTTTCTCGATCAATGTTCAGATTTAAACTCTATTATTACAAACTCTAGTCCAACCAATATTAGACAGAGCAAACCCTTAAAGGAACTTCGTTTCTAGTTCAGGACTTCAGGTTTAAAATGTTTACATAAATTTCAAAGAGGGAAATATTTACTATGTAGCAATATTGAGTGTCCTTCATATGTGTTTCGTCAGAATGCTTTATACAAACTGTTATATATTTCCCATTTTTGTTTTCACCTTTAACAAATATTAGCTACTTTTCTCTAAATGTGCTGGTAATTATTAGAGCCTAATGTTGCTATGTGTGCTATACTTCTGTTATTAGTCATGAAAGTTCCTTTTGTTTTCTTTTGTTCCACTCTTTTGACAGGTGAAGCAATTGGCGGTCATTAGAGAAGCAAGAGAGAAGAGAGCTGGGATGTATTAGTTTTGTTTTTGTTTCTTCCACATAAAGAAGTAATGTAATTTGGAGTGAGTTGTGGAAACCCCAATATATATGATCCCAGTGAAGGTTATTTAGCCGCCATGAATTGTACTGTGATTCTCTGAAATAACTTGTGCTACGTTTCATTTACTTGAAAAATGTTCTTCACGAAAAAAGGTTTATGGCCTCAAGTATGCTTTATATGATTAATTTATTGTTTGAGACTTTTTGTTACCTCACCTATCTCAATAAAAGAACTACGTTCCAAAAATAAGTAAATTAATGCACATTCAAGCTATGCTGAAATAATTGCCCGCAAGAGCAGATTCTTGGATGTCTCACTCCACGAGGCACAGAAAATAAAAAACAAAACAGCTGGAAAAAAAAAAAAAAAAAAGAGCCAAATGGGAAAAATCAGTCGCAAGAAAAATGTCCGCTAGAAAAAAATTGCCCGAAAGAAAAATGTCCCTGAGAGGGAAAAAAAGCCCGGTCCCCAAGGGAGAGTTGTAGATTCTAGGAAACAGTAGATATGGTGCTGGGTACCGAATAACTATTTGGTACCCGGGGACCAAATAGCGCTGCCCTATATATATATATATACACACACACGGCAGCGCTAGAATAATATTCTACACCCAAGAACTAATCTTCGATCGATACTTGAGTAATATCGACAAAAAAATACTAAACAATATTGAACGATACTGAACCACATTCAATATTAGTCGGTGGTTAGCGTTCGGAAGTGTTCATTTATTTCTGAATTTTCTTCGAGATTAGTCGGTATTAGTCAAGTATTAGCTACTTGGGTGTAGAATATTATTCTACACCTAGGTGTAGAATAGCACATGTGTGTATATATTATATATATATATATATATATATATAAACTACTACTCTATAGCTGGCTATAGAATAACTTATTCTCAGAGCCACTTTGAGTTACGATAATTACAATGCTAATTTACGAGAATTATAGTAACTTCTTATTATGTATTTTAGTAACTCAACTAATGCCAATTTACAAGAATTTTAGTAACTCTTTACTATGTGTTATAGTAACTCAACTAATACCAATTTACGAGAATTATAGTAACTCCTTACTATGTGCTATAGTGACTCGATTACTATAACAATTATAGTAATTGAGTTACTATAATTCTTATAAATTAGTATAGTAATTATCGTAACTCAAAGTGGCTACTGAGAATAAGTTATTTTGTAGCCGGCTATTGAATAGCCTCACCCTATATATATATATATATATATATATATATATATATATATATATATATATATATATATAAGTATTAACATTTATAGTTTATGATTGGTATCATTAGAAAGATCTTTGAATCTAGTCTTTTAATAAATTTATTTGGGATATAAATGTTGCATGGATTTTTTATAAATCGGGTTAAACTTATAGTTAGAAAACTAAAAACAATGGTATTTTTGGCATGGAGAAAGTAGCACTTAGTTATCAATGTTGAGATAGCCAACCATAATGATGTAGAAGCCAAAGACGATGCAGCCGCACATAACCAAAGGTTGATCTAGCTACCTATTCCTCAGCGCTGTATGATCGTGTCACCTCCAGGGGCTCTTTGTCTAGGAGGTCCTGCATAATGACATTACCAACAATTTGGTGCTGAGACTATCAATACTTGCAGAAGGGGAACTCTTGGTTGTGAAACCTGTCACAGATACAAACTCCAAAATATCAAGTTTGATATAAGAGCAGTGGGCACGTGTAAGCTGAGCTCTTCAAAAATCTGCCACGCCTCAACTAGCACCGGCAATTCTTGATGAGACCCACAATTTCATCTAGAAGAACTTCACCCCACCTCGAGTGCGCCTCTTTGAGTGGTTGTTGGCTCGTGACTGCATACAATATAGAGCTAACCTCATGAGAAAACATATCGTAGATGATCATGCCTAGTGTAGAGGTGCCTCATGCCTAGTCTGCCAAGCCCCAAGGATTGAAGAAGACCTTGCTCACCTCATTCTAGTTGTTCTTTTGCCCAAGAATTTAGACGTTCTTTGGGCAGCCTTGTGCGCACTCAGTAAAACCACATTCCACTCAAAGCCTTCACCATGATTCTTCTGTGTTGTTGGCAGTTGTGGAAACATAGAAACTCTCATCTTCAGTTGGGAACGTCCTGGTCTCCGAAGGCTCTCTTCACTGCAAATCTAAAAGTCTCGCCCAGAAATAGCGTCACCCGTGGGTACGGCATAACTCTTTGATGCAATGTAATATCTCTCCTTTCCCGCTGCTAATTTCTCCGATTGACCTTGTTACTTGGGTGACCCATTGCCGCTATGTAACCATCGTTCACCAGAGGCGGAACCACGGGGCCCGGCAAGGGCCGTGACCCCCCCCCCCCAAAAAAAAAAGAAATTTTTTTACTATGGAAAAAATATATTTTCATCAAAAATTCAATAAAATTTTAATTTTTCATCTAAAAAAATTCAATAGAAATTCATTTTTTATCCAAAAATTCAATATAAATATATTTTTATTAAAAATTTAATGATACATCATAAAAAAATTTCTTTCACCTATTTATAATGTGTCTTTTATTATTTGCCGCTCTATTCAAGAGCGATGGTTCCATTACCGCCGCCGCCTCGTTTGACATCTATGGTACTATATCGGTAGGAACCCTTCGTCCCTCCATCGTTCCCCTACCTTGTCCTCTTCCTTTTGTCATTCTTAGGTTATTATTGACAATATACTCACTCCAACACACATAATCCCTATCTAGAATCCTGAGATCCAAACATCTTGTATTTTTATTATCTAAAATCTTTATCTTAGAAACCCTACAAAGAATTCTAATTATCTCGAGGGGTTCAAATGGAACTAAATAGTAGCTCTTCGCATGTTTCTTCTTTCTAAAAAAGATGTGTTCCTTTCTCTTCTTATGGAAGTTATAAAGCTAGATAAGTTTGGCTTAGAATATAGAACAAACCTAAAACAACTTATATTTAAAGGAGCATACATCAATGTCCTATCTCCTATGCTTGTATCCTTTTCTGTTTGCTCAATTTTCTCTGCTCTCCATAATAGAATGACATCTAGTTTCCCTGTATGTCACCCACAGGTCTCGCTCAACAATCTTTTTTCGAAAGATCCTCGCTCAACAATCTAAACAAAACCTCACTGATACAGCATCAAACATATAGGGTGAGACACCGTGAGAGGGAGAGAGTGTCACCATCATCACTACCAGCACACAAGTCCCAAAGGAAAACGTACAGTCAATCAAACAGAGAATGACGTCAGTCGCTTGAGCTGGCTCGACTACGGTGGTGTTCAGTCAAACCTTGCCGTTGTTTTGTTCGTCGATGTTCCTGACGGGGCCCTTGAACCACTTGCGCGCGTCGAGCAACCACCAGAGCATGATGAGGCCGAGGCAGACGCCGAGCGCGATGGGCGCGTAGTTGAAGGTGTCCATCTTGATGGGGTACACGGTGGGGAGTAGGAACACGGAGCAGGTGTAGCAGATCCAGAGGAAGGCGACGAGGCAGACAGGCCTGCTGGCGCGGCCGAGGTAGAAGGGGCCCGGCCGGAAGTCGTCCTCCCGCATCACCATGCGCGCGAAGATGGGCACCGCGTAGCCGCCCACCCACCCGATGGTGGCGACGGAGGTGATGGCCGTGAACACCACGTTGATGCGCAGGATGGGCAGGCCCAGCAGCACGCACACCGCCGCGCACAGCCACACCGCGTTCGCTGGCACCTTGTACCGCGGGTGGATGCGGCGCCACACCGACGACAGCGGCACGCCGCGGTCCCGCGACAGTGCGTACACCACCCGCGCCGCGCTCGTCGTGATGGAGAGGCCGCCGAAGAAGAAGGAGCCCCAGATGACGAACAGCAGCACGATGGCGCCCACCGAGCTGTTGTACCAGGATCTGCGCCGGCACGAATGTGCCGGCGGTCTCGTTGTTCGGGTTATAGAGGTAGCTGAAGTCCTGCGCAGCACAGAGAATTATGAAGCAATCAACCAATGACATGTGTTGTCAAAAAAAAAAAAAAACCAATGACATGGGGTGGCATAACTCTTATAAGCCTAAACCGTGTAAAGCTAATTCTCTCCCTCCCCGATTGGTCCATGCATCAAAAGTGATATCATCCGCCGCTAGGTGACATCGTCTGCCCACTAAACCTCATTAATCTACCCATTAACTATTTCTTTTGAAATAGAAAAAAAGTCATAGCACCTAAACTATGTATCGTAATTAAAATCTAATTGCACCATGGTATTTCTCGCGATAAACTCTTCAAAACAAGACTAGGTGCTATGACCGGGTAGATTAATGAGGTTTAGTGGGCAGACGATGTCACCTAGCGAGCGGATGACATCACTTTTAATGCATGGACCAATCAGGAGGGAGAGAATTAGCTTTACACCTTTAGGCTTATAAGAGTTATAGATTACACCATGATATTTCTCGCGATAAACTCTTCAAAACAAGATCCCACATAGATATATTTCGATAATTTTTTTTTCTGCAAATGTTTAAACCATTTTTAAGCAAAAACTAACAAAAAAATACATATCAAATAGATTACATATGGTCCAAACATGCATGATTTTATAAAGAAAAAAATTTCTAGAACTTTTTGGAGGGGGACGACCCTCAGGTACACCGTGTAAAGCTAATTCTCTCCCTTCTGATTGGTCCATGCATTAAAAGTGATATCATCCGCCCGCTAGGTGACATCGTCTGCACACTAAACCTCATTAATCTACCCATTAACCATTTCTTTTGAAATAGAAAAAAAGTCATAGCACCTAAACTAAGTATCGTAATTAAAATCTAATTGCACCATGGTATTCCTCGCGATAAACTCTTCAAAATAAGACCCCACATAGATATATTTCGATAATTTTTTTCTGCAAATGTTTAAACCATTTTTAAGCAAAAACAAACAAAAACTACATATCACATAGATTACATATGGTCCAAACATGCATGATTTTGTAAAGAAAAAAATTTCTAGAACTTTTTGGAGGGGGACGACCCTCGTGGTATATAGTAGGGGTGAGGGATGAGGGTGGATGAGATTCCTCCCGTATTGGCCGACCGTATAGGTTAGCAACCGTGTATATTAGGGGGAGAGGGTTCGGTTGAGTGAGACCTCGGGTGAAATGCTTTGAAAACAATAAGATTTACGATGACCCTCTAACGAGGCTCCATCGAAAGTCGGTCACTCCTCCAGCCGGAGAGAGGGTTCGGTTGAATGAGATTTCGGGTGAAATGCTTTGAAACCATTAGAACATCTCACTAGCACATTCCACTAACTCGCCATACAAAGTGTCCATATAATCATCCACTATCAAACTAATATATATCATTATGTATTCATTCAAGTTATTCATATTAGCAAACCACATCATACCCGCGGCAACGCGCGGGGCATCCTACTGGTTTCTGAGAAGAGGAATCAGCTGGATCAGCTGCCTCAGCAAGTGTACCTGGATGCTGAAGGTGAGGGCCAGGATGTACGCCCAGCCGAAGACGGAGATGATGCCGATGCTGGAGAGGATGGCGATGGGGCCGTTCTTGTCGGCGCCTTTGGTCTCCTCCGTCAGGTGCGCCGCCGCGTCGTAGCCGTACAGCGAGTACTGGCTCACAGGAAGGACAGGACGACGGCGTATGAGCTGCTGCTGATCCCGGTCACGTCAGGCGCCGTCTGGAAATGGGTGAACACGTACGACGCCGGCTGCGTCGTCTTGGCCACCAGCGGGAGCATCACCACGATGACAGTGCCACCGATCACCTGCAATCCAAGCATGAAACAGCAGCTGAAGCCAGGCAAGAAACAGGAGCATGGCACGCCAGGGGAAGAGAAAATGGCCTCTCCAAATGTGGCAGCCGTTAGGATACCTGCCACCACATGGAGATCACGTCGAGGAAGGCGATGACCTCAAGCTGTGTTGAGCACGGCCCAGATCAGTGTCAACCCGATGTACATGACCAGAAACAACCAGCGAGGGGCCAGGTAGCCACCGCCCGTGTTGGTGCCGGTGCAGAGTAGGATGATGCTCTGCAATACTTGGGATCCTGCATATGCCTGCAAATTACAGAGGGTGGTAGATTATGTGATTGGTTAATTTCATCTGAGTGCTGAAGTGCGCGGTAAGCTTCTGTTGTTTCCGTGTGTGGATCAAGCTCAATTTTAGGAAATTACAGAGTATACTACTAGAATATATATATATATATATATATAGCATTTAATTTGGTACATTACAAGTTATTATGAGTTGTCTAGACAGGGTGCATGATTTATTAATATGAGTGGTGAAATT